>CAXIUP010000292.1:72500-260000 GCA_964035015.1 Corallium rubrum | reverse complement strand
TTTTACTATTTTAAAATCATGGCTAACTTAAAACTTTATCATTATATTCAGATATGACTCTTTATGTCATAGTATATTGTAACTTTTCTGGTGATTTCTAACCCCCTATTTTTACATTCTTTTATGATAAAGCAGTGCCCAGGGAATACCCCAATGAAATATTATGAAATTGCAACAACAAGAATTCGCTCCACATAGATACGGCGATGACCGAAAAAAATGTCGAAAATTTTTCTAAGTCAAAATTTTGGGAAAAATATCTAGAAAAATTTATTTTTTTTCGTGTTCACAACACGTCATTGTGAACGTTTTCCGTTAACGAACTGAACATATTTTTTCGAGAAAAAAAAATTTTGGGGAAAAGTTTTTCAAAGTGAAATTTTTCTACCAAAAGTACATGTTTTCCAGTCGTTTTTTATATGATTCAGTTCAAAATCGGCCACGAACATGTTAAACACGTCTACGAACAACATTGACGTTCACCAATAAATACATCAACACGAAAATTTACTAGTTGGTAATATAGTAAATAGTTTTCCACCATCTTAGGCCTTCGACCCCTGCGGATAACTGAAGGAAAATTTTCGTTCACACCCATCTTTTATTAAAAAAACATCTGTCAACTAGTACGGACGTATTCCACAATACGCACGGCTATTTCTCAAACTAGGTGATTCAAACTGTCTCTCAATACGTTTTTACAAGGAAGAAAGAAGGCCATCTATATTATACATAATACATATAAGTATAATAAGCACTATGTGTGTGTGTGTAAGGGGTGCTTCATATATATTATATATATTATACATATTAATACGTATATGCATAGGGACTTCGTTCGGGAAATGTAATGTTATCTAGTTCTCAACTACATATGTACACGTCAGACTTGGGCTATTTATTTGTAAGGGTAAAGAAAAAAGCCTTAGCCAACCACTTAATTAATCGCCGCCATCATAGGCCTTCGCCCCCTGCGGACAACTGATTAACCTTGTCGTTCACAGTCATTTTCTTCAAAGGACATCTCTCAACGTTTGCGAAGTCTGTCGAACACTTCTCTGCTCGTGAAACATCTCAATTCTTTAAAGTAAGTCAGTTAAACTATCTTTGAAGTAGCAAATCAGTAGGACAGAATAATATTTCCATAGAAAGTGTTTTAAGCGGTTATATTTTATCGCGCAAATTGAAAACAAAAGGGCCGTGACGAATTTCTTGGGCGGAAGCGGTTGTTTCGCGAGAAACGCGAGAGCGAGAACATCTATGCCCCTAGTAACACACGACATTAAATAAATTTAACTCAGTTTTACGGGTGAGAAACCTTCCTTCGCGAAAATTGGTTTCAAGCGCTAATTTTTAATATCGCACTTTGGATAGCGAAGACATTCGCGCTTCATATATATTATATATATAATACGTATATGCATAGGCACTTCGTTCAGTAAGTCAGTGAAACTGTCTCTCAATCAAATACGTTTTTAGAATGAATAAAGAAGCCTATCTATATTATACATAATACATATAAGTATAATAAGCACTGTGTGTTTGTGTAAAGCGCTTCATATATATTATATATATTATACATAATACGTATATGCATAGGCACTTCGTTCGGTAAATCTACTGTTATCTACTTTGAAACTACAGATGTACACGACACACTTGGGCGATTTATTCATTTATTTATTTGTAAGGTAAATAAAAAATCCTTAGACAACCATTTAATTAATCGCCGCCATCATAGGCCTTCGCCCCCTGCGGTCAACTCATTAGCCTTCTCGTTCACAGTCATTTTCTTCAAAGGACATCTGTCAACGTTTGCGAGGTCTGTCGAACATTTCACTGCGGGTGAAACATCTCAACTCTTTAAAAGTAAGTCAGTTAAACTGTCTTTGAAGTAGCGATCAGTAGGACGGAATATTATTTCAATACCAAGTCTTTTAAGCGGTTATATCTTATCGCGCAAATTGTAAACAAAAGGGCCGTGAAGAATTTTTTGGGCGGAAGTGCTTGTTTCGCGCAAATCGAGAGAGCGAGAGCATTTATGCCCCTAGTAAACAGAGGACATTACATAAATTTAACTCAGTTTTACGTGTCAGAAACCTTCGTTCGCGAAAATTGCTTTAACAGCCATTTTTTTATATCGCACTTTCGATAACGAAGACATTCGTGCGCGAATTATTTCTGGGGTCAAAGTTCGTATGTATAACTATCAAATGGTACAGTTGTAAGACTTAACGTCATTCTCATTCTTCGAAGCGTACATTTCAATATGGCAAAGTTCACTTAGTCGAAGGACGTTTACAATTGCTTTAGGAAAAACGAAAATAGGCGGTTCACATATATTATATATAATACATATCTGCATAGGCACTTCGTTGTGTAAATCTAGTGTTACCTATTTTTCAACTAGATATCTACATCTCACACTTGGGCTATTTATTTGTCTGTAAGGTAATTGGCATTGTCTTACGAGAAGAGTGTACACGCTTTATATATATATATATATTTTATATATACAACCATTTAAGTACCACCATCTTACGCCTTCGCCACCTGTGGAGAACTCATTAGCCTTCTTCTTCGTTTTTTCAACAGCACTTTTCGCAAGTTAGCTGAACTCTTTGGACAATTAATCGGATTTCTCATTGTCACAGTGCTCTACTTCTCAAAAGTAAGTCAATTTAAATATATTTCATGAAATTGAAATATATTTCATTGAAATATATGTTTAAGTCGAGCTTAGTGTGCGGCTGGTTGATATTCCTGTTGTAATGACAGGTCGGTCTGCAATGCGGCATCTAAACCCGCTGCTGGAAGCTCACTGTGTGAAATAGGTAAATGCACAGGAGGGTGGAAAGCGGCTTCACTGCCTGGTTAATATATGTACCTGTCGGTGTGACCATGGGGCCGGTCCAAGCCCATGATGCCGCTGCGTCAGGGACTGGACCGTGCGATGCGCATTCTATAGGTGACGAGCTGCGAGCCTTGAGCTAATCGCGGCAACCGGCTTGCAATGACATGTGACGAGCCACCCGGGTGCATCGTCGCGGCCGGAATGGTTGACGGCTAGCCGAAATTAGCTGGAATTCCACATAACCCGTGTTAAAATGCTCAACACAGTGAGTTGCTTTGACCATTTGGTTTTACCGGGCCCGTCATCCTGTAACCAGCCAGTGTTGTTACAGGGCTGTAAGCCGGAAGTGGTTTCACTTTTCTTGCTAGTACCGCCAGTATCAATATGGGAAACGGTCAACGAGGACCTGTGCTGTAGGTTTGATTCGGTGCTGTCCCAACTGTTATGCAGGACAACGTTTTGACCTGCGCAATCAAGTGGCATGGACAGCCTGTGCCTTCACTATTATTATTAAGGCCCGAAAAGTTATGTGCGTCCCATAGCCAAATGCCTCGTCATCTAATTAGTGACGCGCATGAATGGATTAACGAGATTCCCACTGTCCCTATCTACTATCTAGCGAAACCACAGCCAAGGGAACGGGCTTGGCAGCAACAGCGGGGAAAGAAGACCCTGTTGAGCTTGACTCTAGTCTGACTCTGTGAAAAAACATGAGAGGTGTAGAATAAGTGGGAGGAGCAATCCGCAAGTGAAATACCACTACTCTTATCGTTTTTTTACTTATTCGGTGAAGCGGAGCTGGACCTCGCGTCCACATTTTAGTCTTAAGATCGCTCTTCTGCCGGTCGATCCGAGCCGAAGACACTGTCAGGTTGGGAGTTTGGCTGGGGCGGCACGACTGTCAAATGATAACGCAGGTGTCCTAAGGTGAGCTCAATGAGAACGGAAATCTCATGTAGAACAAAAGGGTAAAAGCTCACTTGATTTTGATTTTCAGTATGAATACAAACTGTGAAAGCATGGCCTATCGATCCCTTAGTCTTTACGAGTTTTAAGCTAGGGGTGTCAGAAAAGTTACAACAGGGATAACCCTGCAGGCCGTGGAATGTCAATGCTTTAAACCCCAACCCTTCCCACCCTAAACCTCAGTAAGTTTAAGCAGTACTGGCAGCTAGCGATACTGCAAGTTTATTTCATAATGTAATGCTTGTTTCTGTCGTATCCTCCTGTTTTGTAAATGACAACTTTGAATTGCAAATTCTGCTAAACGGTGTACACCCGGTTTACATGGTCTTGCCTTGAAATTACGTTGTATAAGATAGACGTAAAGAGTAAGTATGTGTCACAATTGGATCTTTCATTTACATCCTCCTGTTTCTGGATAGCAATGTATTGATTTGTGAAATGCTCTTAACCTTTTATTTCCGAGAGCGGTTGCCACAGTAATATTAATGTGTTGCTAAAAAATTAAGTGTGGGTCAGTAGAGGAGATAAATTTGAACAATATGGCTTGACGAGTAATATATACGAAAGAGGTCCCTTCCCACCCTAAAGCTCAGTAAGTTTAAGCAGTACTGGCAGCTAGCGATACCGCAAGTTTATTTCATAATGTAATGCTTGTTTCTGTCATATCCTCCTGTTTTGTAAATGACAACTTTGAATTGCAAATTCTGCTAAACGGTGTACACCCGGTTTACATGGTCCTGCCTTGAAATTACGTTGTATAAGATAGACGTAAAGAGTAAGTATGTGTCACAGTTGGATCTTTCATTTACATCCTCCTGTTTCTGGATAGCAATGTATTGATTTGTGAAATGCTCTTAACCTTTTATTTCCAGAGCGGTTGCCACAGTATTATTAATAAGTTCGCAAAAATTAAGTGTGAGTCAGTACAGGAGATAAATTTGAACAATTATGCCTTGACGATTAATATATGCGAAAGAGCTCGACAAGTGCTCCGTCGTCATTTCCTCCTTGACGAGTAATACATGCGAAAGAAGTTCGGTAAGTCGAGCGACATCATTTTCTGTTAACAGGGATACATTGCCCACTTGTTATTCGTTGTAACAGTTTTAGGTCTTCACTGCGTCTTACTCTTGATAAGGCAACGTAAGCGAAACCATGTGGAATCTTCGGTATGTCAAGCCACAGTATGACTTCTCCTAACGTTTGTCCCTGGGCTTTGGCAATTGTAACCGCATACGATGGCATAAATGGATACGAAGTGCAAGGACGGTTGTCTTTGTCAAGGTAGGTAACAGGATATGTACTAATGATCTTATTGTCACACAGCTTCAAAAATACAGTTGCATTCTGCACCGTGTGAACGACAGCTTGCTGTCCGTTCACAACGTTATTCTCTTTGGACCGATTTTGTGTGATTAGGACACGCATGTTCTTGTAAATAGGCATAGGCTCTAATTCACAATCACACTGAATTCTGGCAAGAGGTGTTTCATTGTCAAAAAGGTTAGAAATAACAATTTGATTTATTCTAGAGCTTGCCTGTCGTGTAAAAGTCGAAATTGTGGCATGTGGATAGTCCATAATTATCTGTTGAATGTTTTCATCCGACAGTTGTGCTTCGCACAACACTTTTCCTTCTTGGATTTGGTCAAGGAGGTGTTGTGTAGTTTGCCAGTGTCTGATATGGTTTACAAACCTATCGTATGTTGCATCAATGACTCTGTGTTGGCTCGAAAGATGGAAATGGTTGACCAGCGCGTAGAAGTCTTTGTCATCGAAAATGCTAGGTACCTCTGTTATCCTCTTCTCGGCAGTTTCTATCGGCTGTATTTGTTGCTCGTCTCCAGTTACAAAGACTACTGGCCTTACAGTGACCTCGCTGATTGTCCGAATGACATGTTGAGCAATACGTTGGGACACCATGGACAATTCGTCAAGAATGACAATGTCACACTCAGATATGCTCCAGTTAATCCGTGGGGTGTCTGTGACATCAAAAGGAAAATTGAATGCGCTGTGAAGTGTATCACATACGAAGCTGTTGGCACTAAATTTATTCTGGTAATGTCGTGCAAGAATACCCGTAGGACATGCGACTAAAATTCTCAAGTTATACTCTATGCACTTTTGGATTATCGCTAAAATAACCTGCGACTTGCCTGAGCCTCCTTTACCAGTAACTAAAATAAACTTTCTCCAATCCCAACAACTCTTCATCACATTGTTCATTGAAATTGTCAATGGTGCCGCTGTTGTAGTAGTCATCACGTATATGCAATAAGCCCATTACATGGTCGAGAATACTTGACTGAATGTTGTCCAGTGGGAAATGTATGAGACGTTCTACAGGCGGTTGTTGCAATTGTGAGGTTTTGAAGACTGACTTTTGCCAGAGAAAGAACATGTCATAAAGACTTGCGATGTATGCCATGAGCGTTTCCACATAAAATTCTTTATTTCCTTGCCTTTGAAAGCGAGTCCTTATTTGCTCTTGGTCTTTCCAAATTTCTGGCATAACATGTAGAGCTGAGGCGAAATGGCGCAATTGGTCAGGTAGATCGTCGATGCGAGGGTGCGTAAGTTCAGAGAGTGAGCGGTGAGCGCGGTTCATTAAAGTTTCCTGAAAGAAATATTCTTGAGTATAAGGAGAAAGTAGTTTGACAGAGACAAGAGTATTTCCTTGAGTGTATGGCTTTGGAGTGGAAGGCACATGGTTGACATTACGAAGCCATTGCAGAAATGAGAGATCGTTCATCGCTGTGGGTCTGTTCAGATATTTTTTGTGAACTTTGTCATCGTCAACGGTGGCACTGGTGGGTACAAAGTAATTCTTTGTCCTACTACATGACCAGGCAAACTTAATGGGAGACATGTACAGCCACATTTCAGGCTCGCACGGCTGGAGGTCTTTCACGTGGCGATAGGCAGCTTGGTATGGGTTAAGATGCGTCGAATATAAAGCTTCGTTAGAGTAAGCGTCTTTCCACTTTGAAACGTAGGAAGTGACATAACGCAATAGCATGGACCTGCCATCGCTCAGTTGAAAATCCATGCGACAACGTAATGCCGGTACAATTGTGCTAATGTACGCCCTTAGATTCGCTGCGAAGGCCTCTGGTGGATGGTAGAGCGACAGGGTTGTGTGTTCCCCACGTTTGTGGAATGTAGTAGGACAATCGTTAACAGGCAAGCATCCTCGATCCGAGGGTTGCAGTTTCGAAACAAGGTACGCATCCTCAGCGTTTTCCCATGGAATATCAGCCCGGATTAACTTGTGCTGCATCATGGTAAGATTTTTCAGCCAGACCAGCAAGTGAACGTGAAGAGTACCTCGTTGCTGAAACTCAAACCTGTAAAAGTAAGTATTGACGTTCTTCTTTCCTACTGCATTTTTGTAACTAAAAACATGGGTGGACCAACGGTTGTCATTAGAGCCACAAAAGTAGCCACGAACTATTTGTTCTAATGTGTGCGCGATATGTATCGTTTCAAATGCAGCAAGTTCGGTTGGTTTTCGACCCGTGAGAGTACGAGCGTGTTCTAGCCATGGTGGGAAAGGAAAAGACCATTCATATGGGTTAATAGTTAGAAAAACGTCAGGATAGCCGAACTGCTCAACGGCATCGACCAGAAGACGATGTTGTGTTTTCCAATAGCCGGCAGAGAAGATCTTGGCATTAAGTGCTCGCGCTGGTGAGCATTTCATCTTTCTTGCACTGGCAATTGCACCACTAACCGTTTTAAAAATCCACAAATCATAATGGAATTGAAGCAGTTCGTAATTAATGGCGTAATCGAGTATACCAGAGAAAACTTTGGTGTAGAAAGACACCTTTGTGCTTAGCCTGGAGTTATTGCCCTGTATGATTGTTTCGCACCAATTTGTAAATGGATAGATATTTGGCCAAAGCGCGCATTCAATGCCTTGAATTTCGGTGGCCTCGTACAAGTTGATCTGCTTCTTATGAGGCACATAGTATGCGCGTTTTGCAATAAACGAAGAGTAACAACTGTTTGGAGAATTCATCAGGAAAGAGTAGGCACACTGTCATCGTTGCTTCTGAGTGGCATCACTAATTCAAACTAGAACAAACACTTAAGGTCAAACTGATTTGTACCTTGAAAAATACACTATATATAGCAACTTTGGACGTTCGATGTAATGTTAGGACAGAGAAACTAACAAAGGAGTGTATGTGGAATGCGTTGATTCAAACTAGAACAAACACTTAAGGTCAAACTGATTTGTACCTTAAAAAATACACTATATATATATATCAATTGAGTAACTTGAATACTATTTCGTACTAGTGAAGATAACTTTACTACGGTTAGCGTTAAACTGAGAAATACAAGTTGACTCCACGATATATTTACTTGTAATGAGCATGCGCACTTGTACCTAGAAAGTTATTTACATATTTTTCAGTCGTTAGTTGTCGTAGTTTCTTCGGAAATTGTCGAGTAATTCAATTCGAAAACACAGGTCTTTACTATGGCTTTGGTTATTTGTTCGAGTAGCTTCTGTTTTGTGAGGTGATATAAAATTCTATTAAAATTTGAAAGGTAAGTTTGCTGTTAGATATTTAAGAGTTCTACAATTGTTTGTCCATGTTTTTCATTTTTTTTCGTTTCGTGTGTGACACAGCATGCCCAAGAATTGAAAAAAAAGGAATTATCCCACCAGAATAGTCAAGTGAAGTGTGCGGTTAAAGAGGGGTTGAGCATATCTCAATTTCGTCCCGACAGGTGCTCGTGTGCAAGTGGATCATGTTCCTCTGCTGGCAAGAAGGGGCGGTTGGCGTTGACGCCTGAACCACCGCAACTTTCGGGTTGTGCAATACGCCTGTCAGCTGTGGGTGAAAAGAACTATGCAATGTTGATTTATTATATCGCTTCTGTTATATCCTCCTGTTTTCTAGATAGTCTGTTTTAAAGGGGCTTTGGACACGAGGTGCTGATAGGCACCGAGGTGTGTTCCAAGGCACCGAGTTACTGGTAGGCTCGGAGGAGGGGCTCGCTGTCATCGATTGGTTCTAGTACGTACCGACGTCCTTGTAGCCACCAAGCTGCTCATAGCCACCGATGCACTTGTGTAGCCACGCATCAAGGAACTTCTATCCACTCTGCTTATAGGCACCGAAGTACTCGTAGCCATCCGGGTGTTCGTTGGCATGGAGGCGCTCAAATAACGAGGTACTGTTATACACCGAGTTGCACCGATCGCTGTTGGGAGGCACCAAAGTGCTCTTACGCATGGAGGTGCTCATAGTCACTGAGATACTTGTAGCCACCAAGGCGCTCGTTCTCACTGATTGGATCTCATAGGCACTGAAGCGTTCGTAGGGGGATCGAGGTTGGCACTAGTCACCGAGTTCTTATTCACCGAAGTACTTGTTGCAACAATGTGCTCGCAGACACTTAGGCGCGCGATGTCACCCAACGGCGCTCGAAGACATCGAGTTGCTCTTAGCCACCGACTGGCTCGTAGGTACCGTGGTACTCAGGAACCGAAGTACTCGTAGGCTCTCAGTACTTAAAGGCGCCAAGTGCTTCCACAGACTCTCATACTTTTCCTTCTCATGGCTCTGCCTAAAGTTCAGGAAGACACCATTGAAGTATGGGGTGCCAAATGTCCGGAAATTATATTTGTTTATTATATCAATAATTATTTGATATAACAGGTTTTATGTCAAATAATGAAATTAACGCCAACTTTTATTGTTTGAAATAATTCTCTAACAAACAATATTGTTTCATATAATTTGTTTTAGTTTTATTCCATTATATTAAAGAATAAGTATTGTGTATTCTTATTATATGACATAATACTCATTTGCACAACAGTAATTGTTTCAAATAAACGTTTATGCATACAAATTCATTTATGTCATATAATTCATTATGTCATATAATTCATTATATCATATAATCCATTATATCATATAATTCATTATATCATATAATTTGGTTGATGCGCCAATTGTTTGCGCAGTAACTGCTCGGCACCAGTCTCCTATGGTCCAGACTCCCCTGAGGCGAAGCCACGACGGATTCACACTAATAAAGCTTTGTGGTTCATGCTACGCATCAGTAGTTATATATGGATAACCAACTCGCTCGAGAACTTGCTGCATCGGTGAGCAGAACAATCCTCGACGTCTTCTCGTCGCAGCAAAGCACACCAACCAGGAGACCGTCCGCACAGACACCACTGCCAGTTCAAACAGTGCAAGACGAAACGGCCGTATTGGCGCCAAATACTATAAATCCTGTTATTCCTGTAGCATTGGAATCAAGTCAGTCAACGACCCAATATCCGTTGAGTTCGGTAAGTTTTAATCATTCTTGTGTTTCTGCCAATAAGTATAATCGAATTTATCGAACATTCGTGACTTTTATAATGTCGTTGTGCCAACATGCAACGTTCTCCTCATTTGCAAACCGCAAACTTTACGGTATTTAGGTATTATAGGCGCCAAAGCGCTGTCAAACGTACGTGGCTGGCCATTGTGTTGCTATTTTTCATGTTGGTGTTTTATCATGAACGGAGTATGATCTTGAAGTATGATCTTGTGGAAGTGTAACATGTTTTATACGTCATGCATTTTTACTAGATTTTTAAATTTTTAATGTTAAACCCCGGAGGGCAGGGGGCGGGGGGATGTGGGTCCCATATATAGGGCAGCTTATACCTTTATTTACAAGAGTACCCCCCAGGTGTTAAACCAATCAGGGGTGGTGCCAAGAATTTCCCGACAGGTGGACAGGGCCTTAGGGGGCTCCAGGGGCATTCTCACCTGGAAAATTTGAACATCTAGAATAGCTTTTTCCATCTTCTCAGTGTGAAGTTATTGCAATAACCGACAAGTTACAGCATTTATTTTCAAGGTATCAATAAAGAAAAATCTGTTGAACACCCAGTGTGGTCATTAACCTTTGCCATTTTTGTCCAATATTTGCAGTCAGAAAATGGAATTTTAAAGAATTTTAATGATTTTAAAGACATAAGAAGTTAAATTTATGAGATTTCACAGCTTTTTACCCAACTACTTTGTTGTTAAAAAATGTAAAGAATGACTTTCAATGTAAGGTTGGCAACAAAATTTGATGAAAAGTCACCAAATTTGGTGGTGTTATCTAAATATCTTTAACCAACAAGAAGATATCTTATAAAAAGTAATTTTGCATTAATATGCAGGAAAATATTCCTTTCCTTGATCCCTGAAAATTATGTTAAAGGTGGGAGGGGGTGGGCATTCTTAACATGGTGGGGGTGGTCTAGCCCAAGCTACACAACTGCACTGTAAGATTAGTCCTGAGGCTGCTACAAGAAAGTGGTTTAACTGTCAAAGAGAAGATTTCCAGTTTGCCACAAATGAACTTAGAGATGATTGTCAAAAGGAAAGTCATATTATTGGACATGTATATATGTTTTTTTACAACATTAAAATTCCATTTCTGGCATGGGTCAGCTCTTTGGGTTCCTGGAGTTGTGTGTCATGTCTGAAAATTATATTAAAGACATATTAAACTATAGGATTGTTAGGTGGTCTTTTATGAACCTCACTGAGGCTATTCAAGCTCATACCTGAGGGCATGGTCTCCGCCAAAGGCCCATCCACCCATCTTTTGAATGGGCATTTTTGAAAGTGAATGGGTAAAAATTTATTAAAACAAAACTCCAGTATTTTGTTTTTAGTTCTTTAATACAACTGTACACTGTACAGGCTTTAGTTTTGCTATGACATTCAACAGTCATTGCACATATACCTTGACCACAAGACCAAAAGATACGAGTTCGTATGTTTTTGCAAAATATTTAGTATTTTAGGACTAAATTTGGCGATTATTGTAATCTACAAAGGGGAACGTGAACCATGACCCTACCAACATGACAACATCGCGTACCTGTATTAGCATAATTGCATTCTACAACCACTAACACACATGCATGTGTTTTCAGTGCAAAATAGCGTGGGTGACTAATTGTTAAATATAGACAAAGAAAACAATAGATTTTGCTGCTGTTTGCTCTCCAATTTATAGTACTTAAATTGTTTTCCAGAATGCTCAGAATCACCTTTAAAGAAGATCTGATTTCAAAATTTTTCTGTGGTGAGGGGGGCGGGGGGGCATGGCCCCAAAAGAAACCCCTAGTAGTGCAGGCACTTTTGGACGGGTAGATTACTAATCCTGGTTAAGGCTTTGCCTGAGGGTCTTATATCCACTCCACTGAAGCTTGTTAGGAGCTTTATAATTACTGAGGTGGCAAGGATGGTATAAATTTCTTTTGCTGAAACAGTGAGTGTGCAGGGCACCCATGAATTAACAAGACGTGGTACCATATTAGAGCTTGTCTTTGATCACATTTAGTTGTTAATTAAGCAACATGGTTGCCATTGACACTGAGAAAGAAGGTTTTCACTAAAATGCACATGATTTGATTAATTTTTCTTTTTAAGAGTAATTACACACCCAACGTGCCATTTTTCAGCACAGAACTCTGAATGCTTTTCTAGGGCCGTCGACTGCCGTCTTCATTAGAAAGGCAACGTCATCTTCAACCATTGCCCCCTAAACGAAGAAAAGGTTCAACTAGTAAAATAAAAGAAGTGACTAAAGATGTTATCTGCATGACTTCGGACATTTTCCATTCCGGGGTCCCTTGTCCAAAAGGACGCGATAGAAGTAAACTTGGTGAAAGAGGTCTGATAGGAAAGACCACAATAATATCATCATGGAGTGATGAAGAAGTGAGAGAGGAGATATCTTCAATTTTTAGAACCATTTTTAAGTTAAAGGAAAACGAACCTTTTTTATTTCAATATCTGGGGTGAGTATCATTAAACACTTTATTTGGTATACTGGTAATTAATGTTATCTGCAGTTGATCCACCATACCTTAAATCATGTCTCCACTTGAAGATATACTGTACATGTATATATGGTACATGCTATGCAATAAGAGTAATTTTTTTTTACCTCTCAATTTTTTTTTATATTTATTTTATTTTGTACAATGTATAGAAGAAACAGACAACTTAAAGAAACATAAATTTTATATGTCATAAACAAAAAAGAAAAATCACAAAACCTGTAATATCCCACAGTGCTTGTGTGAATGCGAGCAACTGACCTACGATTATCCTCTAAGGAGGAAAAGGTTTCATCGTAGCGAGAAACAAGCAGAAAACCACCGTTTCAATCGCGTCGATTAATTTTCGTAATTTAGCTTCAGTACGGTCAATACTCTGCGACTTTCTTTCATGTATCTTTTGTGATGTGTGCTTATGTTTACAGGTTGATCCCAGGTACAAAAAAAATGGATGTTGTTAATACATCTAGATCTTTTGTTTGGAATGGTACCGAAGTTCTTAAAATCGCTGGACAAGGTGCTCTGTATATCCTGGCTTCTGTTCCTTACCCAGATGAGGTATTTCAAGTCATAATTTTGACTCTCCCGTGTAATGTATGCGATTTTCTGCAAATTTTCTTATTTACCTATTTATAATTTACAATTTATATTAAAATAAAATCAATTTCTTCTGATCTGCGAGAGCCATCATCCTTCCAGACTTGTTGAAGTCTCTAAATTTTAAAATTCTCGCTTTTAAAATTCTTGTTTATCAATACTTGCCCGTGCATCCATTATCAATGCTCACCATTTGCAACAGCCCTCAATGGTTTCGGTCACCATTGTAATTTATGTTCCATCATAGTGAATATGAGTGTTGGACAACTGAACATGATTTTTAATAAAATTGAGATATCAATTTAGTCAATGTCCTGTCTCACATAACTTAAACGACAAAGAGTGAAGTCGTGAAAAGATGACGATATTATTGAAATATGCTGATTTTGGTTTTTGGACTGGGGAAGGAACTTGAAAGTAACCCTGTCCCCACCCTTGGCAATCCCCAACTCTCTCCAAAACCCTTCCCCCCTAAACCAGCAGTAACACCTGCTGTGCAAGCTAATATATTTCCCAATTATAATCATATTATTACGGAAATGCAAGAACTTCCCGTAGGATAGATTCCGGATGTATTTTTTTATCTTGAGACAAAAAATAATCGTTAGCAAAATATTACCTTTAAAATTTTGAACCATGATATTTTCATGATAATAGATAAATTATGTAATATGATTACATGTAAGATAATGTCAATTGTAAAAATGTTCCATTACAGTTTATTTATTTATTAAAACGTTTTATTCCTTAGACGATGACTGTAAGATATTTCAAATAAACTGTGCACACGATGGAGAGAGTTCCAGTAGGAGTGTATCTACTGGCAACTACCAGAGGCAATTGCCAGAAAAACCTCCGGATACATCCTTTTCCATGTATCAGTAAGTAAATTTATAATTTTAACACGGTTTCCAGTCTATATTAGAAATGATTTGGTGGGTGGCCGGAGGGGGCATGTGCATTCTGCGTTCAAAATTTCTGATGCTGCTGCGTGGGTTTGCAGTTGTTTCTGCCGGACACAGGCCCAACTCTTTAGGATTTGCTTCACCATATTCTTTTTTTTATTTTGGAAATAGTGCAATGCATTATCCCTTACAATGAACTTCTCAAAGCCAGAGGGTGATGCAGCATTCCATTTGTGTTAATACACCTGTATGACTGTATCTCAACAAATATTAGTGCTGCCCCATCCCATCATCCTTGTTTGTACTCCGTTTGCATTTGCTGTATATTGTTTTGCTTTACAGAACATTTATAAATCTTACTACTTCCAAGGAAGAAGTGGAACAGTCCAAAAGGGAATCAGATACATTCTATCAGAATGAAGACAATGATGTATCTAACGCCGAAGTTACGGACGATGTTTCAAGTGAGACTGTAAGGTACTGCTTTCCAGCCTATTGTTTATTAGTAATTAGCTATTTTTAGTAATTTCTTTCGTTTGCTTTCTTTGTGTATGCGTTTATGCAAACCTATATGAAGAGAAAGAGAAATAAATAAATAATAATAATGAACTTTATTTATGCTCGATAGTCTCAGTAGTTTTTTTTAACAAACTTCTTTACGTGAGGGTCGAGGAAAGAAAGAGAAAGAAAGAAAGAAAGAAAGAAAGAAAGAAAGAAAGAAAGAAAGAAAGAAAGAAAGAAAGAAAGAAAGAAAGAAAGAAAGAAAGAGACCCTTGCGACGAGGTTGGCTATATATCGAGCTAAACCTCACACTTAAAACAGTCGCTGAGCACTATTAGATTTCTATATATATTTTAGAATTTTCTGGAATGAATTTCCTCACCTTTAAAACCTACTGTCTGTTTCTTATTCGAATCCATTTAGAGACATACTAACTCTACATAAAGCTATGGTCCATCAGCGTTTGAGGATGAAGTAGGTCATATGAGATTGATGGTGCGTCGAGGAATGCTATTAGATGATTGTTTCATGAAAATGTCAAGAGCTAAAGCAGATCAGCTAAAGTTACCAGTACAGGTGTCTTTCGTTGGGGAGCCTGCTGTAGATGAAGGAGGGCCAAGCCGTGAATTTTTTGGTTTAGTTTTTCAAGAGCTTGCACAATCATCATTGTTGACAGGGTGTTCAGGCAACCAGTGTTTCTCCAGCTATACCCCATTCTTGCAAAAAAACCATTACAAGCTAGCTGGTCAATTAGTTTCCCTTTCTTTTCTGAATGGTGGACCGGGACCTCATCTCTTCTGCGTCGCAATTGCTGAACGAATAACATATGGAAAAAGAATATCGCCACTAAAGGTGGAAGATGTCCCAGATCGTCAACTAAAAGAACATCTAATCAAGGTGAAAGCACGTTATGTTTTTGCAGATTCTATAGGTATTTTAACACTTAGCGCTTTTTTGTAGTGTGATTATTATCATTTATAGATCTGGAGCGAGGGGAATTCGATAAAATATTACCCCGAGGTATGATATATCATCCCGAGGGGTAATATTTCATCGAATTCCCCGAGCGAAAGGTCTATAAATGATATATTATATCGAAACATATTAATCTTTCCAAAAAGAGCTTAAATAATGTTAATAAAGTTCGCTTAGCTTTGTCCGCTTTTCATTGTCTGTTTCCATTGTGTTGTCGTCTCAAGGCTTCAGGATGCATTGTTTGTTGCTTTCTTTGTATTCTCTGAATCCTTATTTTCTTGTAACCTAACAATCTTCTTGTCAACATCTGAATGTTCGGGCGAAACGTTTTCTTGTCTCGCCAAACTCCGCCATTGTTGACAGCTTCGTGAATCGTGCGTGACATTCACGCGTGGTACACGAACTCGAATACCCCGGCCACAGCGGGGTATTCGACTCGAATACCACGCCACAGCAGGGTATTCGAGGTTATACCCCGCTGTGGCGGGTAATTCTACGATAAATTAACTGGTCACGTGGTACAAATCAAGCTCTCTGACTGGACAATTTACAGTTGAGATATAATATTATTAATAATATAACGCTTTAAAATATCTGGCCTTGTACATGTATTTCAGACATCCAACATCGACAATGAGAACGAGTTCTTGAATTACGTCGAGAGAAATCTCGACAGAAGGCACGATATAGGATATTCTAAACCGCTGAAGCTTACCGATAAGAAGGAGCTCGTGGATACTCTTATATCGGACTCGATTGGAATGAATGGTGCAGGACTGTACCAATTTATAGAGGGTAAGGAGTAACGAAAACGGGTCCTACTAAACACCGTCCGTGAACGTCCGCGGCTGTCATTTTAACCGTCTGTGATCAATATTTATAATGAATTTAGTTGATGTTTAAAGATTTAAGAATCTAATCATTTTTGATTGAAAACTTTATTTGTACCATTAACATTTCGTCGGTCACGCTTATTAAATCGATCGTATTTTTTTCCGGAGAGTGTAAATAGGGAAACCTGATCATGCACCCTTGATGAAAACACTATAGTTTTGTTTTTAAGACTACTAAGTCTAAAAGAGTCATCCCAATTCGCAAAAAAGAATTGTGTTTTTTTTGTTGGTTTGTTTTTAGTCGACGGTGTTTTTGTCGTCGGGGAACGGTTGTTTTTTCTGTCGTGTGTAGGACTTGTACTTTGGGGGGTAATTTTTCTTGAGCGCGTGTTTTTGCTGGTATACATGGGGGTTATTTTGCGTAAGCAGTGAGTCAAAGAAAGGCCAAAAAAGAAAAAGTGAATTTTTGTTCATGATATTAGTGCATGCATTATTTTTGTATTTCGGTGAGTGAAAGAGCGAAATGTTAAAACGGCTTCAATTGATGCGAAGAAAGTTACAAAAGTTTTCAATTGGAAATGGTTATTTTTTCTTAAATCTTTAAATATCAACTAATGTATTATAAATATTGATCACGGACGGTTAGAATGACGTTCGCGGACGGTGTTTAGTAGGACCGACAAAACAATAAATTACGAGAACAGTCTGTCAGTCTAGTATCACATATCCTATAAGGAAGGAAAATCGTCTGCACGCAGACTTGGCATATTAGGACGCTGCATTGTCGCATTGTCATTGTTCTCCTATTTGCCGTATGTAAGAGAATTTTTCAAACATTTTCTTATAAAACGTATAGAACCGTTTATCGCGAGAAGCCGCAAGGTTGTCTTGCTGCATGGAGGATAATTATGTATACTAAAGGCAATTCTACCATTGTTCTGAACATGACACTATTGGATGGGTGAGAAGTGTTATAGTCATTGCATTTAAGACATGAAATCCTAGCTTGCTGACAGCCAGATTCAATGAACGTTTTTTTATTTAAGGTGGCCCGCGGCTATTTACTGGAAATGATACCCCCTTTTTTAAATCGAATTTTTGGTATGTAAATGTTAACCGATCACTGCAATTTTACGTATCCGTAATAAAAAAATAACCAACATACATAAACTTTCTCATCTGCTTTTAAGCGGGTAGTCCAGAAGAAACTCGTCGAATTAGGGTTGTAAACTTTGCTCCGTCATGCCTCCCATTTGTAACTACTGTGAAAACTTCCGTAGATTATTCAATCTTGCTGCGTTCTGAGTTTTAGTTGCCGTTTGGTACTCACGAATTGCCTCATTTGTAATTTTGTTACCCAGAGCGATGAGGGATTTGTTTGTATGCGGAAAGTGTGAATAATTTACGGAGGAATGAGGGGTTTTCACAGCAGTTATAAAATGAGAGAAACGTTTACGACCCTAATTCGACCTGTTTCTTCGAGGCTACACGCCCGAGACTAATGCTGGATTTTATTACAGAGGTCGGTTAACATTTTCAGACTGAAAATTCGATTTAAAAGGGGAAGGTTTCAATCCAACCTCTATAAAATCAGTTGTCTGGCATGGGTGGGCATAAACAGTGGCCCCACTTATCCATTTTTTGCCGCTCCATTCAATATTCCCAACCCCACCTTGTTTAGTGATCAGCATTTAAAAATAATGAGTGAATGACTTTTCTATTTTTGCATTCGTTATCCTTTTCCTCATCTGATTGGTTAATTTTTTTGTTACATGCTATTTAATTTTCTTACATAAGATTACGTTTATTCTGTGATCAAGCTTTACGGTCACCTGTTTTAATCTCTTCACGTTTCTGTCTGACGAAGGGCCTTCTGTCTTCCATGTTTCAGCAGTACACCATCTTGCTATATTTCGGTTTGATTTCCACATGCTTACGCAACACACAACTTTTATTTTATTGTTGTGTCACCTTTGACCACCAAGCCATCTGTGACCAAGCCTTGTTTCGTTGTGAGGAAATCAATGACTCGATCTTGTAAAAGCGCCCTTCACAGCAGCGTTTATGCCCGTTTATTACATGCATGTTGTAATCCTTTACAAAACTGTATGGATTTCCTATTTTCACTTATTTATTAACGGATCTTTGTTGTTCATATAGACATTCAATGAACCACCAACCACGTAACGGGAAAAAAACGTTTTGTTTCCTAACGGCTAACACTTGACATTTTCTTTCTCTTTCAGGTTTGGAAACTTGCAACCTTTTGACCGTGCTTAGGAAGCACCCCAAAAAATTTACGCCCTTTTTCTGCAAACCTGCGAAAGATTTAACTGCCATTGAAATGTTGGATTTATTTCTTCCTGTGTTTTCCGATGTTGGCTCAAACAGAAGACGAGTGGAGGAGGAGATAATAATGACCTGGTCGTACTTTTTGAACGATGTTGAAGGTATGACTGTACACAACATATTGCAAAGCATGTACAAACTGTGATTTGTGCAGATTCAGTCAAACCTCCACTTTGGGACACCAAAGTAGAAATGTCCTGATTGTATAGCCATTCCTGTAGATTTGCGGTAATATATGCTTTGGATTTTAAGGTTTGGTTAAAGTAAAGCGTGTTCGTGATCCGTCATCACTTCGCAATATCACAAAACAAGATTAAAATAAACAAGAGTGTTCTGGTTTAGATATACTCTTTACAATTATAATTATTAATCAACGCTTATTTATCATTGTTAATTGGTTACAGATGGCAAGGTTTGCCATGTCATTGAGGACGAAGAATATGTCTTGCGACTTGAGGACATCCTTCAGTTCGCAACAGGATGCGAGGTCCTACCGGCTGGAGGATTTTGTGGTAAACCTGGAATAGACTTCGACCATGTCAGTACAGATCGAAAAATCTCGGTGAACACTTGTGCTGGAGTTTTGCACTTCCCTGCAAACGAAAGCATGAGGAGATTGGAATCAATGAAAGAAGAATTTATATTTTGTATTCTTAATGGTCAAGGTTTTGGTAATGTCTAGCATTCTTCGTGTCTTGTTGACACGTGACTGTACTTCGTGTCATTCTTCATATTTATAGATGGTTTTGTTTGGGTTTTTATCTTGACCACAATCTACAATAGACTATATCATAAAAACAATTTGTTAAGATGGTTTTAGATTAAGTAAAGTGAACTGAGCGCTTTACCTGATAGGCGCACGAACAAATTAAGAAGTGTCTGTAAAGATGGTTTTTACGTTAAAACTTCTTGGACAACGTTTTTCATCTATATAAAAACGTGCTGTTTGTAAGAAATATACAAGGAATATACAAGGCATGGTGAAGTTGTTTTTTTGTGTTATTTTACAAAGATTTATTAAACGGTTAGCGTTAACTCAGAAGTAATCGAAAACGTGATAGTATTCCCTTTTTTTTTGAGACAGTTTACATTATCTATAGATTTGGTCAAATATGAATTGATATGAACTATTAAAAGTTGTACACATTCAGCCTGATCACTTTCATCTACTGGTTTATCTCAAGACGCACTGTCCGACAAATTGTACAACTTTCTTAAATGTATCAACACCATCTCCATGTAGTGGATGCACATACCCGAAAAGCGTAGCCAATTGTTCATTGTTCAACGACGAGTTTGTTGTTGGTACTGAAACATGTGGCTGTTCTCGTTGTAGAAGTATTTCAGGTGTACATCCATTGTATGGATCGTCATCTTGACATCCATCTTGAAGACCGAGCAAGTTTAAATTACCATAAAATAATTGTACAGGAGTTTGGTTTTTCTCAGTTGACAAACTATGATTGTTGTGAGCAAGCCTGAACTGTTCGAGGGTTTCATTCATTCTTGGTAAGAATACATAATGAAGACAGAAAAGATCAGATTCGTTATCTGGATCTAACAAACCATTTTGTTCTAAATCGTAAAAAATTGGCTTGTACTTCATCTCGCAGGATTTGTTGATTTCTCTGTTAAACCTTTCTACACGCTCATTGTGTACTGAACTTCCAACTATGACTGGTTTTCTTTCTACTCCCCACTTTTCATACATGCGCCGCCACATCAAGACATTCTCACCTCCATAATCAGTCCTTAGCCTCATGGGGAATCCATATGTGGAACTTGCCTCATTAAACAGACCTAAGACAGTTTGGGAGCAATTATTGTCTGAGGCCTTTAAAAAGGTAACCAATCGGCTAAACCCGTCTATTGCACAATGGACAACAAATCTCCATCTTATGAGTTTATGGTTGCCATCTGCATGCCATAAGTAGTTTGGACACGGAACGGAGTACACTCTACGCTTTATACACGGTCGTCTTCGCTCTTTTGTTCCTTCTGGATCAACTCGGTGAATGCTCTCCCTTAAATGCTTTCGGCGCACGTGTATACCACGTGATCTTAAATGTCCTTGCAGAATTACTTCGCCTGCGCCTATAATCCAAAGATACGTACATATTAAGATGACTCCCAACAGTCAACTGAAAATGTGGGCCATGTGGCTAAAAATAGCCTGTATTCTAAATACTGTTCAACTACTAATCATAGTCTTAACTAATTGCTCTATTTAAAAAAGAAAACATTGATTTTAAGTTTGTATTTTTGTCACTGATGTCATCTCATTTTGGGATGTTACTGTATATGGAATTTACTGTAAATGGAGCTTCAACTGAAAATGCCCTCGAAACAGTTCTTGATGTTATAATCATACACGAGGAAGTGTTTCATCAGGATTTCCAAACACCGAGACTTTTGTTGAAAACCAAGGCGAAGCCAAGGTTTTTGAACAAATTTCGAGGTGTTTGGAATCCTGATGAAACACTCTTCCGAGTGTATGATATAGCTTCTCAAACAAATCAGTATTTTAAGACAAAATTGAGGCGAAAGTTGGCTTAATTTATGTAATTTCTTCCTCCAATATCAAAACCTCCGTCTCGGTACTGATTTCCTTTGTTTTCGGTTCATGAATTATTAATGGTTGAGAATAACCCTTAGCCGGGCATAGTTGCCATTTGGCAACTTATTACTTTTACTCTGACTAACGCCAGATGATTTTACTCGTAAGTGGAGACCTCCTGGTCAACACTCGATCGTACATAATAATCATACTTCTATGTAATATATACAATATCAGCAGCCACCTAATGAAGGTATTTAAAAGTCCTTTTATGTGCAACATACAGGGCTATTAAAGGTTCATGTACAGAAAAAGTAAACCCTTCCCCTTGCAATGATCTATGGCGTTGCTTGAACACTGTACAATGTAAATTCAAGAATTAATATCACCTAAAACCTTAAAAATCTCGTGGGGGCCCACAATAATTGGTGCGTATCAAACTGTTGTGGTATCCCTGCCAAATAGATGGAACTAAATAAATTATTCCTTTTAGCGGTTTAGCCAAATGCACCAATGCACTCCCTGAGAAAATCTGCGGTATACAACATTGAAAATTGTGTGAGAAATCCATATTAGGATATTCAGAGTACAGTTATTAGACTGGGCTCTGATTTCAAAGTACCGAGAGTGAAGCGAAAAACCTTCAATATCATTGCAAAGGTAGCTAGCTTCAAAGAATCACCAATTTTCTGTGGGTATAGGCTTGGCTTTCAGCCTCCCTAGGCATGCATAACAAAACTCTACACCTATGATGTTGTCATTACCATATGTGACAAAATCTTCCAAAACTGTTTAATAATCGTGCACATATCAATGTGAAGTGGCAGGGGGGGGGGAGGCCAGGCATACCCCAGGGATTTTATTTGAAATTAGTGTTTTTTTGTCAAATATTCCACCCTTGGGACTTATTCAACAGTCAAATGAGCAAGTTCCCCTCTACTGCAAAAAAGGTGTAATTGGCATTTAGGTTTAGGACTTCCTTCTTAGCGTTTTGCTTCCTGGTTTCTGCAGCTTTCCTAGCGTATTTCTGTTTTCATGAATTTGGTGCAGATGATAAAACCAGAACTTGACTTCCTCGTGAATATTACATCGTTTTCTTCGACTTCGACCTCTTGTTTGCGATCTTAAATACCCCGCCATTTAATTTTGGCTTGCATCGTGGTCACCGGCCGTGCCAAAAAAGAGAGGTCTGGGTCTGAGTGTTGTCCAAAGTGCTTAAGGCCCCTGCAGTCTCCAACGTCCCGGATCGAGAACTTTCGCGTTCCGGACGCGGACCGGAAGTTGATTAAGGTCCCTTGTGTAGCCTGCAGTGCAGGGCTGCAGGCGTTACCGAAACGTTTTGCGCCTGCGCGACATCCGTGCTCACACCTTTAAAAAGAGTGGGAAAACACTGAAATATTTGGACTGGTCCGAGAGTCCGACACAAAAGTTAAAATTATAAGCATACTACCAAAAAGATAAGGTAGGTAATTTGTGCATGGCTTCTTTGTCAATATTGTAACATATTCTGAAATGACCCCTTCGTAATTTTCATCACCCTTTTTTTTAAAACAAATGAATAGTCGAGTCTTACTTAGTCTTCGCTGTCTGGTTGTTGTCGCCACGGCTAGTTCCCACTTCTCTTGCAATGTTTACTTTAGCGAATTCACGCATACGCAAACGTTTCGCAGCGGTGTTGGCGTTATAGGGGATTACGGAGATATGCCTGTGCTCTCAGGGGATTGGGGAGAAGTGAGCCAGAGACTGAGATTTTCAAGTTGCACCACCATGGGACCTTAACATTTGCCAAATCCCCTGGGTAGGCCCAGCCTCCCCCTGCCATTTAACATTGATATGTGCATGTCTACATGAAACTGTCTAAAAATGGTATAATATCATGTTTACGGGGATTTCTTTTGTTCTCACAGGTCCATTAACAACTAATATACCTCATTATATTCATTTTTATGTCTACTGCGCATGGCGCATGCGCAGTAGAACATTATGTTACGGGCTGTGAGGTATCATCGGTTTCAAATTATGAAGCTTAACCATCTAATAAAACCATCCCACAAGCGGGATGTTAAACTTGAACACATAAAGGTAAAAATTCTATTAAAAAGGTTGTCTAATCAGATGGTGGTTTTAGTAGTTGGTTAAGCTTTATAATTTGAAGGAAATGATAGCTCGGGCTGTGGAGTTTGTTTGTGGCATTACGTCACAGACGAACAAAACACGGAAAGCGCCGAAAGTTTGCCGAAAGGTCGCTATATTGTTTTGCTCATGCGGTCGAAGGCGAAGCACTGATCGCCATATAAAGGGTTGAAGTCTTGTTGAAGCCTCGAGAAAGTCGGTGTACTTTTGCTTTCTCAAAGGAAATTATATGCGCTCTCGTTGTTTCTTCCTTAGTCACGCAAGTTTGGGTTGAGACTATGACATCACAACCCTTCTCAGGTATCAATATTCACCGTGAAGAAAATTTTAATGGCGGACACAATTTTCAGCATTTCAAACGTTTATAACTTTAAACCTATTTGTTTATATCGGTTTAAATTTTGTACACGGGGTATTTATATCTCAATAAAGTTCGTCGAAGTTAAATGTTCGCAAAACTTTGTGGTCGATTTTTCGTCTCAGTGACACTTTACGCAATACGAAAGTAGAAATGTGGTTTGGTGTACACAAATGTTGTGCTATATAAATGCATATGTGCCATGCTGATATTTCTAGAAAACAACTGGGGCCGGTTGTATAAAAAAGTGATTAACTTTAATCATGATTAGTGCTTAGTTCTAGCCAATCAGAACCAGTGTTTGAGACTTTAACTACGATTTAATCACCCAAAAGGTGATTAAATCATGATTAAAAGTTTTATACAACCGGGCCCTGATGTGTAGTGGTGTAGCTGTTAACATATGGGAAATCCAAATCCTTTATGAACACAATATTATTGAATGGAAATGGTCTTAAGATGTACAGTAGCTGTATAAGTATGAAATCTCTCAAACCTGAGATACAAGTGATCTAATAAAATTTATCAATTACAAATGTCATTTTCTAGTGATGTGATGTATTTTCTGACAGCTAATAATCAAATATTTTCAATTTTTTGTTAAATTACAATAGCTATTTGCTTACTGTTGGCGTTTAATAGCTATACTGTTGCAATCTTACTTAAGAGGCTTGTGTGAAATGCATGAGAACTTGTATTCCATATAGAAAACTTGGTAAAATATTTTAAATTTACTAATGATTTTCACAATAGAGCGTTTTCATCTTACGTCACGGCGGCCATATTGGTGTACCAAAACAATGAAATGGCGGCCATATTGGTGTACGGTATGGGAATTAGCTCTTTCTTATTCAAATATTTCGTATTGTTTCACCACCCCAATGGGCCACCGATCACGTGAGTGAAAACGCTCTATAGACCAGCTATCGATAGTAATTTCAGAAGTACTGTATGAGAAGAACATTTTACATTAAGCACATTAATTTGCAGTTACTGTACTCCTAAAGCACTCGTGTTTTATTATTAAACACATTAAGTACTAGTACTGCAGTATTTCTTGTTTTCAGTTTTCTTACAAATAAAACAATGTTCTCGCTGTCTTTTGTGCATATTGTGTTACTTGCAGTCAAGGAATTTTGAAGTTAGCAGCATGCAGTAGACACATGTATGCACTGCGTACCTATTTTTACTAATCCTACCTCCATAGATGTCAAACCAGGTCTGATTAGAACTAATCATACCCGGTTTGACGTCAACGGAGGTGACAACAAAAGAAATTCCCGCAAACAAGATATTACAAAGGAATAAATAGCATAAAAAGAGGTGCATTATCTATTAAACGTACCGCTCGATTTAGGTCATTTAGTGAAATCCCTCGGGCCAAATGACCCTCATCGAGCGGGACATATTTAATGGCTAATACACCTCTTTAAATTTTATGCTATTACTTATAATAATTGTTTCATTGGAAATGCTACCTGGATGCGATTCTTTTACATTCTTGACTTGATCGTCGAGAGAATTTGAATCAATCTCGGAATACTTGGATTCAACATCATCAATAACTCTTAGTTTTTCATAAAGGGTAGATCGTGAAATGTTTAACTTCTTGGCAATTTGCGTTTTGGAGAACTTCAATTTGAGAAGATTTTTGATCGCATCTATCGATATATCGTTTGCTGGACGACCTGGGCCAGAGTTCTAAATGGAGAATTTAAATCATTAAAATATTGTAAAGAGCTAAAGATTTTCCCTTTGCCTTGTGCAGCTAAATTAAACTTTAGAGAATTTCGCAGTCAAAGCATATGAAAAACAACAGATCATTTCTCTGACCTTTAGCAAGGAAAAGGATCTGCCACAATACTTTTGATAGTCATCTCTAAGTTTACTTGTGGCAAACTGGAAATCTTCTCTTTGACAGTTAAACTACTTTCCAGCATTGAGCCAGCCTTTTCTAGCGCACTCTGTTTTGAGTCGTTAAGTGCGAAATATCGCTTATTTGCTTGTTTTTAAACTTCGAAGCTAATTTCTCAAACTGTCCGTATAATCTGCAGACTGCATATAACATGCAGATTGGACCGGGGGGGGGGATACTTGAATCCTTACAATGCGTGAATTGGATATCTTAATTTGAAACAAATAATTCGTTGAAACAAAATCGGAGAGTACCTCTTTCGACAAAGACAAATTTCAGGGAATATCTCATTCGGCAAAAAAACAACAAAAAAACGAAGTCGTTTCAGCCCTTCAATCACAAAGAATCACCATTGAATTCAAAAATAATTAGTGTCCAATCATGTCCGACCAAAACCTGGGTTGGTCTGACATAATGTCAGACCAAGTTTTTTGGATTATATTGCACTCTGATTGTATAAATCTATTTTTTAATGAAGATATGTTAAAGGAATCAAGAAAGACCTATTTTGCAGGATCCTCTATGAGGCTATTTGATTACATTTGACTAATATTTGGTGCATAAGAAGACTCTGGGGAGGACAACCTCGTATCTAGAGGCTTTTCAACAGGGAGGTCAGGAGAATGCCAATATATAAACACACCCCAGTCCATCAAAGAAGCAGTTTCACTGCAAAGACAATGATATATTAAATATCCATTTCATGGGTGGTGCCAGAGGGGGCAGGGGGGTCACAGCCCCCTTTTGGGAAAAATTTACAGATTTTTCGATCAATGATCTGTAAGAAAAATTGTATTTTTAACAATTGGCAAATAACTTTTTAATTGATTAAGCCAGACAAGTCAGTAATTAATGCTTAATAATAGTGAAATGAAACTCCTTTAGAAACACAGGATAAGGTACACATATTGTGTAAGAAGCCAGCAGTAATGCACCTATCAATGTTAGTCCTGAGGCGGGGTCGGGCAAGGGTTGGTGTTTTGATCAAAACGCATGTCCCCAGGGTCGAGATCTTGCCACTGAATTCTCCCCGAGGGTGGGGTACTTTGGTCAATTTTGATTGTGACCGAGGAAGACTGGGTATGAGTTTGTTGCTGCTAGCTTTTGTTCTGCTGTCAAAATGGAGTCTTCACAAGTGCCTGAGGTAATTTAAGCATATCCAACACTTTATTAAGTTTAATATATGCATCTGTTGATATTTATCAGTGCATCAGTGATGAAATATTTATGATTTCTTATCTTTTGATTGTTTTTTTGCAAAATATTACTGTACAAACTCGTTGATCTTTAGAGATATTGTTTGTTGAAAAAATCTGTAGTCTGTGGAGAAATATATCATCTCACTTTTGGTTTATACGTATATTTACTTGTCATAGCACAGCTAAAATGTCAAATCCCCACCCTTTGCCTGACCCCCCCCCCCCCCCTCCCTCAGAACTAACATTGATAGGTGCATAATAATTACAACATACAAAATTCCATTTTCTGACTGCAAATATTGGACAAAAATGGCAAAGGTTAATGACCACACTGGGTGTTCAACAGATTTTTCTTTATTGATACTTTGAAAATAAATGCTGTAACTTGTTGGTTATTGCAATAACTTCACACTGAGAAGATGGAAAAAGCTATTCTAGATGTTCAAATTTTGAAAATTTTCCAGGTGAGAATGCCCCTGGAGCCCCCTAAGGCCCTGTCCACCTGTCGGGAAATTCCTGGCACCACCCCTGATTGGTTTAACACCTGGGGGGTACTCTTGTATATAAAGGTATAAGCTGCCCTATATAGGGGACCCACATCCCCCCGCCCCCTGCCCTCCGGGGTTTAACATTAAAAATTAAAAATCTAGTAAAAATGCATGACGTATAAAACATGTTACACTTCCACAAGATCATACTTCAAGATCATACTCCGTTCATGATAAAACACCAACATGAAAAATAGCAACACAATGGGCAGCCACGTACGTTTGACAGCGCTTTGGCGCCTATAATACCTAAATACCGTAAAGTTTGCGGTTTGCAAATGAGGAGAACGTTGCATGTTGGCACAACGACATTATAAAAGTCACGAATGTTCGATAAATTCGATTATACTTATTGGCAGAAACACAAGAATGATTAAAACTTACCGAACTCAACGGATATTGGGTCGTTGACTGACTTGATTCCAATGCTACAGGAATAACAGGATTTATAGTATTTGGCGCCAGTACGGCCGTTTCGTCTTGCACTGTTTGAACTGGCAGTGGTGTCTGTGCGGACGGTCTCCTGGTTGGTGTGCTTTGCTGCGACGAGAAGACGTCGAGGATTGTTCTGCTCACCGATGCAGCAAGTTCTCGAGCGAGTTGGTTATCCATATATAACTACTGATGCGTAGCATGAACCACAAAGCTTTATTAGTGTGAATCCGTCGCGGCTTCGCCTCAGGGGAGTCTGGACCATAGGAGACTGGTGCCGAGCAGTTACTGCGCAAACAATTGGCGCATCAACCAAATTATATGATATAATGAATTATATGATATAATGGAATTATATGATATAATGAATTATATGACATAATGAATTATATGACATAATGCCAATTATATGATATAATGCATTATATGATATAATGGAATTATATGACATAATGAATTATATGACATAATGCCAATTATATGATATAATGCATTATATGATATAATGGAGTTATATGACATAATGAATTATATGACATAATGCCAATTATATGATATAATGCATTATATGATATAATGCATTATATGATATAATACATTATATGATATAATACATTATATGATATAATGCATTATATGATATAATGCATTATATGACATAAATGAATTTGTATGCATAAACGTTTATTTGAAACAATTACTGTTGTGCAAATGAGTATTATGTCATATAATAAGAATACACAATACTTATTCTTTAATATAATGGAATAAAACTAAAACAAATTATATGAAACAATATTTTTTGTTAGAGAATTATTTCAAACAATAAAAGTTGGCATTAATTTCATTATTTGACATAAAACCTGTTATATCAAATAATTATTGATATAATAAACAAATATAATTTCCGGACATTTGGCACCCCATATTGAAGGGATATATTTGAAGTACACAATAAGTTCTTCGCTGACATCCTCCTGTTTTCAAGGAGTATTAGTTATGAAATTTAACTGAACGTAATTCTTCTCCCAGGCATAGGACGGAGTCCAAATTAACAGACGTTTGACAGAACTATCAGGGCTATTAAGAAATGCACGCAATTGACCGCGAAAATTGTTTTCTAGCGTTAAAAAATTTATAAATTTTAAAAACATGAGTTGTTTTCACTTTTCTGAGCCATTTTGAAACTGCCGTACATTCCACAAAATGTCCAAGCGTCAAACGATATTCCAGCACGTGATACACATTCTACGAGTTGTACAAGCACCAGCGATATCGTTTTCTTAACTCCTTTTGTGTCAGAGATAACGCGACTAGAAAAGTGCTTTTCATATGAAGATGTCTGGCCCAAGATTTAGCGGGGTGTGACCCCCCCGGCTTTGGCTGAACCGAGGTTAAATTTCTGGACGTGACCCCCATGATGGTCTACTTCAATGTCCTATAAGTCACTAAGCCGTTTGAAATGCGGCAGAAAAGTTGGAATATATATATATATATATGTTATATATATGTCAAGCTTCACTATGATGTCTGTAAGTATTGAGTAAAAGGTCTCTAAGTGAAAGCCTAAGTATAGTCCTAATATGGTCACACTGTGAAGTGTTAATAACTGGCTTGTGGCAGCCAAGCGTTCATAGCGACGTTGCTTTTTGATCCTTCGATGTTGGCTCTTCCTATCATTGCGAAGCAGAATTCGCCAAGTGTCGGATTGTTCACCCGCCAATAGGGAACGTGAGCTGGGTTTAGACCGTCGTGAGACAGGTTAGTTTTACCCTACTGTTGAAGTGTTGTTGCAATAGTAATTCTGCTCAGTACGAGAGGAACCGCAGATTCAGACAATTGGCATTTGCACTTGGCTGAAAAGCCAATGGTGCGAAGCTACCATCTGTTGGATTATGACTGAACGCCTCTAAGTCAGAATCCGTGCTAGAAAGCAACGATTCATTCCTCTGGATGATCTTAGGCCTCCTGGTTCATACGTCGCATTTAATTCAGACGAATTTAATTCATAGTTAGCTTCGTCGGCTTTGTCGATTCGTTTCATGCGACGAATTTAATTCAGACGAATTTAATCCTTACCGAGCCATCACTCATTATGGTCAGTGGAAAAGATCAGAATTAAAATGGCGCCGTTTTGGAAAGACTCGAGGCAATGTATGGCAATTTTATTAAATAAAATTAGAAGTGAAAGAAGGAAAAGAAAGAAAATACGTCGAATGATGATTACTGTGGTGGTCCTGAGGAAAAGGTTCCTTCTACGAATATGTTCTATTTTATGTTTCTTGTTGCAGTCTTTGGATAAATGTTATGAACGTCCCCTGCGTTCATGTCGTCGTCATTGTCGTAATATGGGATGGTGGGATTTGGTTTGGAGGACATATGATGACACCAGATTTAAAAAAACTTTCCGTGTGTCCCGACAAACCTTTAATTATATATTGGACAATATTCGAATGGATATAACAAAAGATATTATGTCTGAAACTCCTATATCGCCAGAGTGCAGACTAGCTGTCTGTTTGTACAGATTAGGCAGAGGGGATTACCTCTACACAATTGCGGAATTGTTTGGACTTGGTGTTTCAACTGTGCATGGCATTATTGTTGAAGTTTCCCAAGCAATTATTAATAATTTTTGGAAAACAGCAGTGCAGGACATTTTCCCAACTAATGTACAGCAATTCACAGAAAAAATTCTCGATATGGATCAGTTATGGCAATTCCCATGTACCTGGGGGTGCTATAGATGGGTGTCATCTTCCCATACAGTGCCCACCTGGAGGACAGGAAGCTAGAAAAGAGTATCATAATTTTAAAAATTTTTACTCTATTGTCATGATGGCCATCATTGATGCACAAGATCGCTTTGTGTGGGTGAGCATTGGTTTCCCAGGAAATTCCCATGATTCAGTAATTTTTACAGTCTACCCAATTATGGCAAGATATTACTGACAGCAATATTATACCTTCCTTCAGTGGGCAAAGAAATTGAGGGAACAGTTGTTTATCCATTGATAATTGGCGACTCTGCTTTTCCATTCAGGAGATGGCTAATGAAACCATATGGCAATGCTACCCTGAGCCCCAAAGAGAGCAATTTTAATTACCGTCTGAGCAGAGCCAGTATGGTAACGGAGCGAGCATTCGGACAGCTCAAGAGCAGATGGCGAATTTTATACAGAAAGTCAGAATGTGAGCCAGACAGTGTTAAGCTAGCAGCACTCGCATGTGTTGTTCTGCATAACATTTGTCTTAGTAATGGTGATCACCTCCCCCTACAACTTGATCTTATTGGTAATTATCCAAGACATCAGAGGAACAGGGAAAAAAATAAGGAAATTGTTACAAATGAGAAGTTGTGTAAAGAAAAATGACTCGTCCAAAGTTGCTGGAGCAATCAGGACTGCTCTTGCACAAAAACTCTGGAAGGAAAAAGAAGGACACGGTGTACAGTAATGCAAAGTAGTAATTTCATTACATTACATTACATTGCATTGCATTGCAGAAACTGGATTTCTGTCCTTATAGTTATGAATCAAGTTGTACCTTGTACATAGTGATTATTGTTAGTGTTTATATTAAGTATACATCTGCAAAATCCTGATCATAAGCCATGGGCTTATTTTATTATACAAGTTCATAATAGGAGATAAGTCTGCAGGTGAGCTATATACAGTCACACAGGAGGGTTTTATATTGCAAGAAAAAATAATTTTGAAATGTCAACAGAAAACTGCTTTACTAACACCAGTTACTGTTTTTACTGCTTTTGTTTGCAAAAAAACCCCTATGGTTTGTTATAAATAGAATAGAAGTTCCAATGAAATATATTAAGGTTGGTGCACTGCAGAAATTATTGAGTGTACAGTAGATGTCTAACGTAAGGCCCATTGGCCTTTGCTTTGAAACAGACATCTAGTAGTACACTCAATAATTTCAGCTGTACACCAACCTTACTATATTTCGATATGTATTTCAACACTGCCTATGCAGCACACTGTTTTATTTCACTATATAGATAGAATTAGGGTGCCTATTCACCAAATGGCTTACAATCAGGATTTTACACTATGTGTCAAAATTAACATTTGTGGTACTGTATGTCAATAAATGACTCTTCACGAGTTTTCAGTAATGATTTGATTTTTAATATTCAATATCAACATAAAATTCAATATCACATTTTTAATATTCAATATCAACATAAACAAATATTTACAGTAATTCGTTGGAAGTATCTAGAAATCAGTCCTTCTGTAACAGCATTGTTTTAAAGGGATCCCCAACTGTTTGAACAAATAGGCATCAAAATGTTGGCAATGTCGTACTTTTTTCAAAATGCATTGACCAAAAGTTTAAAAATAATTTAGTTTTCCAAAATATTGCATATGAGTTAGAGCTGATTTAATTATGGGTGCTGCCATCTTGAATTGTGACATCAAATGGTTGCAACTGAATACTGTAATAGCATGACTGCAAGACCTGGTTGTTTTGGCATTTTCTTTAATTTACCTGTAATGTCATTTCAGTGTTCCAATTGGAATTAATTTAAGGAAAATGTCAAAACGAACCAAAGTGTAGCAGTTGTGCTACTATTCGAGTGCAGCCATATTTGATGTCACAATTCAAGATGGTGGTGCCCATGATTTAAATCGGCTCTAATTCGTATGCAATATTTTGGAAAACTAAATTATTTTTGATTTTTTTGTCAATGCATTCTCCAACATAGACGACATTGCCAACATTTCAATGCTTACTTGTTCAAACAGTTGGGGATCCCTTTAAATACCAACAACAACAACAACAAAAAAGAGTATATGGAAAGTTTCTTTCTTACTGTATAATATACAGTACTCTTAATACAAAGCTACATTTGTTGTATGTCTTGACATATTAAAATTAGTTTACTGCATTATATTCCACAGATGAACCAACCCAGTTCACCCCAGTGAACTCCATACTTCCTCCCATTCTCCCCTCATATCTGGAACACTAACTTCTTAATACAAAGCTACATTTGTTGTATGTCTTGACATATTAAAATTAGTTACTGCATTATATTCCACAGATGAACCAACCCAGTTCACCCCAGTGAACTCCATACTTCCTCCCATTCTCCCCTCATATCTGGAACACTAACTTCGGGTCAAAAAGTGAAGTCAGTCTCACCTTCAGTTCCCCTATATACCTGGCCAAGACATGGTTCACATCAGGGGACTGGAAGTGACTTAATAAGTACAAAATGTTGACTTCACTTTTGAAGCATGGTAATGACTGAAGTTAGTGTTCCAGGTATGAGGGATGGATATATGAAATGGGGTTCACTGGTTCACCCTTGTCCATAAAGAGCAATAATGCATATAATATTAATGTTTAGAACAAACTACAAAGACTAAATAATTTCAAATTTAACCAAATGTTACACTCTCATTTATCTATCTTTTTGCAACAGAAGCTGTAACTATTGACAGTTGTAATAAATTGTTCTGGGTAATGTATAAAAGCATTCACCCATTAAACATACTGTAATACACAAAAATCTTACTAAGGTCTAATTGCCCAAACCACCTTGATTGCCTTTCAAAAAGCCTCCTGCATCTTTATATGCAAATCCACCTCTTTGGGAAACAGGCCTTAGCTCGTGGTATAGTGGAGGGGTAGACTGTTCTGGGAGATAAACCATAGGTGAATGCATATTGTCACAAGGGAGATGATTCACACCAGGGAGATGAATCACACGAGGTTGGACACGAGGTTGGGTAAATGGCACATTCGATGGTTGTGGTAAATTACCTTGGTTCTGGCATTGGGGATTACCATCCGTAGATGGAAACTGGAATACTTGGTCAGGTTTCTGAGATGGTACATGGAAGCCTTGATTGTATGTCATCATACCACACAACAAATTGAAATGCCTCGTTTCCTCTTCTCGAGAATGTTTCATGTCCTCCCTTAAAATCTGCAATAGTTCTTTAGTTGGGTCATTTTCAATTGTGGTTTGTAATAATTCAAGGGACTTGGCAACTGCGTCAGTTTTATGCTTTTTTGTAGCAGGTTTTTTTACCAGCACGTACATACTCTTATATGGGAGGTCCCTTTTTTCTAAAGGATCACCAGAATCATTTGCTTCGTTATCATCATGATCACATGTGCTACTTCCAGCCCCATCATGAGCAGATGGTTCACAAGCCCTTTCAGGCTGACATGAATCCCTGGTCTTGACTAAGGGATAAAGTAGATTAACTCTTTCTTGTCCGAATCGGCCTTTAGTATTTTATTCTGGCTAACGCCAGACGATTTTATTCACCTCTGGGGAAGCCCCCGGACAGGAATGAGTTATAAACTATCTCTTTAACTCTTTCTTGTCCGAATCGGCCTTTAGTATTTTATTCTGGCTAACGCCAGACGATTTTATTCACCTCTGGGGAAGCCCCCGGACAGGAATGAGTTAAACCAATCTCCATATCCTTTCTCATCAACAAAGTTTCTTACACCTGAAGCAGTTTTGATGGTGAGGCAAACTTTTTTGCATACACTTATGCACCATTTAAATTTGGTTCTCATCTGTTGTACAGTGAAAGGGAAGTTTTCCTCAAAAATTTCCTGGTATCTCGTGTTTAGTTGAGGCAAAACCTTTTCATAGGCATCAGTATTTTTGGATTTCTTAATATTAGTAAATACAAGTTTACGTACCAGCTCTTCATCGTTCACAATGATATCCACCATGTCAGTGATATTACTTTCTTGCCAAATCGATTTCCTGCCAGTTTTTCTTTTCCCTTTTTTTACAGCGACACTATTATCACTCTCGCTTGTTTCAATAACGTCAGTATCGTCAGAGTCGTTATTCCAGCTGAATGGACTCTCTGAACGTGGGTATTTCGTTGTAGTAGAAGAACCCAGCTGAATGGACTCTCTGAACGTGGGTATTTCGTTGTAGTAGAAGAACTAGAACAAGAGTCGGGGCTTTCACGATTTTCATCTCTGACACTGCCACCACTAATACATTCCATGCAATATCCAACGCTCTTGAATGCTTCCCAACCTGGCGTGTCTTCATTTAATTCTTGAAGACAGCACTCTGGCCGTAAGCACATACCCTGCGCACAGGAAATACATCTGTACTTTGTCGATCTCGAACAATTTCTGCAAGTTAACATCTTGACGAAGTGACGACTGACGACCAAAGAAAATCCCGCAAGATCGCGCCAAAAACGTCCAATATGCGCATGCGAAGTAAACAAAAATCTGATCACGGGCTCAAAAAAATATGTTATCATAATTTATGCATTTAATTCGATGCGACGATACAGCGACGTCTGAAACCAACACGCATTTCAGATGTTGTATCCGTCTGACCGTGACGGATACAACGTCTCAGACGAATTTAACTCTTCAGTCGAATTTAATTCGTTTCATACGTCGCACTACAGTCGCATTTAATTGATTGAGTTAAATTCGTCTGAATTAAATGCGACGTATGAACCAGGCCTTAGGCGAACGAGAATAGAGGCCCCCGGGCCTCCTGCGTCACAACGTGCCGACGAGCAGACTACGCTCCGATGTACTACCCTGACCAAAATCTAAATTCTCCAGAGCTAAATCCTTTGCAGACGACTTAAATAAAGAACGGGGTATTGTAAGCAGTAGAGTAGCCTTGTTGCTACGATCTGCTGAGATTAAGCCCTTGTTCTAAGATTTGTGTTACCTTTTTTTTTTTTTTTCTTCATTGCATCACTACATCCTCCTGTCTTGTTGGTCGTACATTAAATATTTTGCCAAAGGCCTCAAAAGTACTGCAGTCATTGACCTTCTCTCCAACTTGCCCACCCAAGGGCGAATCCATCCACGAGGGCCAATTTCGTTTCCTTTTTTCCTGGAAGAACAAGCGACAAAATTGCAGTGAACGTGAGTGAAGCTTCCTTCGTTTCGTCCGAGAGAAACGTAACGAGCGTAGCTACTTAAGGTGGCATCGCCCCGTCTAGTTTTTTTTTTGTGTATTTTATTTATTCTTTTTTTTCTTCTTTTTTTTTTGTTTGTTTCGTGTGTGGCACAGCAGACCTAAGATTTGCAAAAAATTCGCAATTTCACCACCAAAATAGGCAGGTCTACTGTGGGGTTTAAGAGGGGTAGAGCATTTTTCAACTTTCTCCCGGACAGGGGCTCATGTCCAGGTTGACCGCGACTCGCTATCTGGCAAGAAGGGGCTTTTGGCGTTCGTCGCCGTGACTTCCGGTAAGTGAAACGCGCCTGTTAAGCCAGGACGCAAAGTTGAGTACGACGAACTGTCGGTGGAAAGAGCTCTGCAACGTTGGTTTGATACCCCCCACGGTGTTTTCAAACAGCTCCAGTTCAACCGTGCTATACAAGAGAAGAGAGGGGGGAGCCTAGGCATATGTCGGCGCTACTACCTGGCCACTTCTATCCGGTTCAAACTGGTAATTACCATGTCATGTCATGTGCATTTTCTTGGGGGTTTTGGGTCTTCCAAGAAGAAAAATGCGTGCGAGTGTTGTGCGGGGGGCTGTTCGTTGAACAACGTTTAAACGTGAAGTGTCTTGTGGGGGAACCAAGCTATAATTTGCTTGAACGTATGGGAAAGGTTCCAACGCCGACGATCGGAACCCCGTTCGTTCGCCGGAGGAATTTTTCACCAAGAAAATCCAAAGACGTGGCAAATATAAAAAGTGAAAACAACAAACACGAGAATAAAAAAAAACGGGGGTCGTTGTCGACGCCGCACCGCAAACGAAAAAGTGATCTAGGAGGATGAGGATGGGAACCTGCCGCCTGAACCCGGTCCCCGGGTCGGTTGGCAGCGCCCCGTCGTCTCCGCACGGAGTGGTGTTGTCGCGTCCGCAGCTAACTGGTTGATCCTGCCAGTAACATATGCTTGTCTCAAAGATTAAGCCATGCATGTCTAAGTATAAGCACTTGTACTGTGAAACTGCGAATGGCTCATTAAATCAGTTATCGTTTATTTGATTGTACCTCTACTACTTGGATAACCGTAGTAACTCTAGAGCTAATACATGCGAAAAGTCCCGACTCTTGGAAGGGATGTATTTATTAGATTAAAAACCAATGCGGGTTCACGCCCGGTGTGTTGGTGATTCATAATAACTCTTCGAATCGCATGGCCTCACGTGCCGGCGATGTTTCATTCAAATTGCTGCCCTATCAACTGTCGATGGTAAGGTAGTGGCTTACCATAGTTGCAACGGGTGACGGAGAATTAGGGTTCGATTCCGGAGAGGGAGCCTGAGAAACGGCTACCACATCCAAGGAAGGCAGCAGGCGCGCAAATTACCCAATCCTGACACAGGGAGGTAGTGACAAAAAATAACAATACAGCGCTTTTCAAGTCTTGTAATTGGAATGAGTACAATTTAAATCTCTTAACAAGGAACAATTGGAGGGCAAGTCTGGTGCCAGCAGCCGCGGTAATTCCAGCTCCAATAGCGTATACTAAAGTTGTTGCAGTTAAAAAGCTCGTAGTTGGATTTCGGGGCGGTGCGGTCGGTCAGCCGCAAGGTATGTTACTGGCCGCGCTGTTCTTCTTCACCAAGACTGCGTGTGCTCTTAGTTGAGTGTGGGTAGGATTGGTGACGTTTACTTTGAAAAAATTAGAGTGTTCAAAGCAGGCTTGTGCTTGAATACATAAGCATGGAATAATGGAATAGGACTTTGGTTCTAATTTTGTTGGTTTCTAGAACCGAAGTAATGATTAATAGGGACAGTTGGGGGCATTTGTATTTCGTTGTCAGAGGTGAAATTCTTGGATTTACGAAAGACGAACTAATGCGAAAACATTTGCCAAGAATGTTTTCATTAATCAAGAATGAAAGTTAGAGGATCGAAGACGATCAGATACCGTCCTAGTTCTAACCATAAACGATGCCGACTAGGGATCAGCGGGTGTTATTGTATGACCCCGTTGGCACCTCTTATGGGAAACCAAAGTTTTTGGGTTCTGGGGGAAGTATGGTTGCAAAGCTGAAACTTAAAGGAATGGACGGAAGGGCACCACCAGGAGTGGAGCCTGCGGCTTAATTTGACTCAACACGGGAAAACTCACCAGGTCCAGACATAGTAAGGATTGACAGATTGAGAGCTCTTTCTTGATTCTATGGGTGGTGGTGCATGGCTGTTCTTAGTTGGTGGAGTGATTTGTCTGGTTAATTCCGTTAACGAATGAGACCTTGACCTGCTAAATAGTCAGGCGATTCCCGAATCGTCCTCGACTTCTTAGAGGGACTGTTGGTGTTCAACCAAAGTCAGGAAGGCAATAACAGGTCTGTGATGCCCTTAGATGTCCTGGGCTGCACGCGCGCTACACTGACAATGGCAGCGAGTCGCTCCTTCACCGAAAGGTGTGGGTAATCTTCTGAATCATCGTCGTGCTGGGGATAGATCATTGTAATTTTTGATCTTGAACGAGGAATTCCTAGCTAGTAAGCGCGAGTCATCAGCTCACGTTGATTACGTCCCTGCCCTTTGTACACACCGCCCGTCGCTACTACCGATTGAATGGTTTAGTGAGGCCTCCGGATCGGCACCGGCGGGTTCTCTTTTGAATCTGCTGGACGTCGAGAAGTTGGTCAAACCTGATCATTTAGAGCAAGTAAAAGTCGTAACAAGGTTTCTGTAGGTGAACCTGCGGAAGGATCATCACCGATCATCCAAAATTGAACTCGAAAAAAAATCGCGTATTTTCCCCCCCTGCTTTCACTGTGAACTCGTAAAACAACCGTGGGGGTCGAAACTTATAAATGTCTTCGTTAAATGGGTCCGACGAGCGATAGTGATCGTTATCACATATAAATCGCCTGTGGCCCGGCCCCCCATATTTTTTAGTTGTTGTTAACAACAAAGCTAAGTCTTTACGTGTGAGACGACGTTATATGGAAATTTATTTTGTTTTGACAACTTTTAACGGTGGATCTCTAGGCTCTTGCATTGATGAAGAACGCAGCCAGCTGCGATATGTAGTGTGAATTGCAGAATTCAGTGAATCATCGAATCTTTGAACGCAAATGGCGCTTTTGGTCATGCCAAGAGCATGTCTGTCTGAGTGTTGGTTCCCCGCAAACAAATCGCGGTTCACCGCCGCGGCGTTGGGATCGGTTAGGGTAAGGGGTAAATATATAACAGCAATACATTTATTTATTTCCATTAGTTGATCGGACGCGCCTTGTCTCCCGAAATTCAGAGGAAACGAATCAACAGCGCGCAACGGTCGATTCGCGAAGCCAAAAAAAAATAAAATGTTATTTTACACGACTTCGCCGTCGACCCCGGTGACAAATCGCCGTATTCGATTTTCTTCGCACCTAGCTTTCTTAACCTCAGATCAGGCAAGATTACCCGCTGAATTTAAGCATATTACTAAGCGGAGGAAAAGAAACTAACAAGGATTCCCCCAGTAATGGCGAATGAAGAGGGAACAGCTCAAATTTGAAATCTCCGTTGCGTGCAACGGCGAATTGTAGTTTCGAGAAGTACTTTCCAGGCGACTCCCCCTTGCCTAAGTTGCTTGGAGCAGCACGTCACAGAGGGTGACAACCCCGTACGGGGCTAGGTGCGACCGCCGGCGATGTGCTTTCCAAGAGTCAGGTTGTTTGGGAATGCAGCCCAAAATGGGTGGTAAACTCCATCTAAAGCTAAATACAGGCACGAGACCGATAGCGAACAAGTATCATGAGGGAAAGATGAAAAGGACTTTTGAAAAGAGAGTTAAAGAGTACGTGAAACCGTTGAAAGGGAAGCGAATGGAGTTAGCAATTCGCCCCGCCAGATTCAGCCTTCGGTTCGGCGCGCCACGCGGCGCCCGACCTCGATCTATATAGACGAGGCGGGCGTGAGCGCGGCGGCGGCGCACTTCCGGCGGGCGAGCGTCAACGACGGTTGACTGCCGGCTAGAAGGCCGCGGGGAAGGTGGATCCGCCCACGGGCGAAGCGTCTCCTCGCGGGGCGCCGCATCATCGACCGACTGTTCTACTCTTAGAAAGGTTTGAGTAAGGGCGCACCTGTTGGGACCCGGCAAAATAAGATCCGTAACTTCGGGTAAAGGATTGGCTCTAAGGGTTGGGTCTGTCGGGCTGGGACTTGAAGTGGGAGGACTCTACCCGGGCTGGCGGCGGACCTCCTCCGGGGGACGACGCCGGAACGGGCAAGGGACTTCTCGTGGATTGGCTCAGCTGTGCCCGTCAGGTCGATTCGGCAGGCAGTTAACAACCGACTTAGAACTGGAACGGACAAGGGGAATCCGACTGTTTAATTAAAACAAAGCATTGCGATGGCTGGTGACTAGTGTTGACGCAATGTGATTTCTGCCCAGTGCTCTGAATGTCAAAGTGAAGTAATTCATCCAAGCGCGGGTAAACGGCGGGAGTAACTATGACTCTCTTAAGGTAGCCAAAAATGCCTCGTCATCTAATTAGTGACGCGCATGAATGGATTAACGAGATTCCCACTGTCCCTATCTACTATCTAGCGAAACCACAGCCAAGGGAACGGCTTGGCAGCAACAGCGGGGAAAGAAGACCCTGTTGAGGTTGACTCTAGTCTGACTCTGTGAAAAAACATGAGAGGTGTAGAATAAGTGGGAGGAGCAATCCGCAAGTGAAATACCACTACTCTTATCGTTTTTTTACTTATTCGGTGAAGCGGAGCTGGACCTCGCGTCCACATTTTAGTCTTAAGATCGCTCTTCTGCCGGTCGATCCGAGCCGAAGACACTGTCAGGTTGGGAGTTTGGCTGGGGTGGCACGACTGTCAAATGATAACGCAGGTGTCCTAAGGTGAGCTCAATGAGAACGGAAATCTCATGTAGAACAAAAGGGTAAAAGCTCACTTGATTTTGATTTTCAGTATGAATACAAACTGTGAAAGCATGGCCTATCGATCCCTTAGACTACTTACGAGTTTTAAGCTAGGGGTGTCAGAAAAGTTACCACAGGGATAACAAATGGTAGAATATAAAGCTGACGTTTTCAAACGCAAACCGTCCCACCCGGCTTTCATTAGATCGTATTATGAAGTTCTAGTTATGCTGGCTTCAGTTTCTCTGCGAGTTTGCGCATTCCGTGTGACATCCTCATTTGTTTATGTGCGTTTGTTACTTTTGTGTAAGGGTGCGTCGAAGCAAAGACATTAATTATTGTCATTGTTCACCACAAAACTGTAACTAATATATTTTTAACCATTTCAATAACCTTTTCTACCATTTCATTTAACCTATTTACAATAATGGAATAATGTTCACTGTATATATGTCCCATAATATTTTTTTTTGCTTTTTGTTTTTTGTTATTTTTTTGTTCTTTTTTCCCCTTTTTTTCTACCCTATTATATTTCTATTTAATTATGCCACTTTTCCCCTTTTTGAAAATTGTCATATGTCCCATAAGATTTTTTTTGTTTTGGTTCTTTTTGGCTTTTTTTGGTCTTTTTTCCCCTTTTTTTTAACAAAATTATATTTCTATTTAATTATGCCACTTTTCCCCTTTTTTGAAATTGTCAATATTTTCACATGAAACATGTGTGTCCAGTTTCATTCCTTCTTGGCCTTACTCTTCTTCTTATGGAACGCCATGTGTCCAAAAATTATTTAACGTTCATTATATGATATAATGAGTTAAAATGTCATTATATATAAATAATTGATAAACGAGCAGATATTATATCATATCATGACTTGTTCGCTTTTGTTATTGTTTGATATAATGTAGATTAACATTAAGCATTATATCATATAATGACTTAGCGGAAATTCATTATATGATATCATGCAATTCCGACAAAATCATTATTTAAAACCATGAACATTTCTGCAATGCCTGCTTTCATATAATGTTAATACGTTACACTATGATATCAAATAACGACTTTCCAGTTCGTTCATGATATGATATAATGTAAAAGAACTTTTTCATTATATCATATCAGTTCCACCAAAATGTCTTTATGTGATATAATGCAATTCCAACTAAATCATTATTTAAAACCATGAGCATTTGTGTAATTCCTGATTTCATATAATGTTAATACGTTACACTATGATATCAAATAACGACATTCCAGTTCGTTCATGATATGATATAATGTAAAAGAACTTTTTCATTATATCAAATAATGACTTTTTCGCCGAAAAGACATTATTTGATATAATGCAATTAGCGTAGTGCGCCATCTGTTCAAAAATTCAAAACTGTCCAAAAATCAATTATCATGACAGCTTCTGGTATTAACTTCCGCTTCATGGACAATCACATATACAGCGGAAGCGCGCCAAAATACTCCTTTCGTTCGTACTCTTCTTTGAGCTTTCAGCGGTCGAAGAATCCAGCGCTAGCTAGCTATTTATTCGAATTTTGAATCTTTTAATGACTTCATTATGGCGAGTGGCGAACGTGGTTGGGAAGAGTCGATAACCCGAGCTGTTCAAGGGGCAATTAGGTCCGTACTGACCGACAGACAAGAAACATCAAGCCAGTTATCGTCATCGAACGCGACTAGTACAACGACTTCAAGCTCGACCAGCTCAACCGCAAACGAGGTGCGTGTGGCTGTGAGTTATTTTTCTAAAAATCAGTTATTCATATACTATAGCTTACTGGTAACAGAGTATTTCAAAAGTACTGAGATATTGAGCTTTGTCGTTATGAATATTTATTAATCTTTATTTTACATAAAGGCCGCGGAGAGTAGCAGCTGCGCCATGAATGGTGGCAACAGAGAACTTGAGCAAACCACACTGCCCTCCATATTTGGTGGAGCAAGTCGGTCAAGGAGTTTACCGCCGGCAAAAAGGTCAAAACGTGGTGGCTATAGTGGCAGAAGCCGGCAAGTGACAAAGGACGTTGTTTGCCTTCCTCCAAGCGATCAGGAAATGGAAAGTATCCCTCGTGGTAATCACAGAGGGCGCCTTGCAGAGAAAGGGCTTATTGGAAAAGTGTCTTTTTATACGTCGTGGTCGGAGACCCAGGTGAAAGAGGAAATATCGAGTGTGTTTAGGTCAGCGTTCAAGATGAATGGTGGGATCCTTCCCTATATTTACATGAGGTAAACTTCATCAAACAGTGTGCTACCGAGGATAAACTATAAAGCACTCCAAATTTTTCAATTATTTGAAGAAAGATTATGTAGGAGTAAATTCAAAGTATTACATCTCCCTGGGCACATGAAGCACTCAGGTGGGATGTGATGTCACACTTGGATTGACTCTTGCATTATTCGATTAATCCTTTGCTGCCTGATGATCACCCTCTCAATGCCAGTGAGAGGGGTCAAAACCCCTTAAGTTTAAGACCTCTGATACATGTATTTTAATAATACACCATGCATGTTTAACAGACTGGCATTGGTGAGATTCATATCACAATACTGCTATGATTCTGTCCTGTTTCATCTGTACTTCCCTGGATTATTTTTTTCCAATTCGAGAGACAAAAACTCTTTTAAAAATTCGCCCTAAAGTATTGAATGAAATGTTTCTATTTTTTATTAAAAACAAATGCGTGTTACTTTTACCATAGTATTGTCCATGGTTCAAAAAAATTGGCTGTACCGAAGATTTCCACAACATTCCGATGGAATGGATCAGAGGTTGCCTCCATTGCCAAACAGGGGGCAATATACATAAGAAGTTTGGTTCGAATTCCTGATGACACTGGTTCAAGTGAAAGTGAGGTAACCCTTTGCATATAAGTTTTTGTTGATGAAACAATTATTTTCATGTGTACACTTTGCCATATCGCTGTAGGAACAGTTTATCAGACTGACATTTCTGACTACTTTCCAAGTAATGTAGCTGTATAAAGGCTTTACATGGGTCATGTGACATATGTAAATTGTAAAGTTTTATAAAACCTTGATTCACTTCCTGGACACCACAGTTTCTTGAAGAACAGCAAAATATATAATTTTGTTCATTTTTTAATTTTGTATTTTAGTATCTGAATAAATTATGGTGAATGTAAATATTAATTAGAATTAATTATAGTGGCCATCTCAGATGGCTTGCAAAGGATCCAAGATGGTCACCATAATTAATATCTAAAACAAATATGGAATATTCTACTTTATTAATCTTTTAGCTAAACAAAGTAAAAAATAATACAGAAAAGGACCATTTTTCATTGTTACCATAATTTAATATCAAAATCAAAGAGAATGATAACCTATGCAAATAATTCTAATTGATTATTTGCATACGTCATAATTTATTCAGACTTTAAAGTACGAAATTAAAAAATTAAAAACTTTAAATGTTTGATCATTAAAAAAATAAGTACTGGAAATAAATTCCCAGTTGCACATAAAAATTACCTGTATCTGTATACTGCTACTGTAAGTGTCCATCACATTACGTGGGATGTTCCTTTTCATATAGTTAGTTACATAGATGTCACTTTCGGTTTATCTATTGTGAACTCTTATTGTTGTGTAATTCTTTTTTAAGACGGATGATGTGGTTGAAGTACCTGTACATTCACCACCCAATGAAGATGGTGATCCTGAGCAGAACATTGCATTCAGTACAAGTATTTCATTTTCAAATGATAGTCATTCCACATTGGGCAACAATAATTCAAATCGTAGTTCTTCCATGTCGAACAATAGTATATCAAATCGTAGTTCTGAAGCCCCTGAAACTTTTAGATGTCCAGAGTCAACTGCTTTGTCAAGCACATGTACTCCAGTTTATCGGTATGTATTATGCAATATTCATTAAATACTCATTATAGCCATTATAGTTTGTCATGTCTAGAAAATTTGAAACTCAGTCAAGAATTACATTTTGTCAGTGTGTGTGTGTGTGTGTGTGTGTGTGTGTGTGTGTGTGTGTGTGTGTGTGTGTGTGTGTGTGTGTGTCGTAATAGTCTAGCTACAAATTGTCACACAGGTAATTGTCATTGGGAAGAACTTAACATTCACATCAGAACGAACACAGTCCCTGTATACCTGCATACAGACACCATAGATGGTTACTAAGGCCCACGTTTACACTAGAGCAAAAGTATCCGGATTCACATTGTTTTTCATCGTCATGGGAATAAAAAACAATGTGAATCCAGATACTTTTGCTCTAGTGTAAACGGGGTCTAGGTTAGCTAGCGTAGACCACTACAATGATCAGTACAATATACTACAGTTGAACTATACCAGTGAGAGAAATTGTTTCATTTAGTTCGTATGTCAGCCTATTGGATGATGATGAATTCAATTTTAACCCTGCCGTATTGAATGATGATGACGATCGTATTTTGCAAGAAGTAATTCAATTAAGTGCCAGGTAGGATAAAAAGTTGTGTTATTACATGCAAGAATTTCCTGCTGGGGTTTAGTTAATTACATACTCGAAACAAGAACATTGCAGCGAGGGGAAAATCACTGATTTAAATCACGTACACCTTCAGAAAAATCATGAAAAAATCTTGAAAAAATAAAAACATCACGAGAAAAATAAAAAAATCAGGGGAAAAATCACCTGATTTTTTGATCACGTACACTTTTTCAGGAGTGATTTGCCCCTCGCATTGTAGAACACAAGTTTGCAGACTGGGCGGAAATAGTAACAATAAAAATAGGTTGAATAATTTTCTTGTGATTTGGTTGTGTCCATCTATGTGCCTAAAATCTATCTGTGTATTTTAACTTTTATTAGCTCTACGCGCGAAGACATTAAGGAAATCTTGCGGGAACATATAGCCAATGTGATGAATGAGACGGATGAGACAAGAAACTTCATAAATGTGCGGCGTAGTAACGTCCTGTCAGATGGTCTTGCAAAAATTGCTAGGGCTTCGTTTCTTCCTAGCAGGAGGCTATCAGTGAAATTTGCGGACGACATAGGACAAAGTGAAGGTGCTGTCGACCTTGGTGGCCCTACTCGCGAATTTTTACGTTTGTCTGTTCGTGAACTTTTCGAGTCGTCAATGTTTGCTGGAGAACCTGGAAACAGAGTCCTAGTCCCCAATGCAAAAGGTACTGTATAAACAGTGCTTAGAGATGGTGTGATGTACAGTGTGCATGAAGGTGTACAGTGTATATCTTTTGGCACTGAACCATAATACTCGTACCTCTTTTATTCTGTTTCCCAATACTTTTAAGGCCCAATTACACTATCAATTTTTGGTACAAGTTTTCCTCTGTGACGGATGGGATTGAGTGGATTAGATTCCAATGCGCTTATTAGAGTGTGGGCACTTATTCGAGGAAATACGGTAAGTACACACTTGCATAATTTACACCTACATTGATTTACCTTTTCAGCCAGGAGAGATAACCAATACAAATGGGCTGGCAAATTAATATCGGTGTCGATATGCAATGGAGGAGAAGCTGGAAATTCTCTCGCGGAATGCCTTTTCAATTTAATTGCGATTGGCGAGCACGCGTGCAAGCCAACCATAAACGAAGTACCACATTCTGATGTCCAACATACACTTGAGCAGGTAAGCGATCAAATGCCGTTTAGGTTACAGTGCTACTGCTGATAGGAAGAGATTTTAATTAATTCTGACACGAATTAGGACCACATTGAAAAATGTTTCTTGAGCGGGATTCGAACTCACACCTTCGGGTTTCTAGCCCGCCGTTCTACCTGTTGAGCTATCGAGCCTATCAAGTGCACGAAATAAACCCGAAGGTGCGAGGTAAAATCCCACTTGATCCAACACCGCTGCCAAACGTTTGCGCATGCGTTAATTCGCTAGAATAAACATATCAAGATCAAGAAGCCGTAGCGATAACAACCAGACAGTGAAGACTAAGTAAGACCATTGTCAATCGAGATATGGTATGGGAAGTCAGCTAAAGTCTTTGGTGCACGGTCACTGAACAAATTGTATTTTAGTATAATGACGAATTGTCCAATAGCAACGTTTCAGTTCAATGACTCAACCGTGGTATTTAAATATTGTAAGGTATGGTTCAACATAAAATCACAGCTCATTATAGGCGCTTTGAAGTTTGCCGAGTTTCCTGACCATATCTCGATTGACTATGGTAAGACTCGACTATTCATTTGTGTTTTAAAAAAGGGTAAAGAAAATTACGAAGGGGTAAATTCAGAATATGTTACAATATTAACAAAGAAGCCATGTACAAATTACCTACATTATCTTTTTGGTAGTATGCTTATAATTTTAACTTTTGTTGGACACTCGGTCTCGGACCAGTCGAGCTCGGACGTCGCGCATGCGCAAAACGTTTGGCAGCGGTGTCACTTGAGCCACATTTTTCAAATGTGGTCCATGGGACTGGGACTGGGAACTAAATTCACTTCATGACGTTCCAGTCGTCTGGGCCCTCCCGCTCAAATATATAGCTCCCAGGTCCTGATTTGAATGTACGGAGTTCATCCGGACAGAGTATTGCTTTCAAAGCACCTTGTCCCACTGACTCCCACATACTGCATCACGACTAACCAGCAAATAGTTCGTATCTTTGTAGAAATGTGTTTTCATTTTCAGTTAAGGAATGTCGACAACGAAGCGGACTTTACGGAGTTGATTTGGTCTTCATCGGTTCAAGACCATTTGTCAAATTGTGGCTACAACTGTGTACCCACATTTGGGAAAAGGGAAGAGCTTGTAGCAGAACTATGTCATTACTTCGTGGTGGACAGAGTCCGCACAGCAATTGAAATGTTTAAAGAGGGCCTTACCACACTTGGCATTCTTGAATGCATCCAGAAATTTCCAGCTGCCTTCAGGAGAATATTCTGCAATTCGGAAAATACGCTCACATCCGAAAACATCGACCAAGCCTTTGTCCCCCAGTTTGATGCTCCAGGGTCGAACAGTCGCATTAAACAGGAGACTGCTGTCATGAATTGGAGGGACTATCTCCAAAATTGCGCAGGTATAAACAAACACTTTTCACATGTTGCTATAAGATGCTTTAAAAAATAAATAGCGTTTGTTGACTGTAGAGTTATGAAAACTTCAAACCGTTACATGTACTTAAATCATGCCCAAATGAAAGCAAGGAAATAATTTGTTTATTGCCATATTCTATTAATTTTGTTTTGTTTTCAACCCCGTTCTGGCCGTTACTATATATGATTTTTATAACATCTACTTTTCCTTTATTAAATTTTGTAGCTGGTTTGACAAAAGTCTCTTTATGCGACATACTTGTCTTTGCCACTGGAGCAAGCCGGATACCACCAATGGGATTTTTCCCTCAACCCACTTTATCTTTTTGGGAAGATGTTCGCCCGAAGGCAAACACGTGTGGTACTGTTTTGTATCTCCCAACGAAAGTGGAAGATTTTGAGAGATTTCAAGAAATGATGGACGACGGAATCATGAACTCTCCTTTTTTTGGAATGGCATAATTGCTATAGCATTAACCTGCTCGTTTTAGTTTCCTGGAATTTGCTTCAGACTGTATGAAGACCAGCATTAGCACTATGACCTCCTAATCGTATATATGTTATTATTGTTACTGCTGTAAATAATTGCTAGTTTTGTTTCTATGTTCATTTATACGTTCTCTATTCTAACCGTTGTTCCGTAAGTACTTCCAGGAGCAGTTAGTCCTGTAACAAACGGCGTATTTTTCATGCGCCGTATAAAATACCTATTATAGTCGACCCAAATTCTGAAATTGTTCCTGTTGAAGTATACGGCGTATTTTCGGCGTATTTAATAAGTCGAATAAATTACAGTTCTCGACTCGTAGGTCTGGAAACGATGTAACAAACATGAATTGTGGATAGAAAATGTATTATCATATTGTAAATTAATGTATGCATTTTATTCGGCGCATGAATAGTACGCCGTCTGCACCAACGCCGTACTTGAGTCGTATTATACAGTCGAACTTAATGAAATTGCTTAATTCTCATATACGGCGCATGAAAAATACGCCGTTTGTCACAGGCCTTAATTCTTATAGGTAGGAATAGTTATGCAAATATGTATTGCTTCGAAAACGCTCAATGTCAACAATTGTCTGTTTCGTAAGTGTTTACATGCGTACACAATTTACAGCCGACTCGCTGGTGCAGTTTTGTTAGCGTACTCATATTTATAACAACCCAGAAATATATCTTTAATACAGTAACAATACTGCAAACTTAGTATTGCACATAACATTCCACGTGGAGAAATTGTAACACCTGACGTTTCGTGCACGGTAGAACTAAAAGAATCCATTTCCAGCCGACAATTTAAAGAAATATAAAACGAAGCATACTCCGAAGAGCAAACCATTCTCAATACAAAATCATTGTCAAACCTTCGGATTTGACAATGATTTTGGAATGAAATCGAAATATCACCGTACACCTTTCCCTCTTGTTTATTACCCAAATCTTGAGTGCACAAGATTGCTGCTATTCGGAGTATACAATTAATATGCACATTTACGAACAAAACATCGAGTCAAAAGTTAAACGTTTTCCGTGGTTCGGCCCATACACTGTTGTCCATGTCAGTAGCAAAGAAGATTCTAACAACGGTGTTCAGGCTTGCCGAGCGATCATTTTACTCCCCACAAACTGCAACACGTTATTGTATATCTCAATCAGTGGGATGTCCAACAATGGATTGATTTGTTGTTGTAATTCGTAAAACTCTTGATCAGTAAGAGGACACAGTGTTCGAGGGACATCAACTACAGACAAGCTGCTGGAAGATTCAGCACCATTTGCATCAGGATCAGAAGTGATCGTTGACTGGTGTAGCTGTGTCAGATGGGAATTCAAGCTCAGTAGTTGCAGAGGAGTTAGGTTAGCTTCTGTACGAAGACTATGGTTATTGTGGGCATGTGCGAATTCCCTCACTATTTTTTTCACGCGTGGAAGCAAAACATAGTGCAAACAAAACATGTCGGTTTCATTATTTATGTCAAGTAAACCCAACTCCTCTAACTCTTGAAGTTTGGGGCCGAAGACTTGAGCGATGTTAACGTTCAAGTCTCGATTCAATCGCTCCACCCGTTGGTTGTGAACTGAGCTACCCACGATTACCGATCTTCTCTGAGTGCCCCAATGGGAATTCATATGTCTCCACACCAAGACGTTTTCACCGCCAAGATCAGTTCTAACCTTAATCGGATATCCATAAGTTCCAGTGGCTTCCAGAAACAAGCGTTCTACAGTGGTTGACCTGTTATTATCGTTAGCATCAATAAATACAATAGTGCGGCTGTAGCCATCAACACCAACATGAATCACGATCCTGTATCGGATAAGCTTGTGATTCCCATCCACATGCCACAAGTACAGAGGACAGGGAACACTATACTCTCTCCGACGCAAAGCTCTTCGGCGTCAGGCTTCCACTCCTTCTGGGTCAATCTGGCGAATAGTTTCCCGAACCTTTGCACGTTGCACGTGCAGGCCGTGAGAACGAAGATGACCATGAACGATCTTTTCTCCACAATTAGGGTGGTTCTTCTTAATGGACTGGATACGAGCAGCTAGTTCTTCCTTGGTAGCGGTGGAAAACTTAGGGAGTTCCAGTCCAAAACGTTTTATCTTGTTGTACAAGGTTGAACGAGAAATACCCAATCTTGTAGCAATGACAGCTAATGGCACTTTAAGGTCAAGTAGTGGCTTTATATCATTCCTACCAATAGAACTTTGAGGGCGTCCAGCAGACCTATAAGCAGGAAAGAATAATTTTTCGATTATATTACACAGAGTGGTGTCCCCGGTCAAAATACATTTAGGGAAACTTTCTTACAGTATCTTAAATTTGCATCATTATAGCCATAGCAGTGAAGCCAGAGTCAAATCGAGGGGCAAATCACTCGCTAAAAAGTGTACGAGACTTTCGGACTTTCAAAAGTCCGGGTATTTTCTCGTTGGACTTTCGGACTTTTGTGATTTTTTTGCGGACTTTTTGTGAAAATTGTTAACGATATTTTCCCATTGTTTTTCATGTTCTGGTCGGGCTATAAGTGAAACTGGGAATGAATATACTACTCAAATCAGTAGAGCGAGACATGGATGATTTTTTTATCGCTTCCGAAGTGTCAGTTTTATTAACCGCGGATCAATTTCAAAGCAATCACGAGGTGTATTCTCATGTACCACGTGATAAAGAACCAATTGTTAACTCGTAAACAAGCTATCACGTGGTACATAAGACTACACCTCGTGATCAGGGTTGCCAGTTGCAAATTTCTCTAATTTGGCTTGTTTTTACAGGGTTTGGCTTGGAAAAATTTGGCTTACAACTATTTTTTGGCTTATTTTTGGCTTTTTTCTAAAAAAATGGAAAGTCGTCGGTCTTTTCACCATATTTCAATTTTTCATTGGTTAAAATTTGCCGCTTTGTTGTTTAGAAAGACTAATTGTTAAATCTCGGTATAGAGCAGTAGGGATTACCTGATTCGAGAGTTGGATAACTATGGGATAACTATCAACCAATCAGAGACGAATTCTTAATTTAGAACATCATCACTCATGCCACTGTCCTCGCAGAGGTCCGACTGCATACTTTTTCAAGTTTCAAACAATCATAATTCAAGAATTTTGATCCGTTTAAAACTTCAGCAGTTGACTAAGATGAACTTCTCTTTTTAACCGAGTTTCGAACTGAATACTTGCATGACAGACTATCTTATATATATATACTTGAACTATATGAAATGTTGTGAAATGTGAGTGTATACCTAAATAAATAATTTAAAAAAATAAGCAAATTTTAAGTTTTTATGTCAGATAAAGTGATAAACCGATTATTTATGGCATACTCGCATAATTATTACTGCAATTTAGCACTCAGGTCCAGTCCCCCACCTTAATTTTAGAGTTTGGCTTTTTTGGCTTATTTTGAACATGCGTTTGGCTTATTTTGGCCCAGAGGACCTGGCAACCCTGCTCGTGATTGCTTTGAAATTGATCTGCGGTTAACGAAACTGTCGCTTCGGAAGAGATGAAAACATCGCCTATGTCTCGCTCTACTGATTTGAGTAGTAAGCCTAAGCCCAGGAGGCGAATGGGAGAACTAGAAATTGGGCCATTACATATTTAGGATAACAACGGTCAACAGTAAAAAAACATGCAAAATCCCGATAATAAAAGTTGGTAATACCCAAATCCAAAATTTAAATAGCTTTGCAGCCTGTCGCCTTTAACCCAAAATTAATATTCTACACCTACTTGATTAATTATATTTACATTTCATCCAGGTGGTGGTTGCACTGTGACCGCAAAGCATGACGGTTATTTTAGTAAATTTAAGCAACTGCAGTTCATATGCATTTGGCCACGGCCGAGTAAACAACTCTGTCAACCTGTTTTTGACAAGATGCTGGGCAAAATATAATAGCTGAGAATGCTCCATTGTGATAAATTGTATTTTGTAAATTATATATGACTTGTGTTTTGTAAAATGTAAAATAAAAGTAAAAGTAAATCATAAGGTTCAGGTATTTGGATCCTGGCTGTGACTTACCATCCTTGGTGTATTGTGTTGGTGAATAGTGGTGGAAAATGGTTAATAGTTTGAGGTTTAAGGTGTTAGGGATTGAGATTATGGAGGTTAGGTTTTATGAAGTGGATTTTAAGTTTTAAACTTTATGGGGGGGGGGGGGGGGGGTAGTAGTATTATAATTTATTTTTATTTTTTATTTTAATTATAATTTATTTTAATTTATAAAATAAATCCTTCTGGAGAAGTCAAATATGTTTTTGTTGTGGTAGGGAGTCCAAATATGGGAATCCACTGACTTGTGCTTGTGCTGGTGATTGTGATTAATGTCATGGGTTAGGGTTTGATTTTATGAAGTGGTTTTAAGTATTGGGGTGGGGGGTTAGTGTTATAATTTATTTTTACTTTCTAAAGTAAATCTCTTCTGAAGAGGTGAATTCGGTTTCTGTTGTAGTAAGGAGTCCAGAATTGTGGATGCTCTGACTTGTGTTTCCTTGAGATTGGAGTACGTAGATCGACGCTGATGTCTAGTAGAATTTAGCACCAGTGGCAATGAGGTGAGCTCCAATGATATGAGTTTGTTGAGTGATTCGTAAAGATTTATGAGAGTTTCCGTATCAAAGGGAGAAAATTTTGGGGAGCAATTGCATAACCTGGGTGCGGAAAAAGAGAAATGCCACGGACGAGATAAATGCCTAAGTCCGCTATCTCGACCGAGTCCCTGTTCTGAAAAAAACATCCGAGTTTTGAAAAAAAACAAGGAGCCATGTTATCGTCAGGTTCCAAGCATGACCAGAACAACGTGCCCGCATATAATAAAAAGAGGAGGGCCGCGAAGGAAGGCCCAAAGATGGTGGATATAGAATGGTGCGAAAACGCGAGAAACCATATGACCAAGCAACCTCGTTGTCATGTATATAAAATACTTCAGGATATCTTGGAGCCAAATCAACATGTGAACGTGGAGAGTTCCACGTTTTTGAAATTCAAAGCGATAAAAGTAAGTTTTTATATTTCTACTACCGGCAAGTCTATTATAAGAAAAGATGTGATTCGTCCAACGATTGTTATTGGAACCACAAAGATAACCTCGTATAATTTGTTCTAAGGTATGTGCAATCTGTTCTGTTTCATATGCGGCAAGTTGTGTCGGTCCCCGACCCGTTTGATTCCTAATGTCCTCCAACCACTGGGGAAATGGAAAAGACCATTCAAAAGGACTAATTGTTATGAACACGTCTGGTAAGCCAAACTGTTCTACCGCATCAAGTAAGTATCTATGCTGCCATTGCCAGTAAGTGGGTGAAAAAGGTTTTGTATCCAATGCACGTGCAGGAGAGCAATTCAAAAGACGACCCGTGTTAATTGCGCCACTAACGATTTTGTACATGCATCTGTCATATTGGAATTGTAACAAATCGAAATGCATTGCGTAATCTGTTATTTCTGAAAAGGCCTTGGCATGGAAACCTATCTTTGCACTCAAGCGTGTGTTCCGTCCGCTTATTATACTTTTGCACCAAGTCGTGAACGGGTACAAATTTGGCCACAATGCACATTCAATCCCCTTGGTCTTCTCCATATCGAAAGCATTAAGGAAGGACGACTGTGAAAGTAACTGTTCCCGTAATGTAACGAAATATGCATAACTGGATTCGTCATTGTTTAGAAGAAATTGATATGCCACCATACATTTTTCTCGTTCTGTGTCCACATGCAACGATTGGATTTTGTCGTTTACAGATTGTAGCGAAGGTCTTAAAGTAATCATGCCCGTTTTAAGCCTATAACCATGACTTTCGCGGCGATAAACACCGCAGTCTAAGTCAAATGGACGAAGAGTGATTACGTTTTCCTTAGTTAAATTTAGAAGTTCTTTTGGAATTTGTGCGAATCGTGGAACAGTATAGCGACTTGTCATGCACAAGCATTTTTTTTGGGCTTTTGAAATTTTTTTGGTCTTAAAGTTTGGTTGTAAAGTATGATATATTCTTGAATGACATGTTTGGGAATGTGTGGAGGAATTTTCACACCAGAATTGCAGAGCTTCTGAAATTGTATTCACGGCATTATAACCTGTCACATTTGTGACACAAGGTTGTATGCTCCATTCAGTTTGGAAACTTTGTTGTAATTGTTGTTCTCTCTCTAATCTCGTTTTGGTATGCCTCAATCTTTCCTGGCGATTCCGGATAATGAAAAACAAGATATGTAAGTTGTTCACGGTTACTATTTGCTAAATGTTCATTAATATTCGGCTGAGACATGTTTACGAACTATCTTTCTACGCGTTTTCAGTAAAAATATTAAATGAGCGGAGTTGCTGTTGTCAATTTACTTAATGTAAACAATGGAGTAATTGTTATACCGCAATAAGTCTATTCCCAGTAAAGATATACTTGAAATATATTTCACTGCACTTACTTTGTCAGGTAGATATCTGTGAGAAGAAGAGTAATAATTTTCCAATGAATTCTAATCCCTTGAACGCAAAAAGTTCCTGTCGAAAAGAGGAAGAAGAAGGTTGATGAGTTCTCCGCAGGGGGCGAAGGCCTAAGATGGCTGCAATTAAATACTTGTCTATGGGAATGAAAACGTTTTCTATACGTTGCATATACGCTTCAATACACTTTTCCGCAAAAGAATTTCAATGACCGTACAATAAACCGCGTTTTCACTCTAGACAGCTACTTAAAAGATTTGGAAAATAATTCACCCACACCTATAACCTATATATCTGAGATGTTGTATATATATCTGTTGTCTAGATTCGATATCTATATATATGTTATATGTATATGAAATATCCAGATATATCATATATTTTTTAGTGAAGAGAGGGCTAATAACCCAAAGTATTTGAAGTTCCGGATTCGATGCTGTATAGCAATTTTTATGCGAGTATAATAGATATATATGCCGCGGGGGGCGAAGGCTTAAGATGGCTGAAGTGAAGTACTTCTCTAAGGAATTAAAACGTTTTCGATCGGTTCTCTGTACGCGCAGATATATTTTTTGCTGAAAGGAATATAAATCTACGTACAATAAGTCAAGTTTTGAGATCTATAAAGACAAATAAAGAGGAAGAAGAAGGCTGGTGATTTCTCCGCAGGGGGCGAAGGCCTAAGATGGCTGCAATTAAAGACTTCACTTGCGGCTAAGTACAGGAAAGCTCCGGTTTGTGATTGGTTCTCAAAACAATAGCATACGTAACCGGATATACATTTGATTTTCAAAATGGCGTGGAGTATCACATGTCTATCGGTCTGTATTATGTGTGTTTATTTACAAGTGGAAAGAGTGAAAGGTTTAAAAGGTCTTTATAAACATCCCGTAGAGTCCTATGTTTATACTATTTTATACTGTTTTTGGCTAGACTGTCCCTTTTCGGATTTTGCAACAGGAACTGCAGGTCCATTCTTCTGGTTCCACGCTGATCTTTGCACATTTCCTATTTGTTGTATATAAATATAAAACAGGTACGTTTTAGTATTTCTGTGTTTCACTCGTCATTTTATACTGTGACTGTGGTCTTGTCATATTATCTTATGCAGTTTAAAGCGATAAATGATTATAATGTATGTACTAATGATTAATTATAATATGTACAGTTACTATAATTATTAATTGTCTAGTAAATCAGTTTCACTTTCACAAACTGTTCAACTCACGTCTATTTCCTGGAGTTGCAGTTACTTTAGTATAAAATGCATGAGAATTCTGTTGTACTGTGAAACTGGTATACAGTGAATCTGATAAAATAATCAAAAAATTGGAATTTCATTACATACCAATCAAACCAGTTGTCACACTGGTCACATGCTATCATGTTTACATCTTTTGATTTGTGGCAGCTACTACATCTCCAGTCATTTCGTAGATTGAGTACTATATATGGGAAACAGTACAGATGTTTCAGACCTGATGATTGATATAATTGAGAATTACTCCATGGGATATCATTAGAAATACTGTATGCAATGTAGCAATTATTTTTCTATTTATATTGCACATGTTAATAATGAATAAGGTATTGCACAATATGAATATAAGATATTTGGTACATTATATACCTGTTATTATATCTCATAAAATAATTCTCAATATTAGTTACTGTTGGGTAGTAGAAGAGACTCATAGAGGCTAAAATTACTGTACTTCGTGATCATCTTGACCAATGAATTTCATTTGATTGCAGTTCAATTTGTTTGATGGAGTTTGTTGAAATTTTAGTGTTTTGAGGTCTTTTGTTCTGGTTTTTCAACAAACAAACAAATAAATAACAAATAAATATAGGATTATGAGTCAAAATTTGATGAATTTTGAAACAAGAACTTGTTACAAGAAATTTTATTGAATTCATAGGTCAGGATGACGATCTGCATCTTGACCCTATTTGGAACTCTTCTATTGCCATTATAGTAAAGTCCCTGGGCAGTCATAGTAATATACTACTGCTACATCTACTTACTTAGTTTTTCTAGCGTTGTCCATGCTTCATGGCTGAAGTAGTCCCTCATCCCTCTTAGATCCAATCCAAGAGCATTAGGTGTTAAGCTTTCTGTCTTTTTATCAATTTTGAGGTCTTCTAGCAATGCCTTCTTTCCATTACCAAATTGAGTTGAAATTACATGCACTGCTTCTTTCTTGAGAACTACAGCAAGCTTTCTTAGTAAATCTGCAATATATAAATTTATATACATTGTATATTTATAGTTTGGAGCAGAATATTACTTTTAAATGTAAATATATTTACCACCTTGTTAATATTAATCCCAAGGGTCATACATGTATAATAGTATATATATATATATATATATATATATTTTCACTTACCTCAAAAGTCTGCAACAGGCTGTTTCATCTAAAAAAGAATCTTCAGGCAGATGACAATTTTCGAAAACAGGGGGTGCATATCCTTCTTGCCGGAAACGTGGGAGTGTGGGGGTGAAACAATACATGCATTCATGGCTTTTGTTGCGCTGTTTGCGCGGAATTTATTTCGATGACGACATTGACTGATAATTTCTGCTCTTGTTGAGTAAACAATTCTTGTTTTTATCTTTCAAAATATAAAATTTTTCTTCTAAACATAAATTACATTGTTTTGAACCTCCCGTGTACGAAATAGAATGCTTTAAAATTTGCCAATTAATACTAAAATACTAAAGAAAACAATAAGGATTTTAGTATTAATTGGCAAATTTTAAAGCATTCTATTTCGTACACGGGAGGTTCAAAACGATGTAATTTATGTTTAGAAGAAAAATTTCATATTTTGAAAGATAAAAAGAAGAATTGTTTACTCAACAAAAGAGCAGAAATTATCAGTCAATGTCGTCATCGAAATAAATTCCGCGCAAACAGCGCAACAAAAGCCATGAATGCATGTATTGTTTCGCCCCCACACTCCCACGTTCCGGCAAGAAGGATATAAGCACCCCCTGTTTTCGAAAATTGTCATCTGCCTGAAGATTCTTTTTTAGATGAAACAGCCTGTTGCAGACTTTTGAGGTAAGCGAAAATCTATATTTGCTCTAACTATATGTTATCGAGCACTCTGCGTTTCGTAGACCAAAACCCACACGTATATATATACAGTATATATATATTTTTATAGAGTTTTGGTTCACGAAATGTTAGAGAGTGCTCAATACCATATAGATAGAGCAAAATACAAAGCATGAAGTATAGTTACCTTAAAGTCTTCACTACCAGAGGTTTCACCCTAAATGGGATCATCAGGCGACTGTCGCCTGATGATCCTGTTTAGGGTGAAACCTCTGGTAGCGAAGACTTTAAGGTACTATACTTCATGCTTTGTATATAATGTATATATATATATACAATCATGTAAATTGTGTGTATATGTGTACTGATCTAAGTGCACACTCAGTGTGTACACAAGTATGTGTGTACTAGAGTACAGTACTGTACAGATTATATATACTGCACATGTCTGTCAGTAAATAGTTCAATGATAGCAAAGTGTTATCACCCTATCTTGTGATATACATGTAATTATTGTTGGCTTTTTATCACTAAAGTGTGTACCCAGACAGATTTCTACAAACCATTTCCTATTTTGGGTTTCATATTTGGCAAGCTCTTTGGTTGACTTTTAGAGAGTTGTAGACTGTTGTCAAGGTCAAACAGGTCTTCTTTTTCTTGTTGGGTGGGCTTTGCATATCTGACTTTTGAGCGATGTTTCCGCTTCTTTTCTGTCAAGTAAAACTTTCTCTGTACTGCAATTTTTTTGTTTGGTGGACATTCTGTCATCACGTGCAGGTTTTCTAGATACTGGTTTTTGGTCATTGAAGCAAAGAGATTTTCAGCTGCATTCAATATTTTTTCTAGTTGTTGTAATGCACCAAAATTGTTAGATTGGCTGACTTTGCTTGAAAGTTGAAAAAGTTTTTGCTGCAATTTTTCCTTGATAGATGATATTGATGCTTCTTGGTTTGTGAATACAGTTTGTGTGATTGTTTTAAGTTCATTATTTATAGTATTTGTTATATCCTGTAATGGTGTGGTTTCAGTGACTGGTAATTCATTGGTGTCAGGGTGCTCATCTCCTCCTTTGGATTCTTTCTGTGATGTGTACCGCTTGACCAAATGAATGTGTTTGCACATTGTGTGACGAATTAAATTGTCAGGACAATTGCATACATACTGATGGATACATATATTACAGGGTTGGCAACGTTGTTGACAACTTTCATATTGACATGATTTGGAAACAGCTGTTACCTCATAGACAATGTCACTTTTTGTAGACTTCACTGTCCATGTATTTTTATCTACTTCATCCACATTATCAGTTGATATTTCCAGACTTCTACCATGTCTTCTTTTGATTTCTTTTATCCTAAAACCATCCTTTCCTTTTACTAACTTTATTGTTCGCTTAAATGTCATGTCCCGGTTATACTTAATCAACTGCAATAGGCAGACATCAACACGCTTGTTGTGCTTTCCCTTCAAATAATTATATTTGAAAACTCGATGGAAAGCCTCAACGAACATATTAGTGTTAATTCCTAAGCCAGCTCGGTAATGGTATCCCCACTGGGGTTTTCTTGTAATCCAATCACGCTTGAAATAGTCCAAAAATGCCTTGGTAGTTTCTTCCTCTTCTAGCTTGTCCAACATTATTGATAAATGCTCCTCAAAGGCATCTTCATTAGGTTGCTCTAGCACAGTTCGAAGCATTTTGTAAACCTGGCTTTCCATTTCAATATCACCGATTTTTTGACGCAGCTCTTCCCTCCATGCCTTATCCACATGCCATGTGCAAAGCAGGCGTATTGGACTGCCTCCATTTATTCCTACCCATGCATTATAAAATTGTGGTGCAATGTCACTCATGAACCACTTTGGTACAAGGGTTTCACAGTTTCTTTTGACCATTTTAAAAAATACACATAAATGGGTAAAATCTTCATGGTTTGAAAGGCACCATGCAACTGGGTAGCCTTCCCCAAACTCATCGACAACAAGTAGTGTTGTCAGTTTGAAGTCATATGCTGTTGTTCCATGAGTGGCATCACAACATACACCTTTGTGAGCAAACTTTTCTGCCATGTGTTTCTGAAAAGGACTTTGTATAACAATAAGGAAGTCATCTTTGGTTAAATTTAGATCCTCCTTGTCTACATAATCCTGTCCTTGTAATTTGTAGAACAAAACTGGATTTTGATCTGAATTCTCCCATTCAGTTAACCAAGAATGCACACTTTCTTGGTCATTGCTATGGCGCTGAATGCCTGTTACACCAAATGCGCACGAAATGTTCCTCAGATCTTTTTTCTCTATTAGATGCTGCCGTTGTATTCCTTCAGTTGTGACACTGTCTCTAATATCATGTAGTATTTTCTCTTTAGATATGCCATTGTTGCAGTTTGGCAGCAATCTCTTCCTTTGTCTGCTGTGCAATGGTAACATGTTGCATTTCATACGTATGGCCGTAGTGATTATTGACAATTTCGGCTGTAATTCTCCCATCAGCTTTCTCTACTTTTTTTATTGTGGCCGTACAATTTTTCTCTATTTTGCATGTACCTAGTGTAGATAAATAAAAATACTGAAATTAGTGCATTACTGTAAACATTAATTTTTGAAATTACAATGTCTGGCATTACCTAGAGTAAGATACTAGCTATAAATGGTTTAATACACAGTATAACTTAGTTACTTACTGTACCTTGAGATTTTGTCTGTCGTTTTCCAGTGTTTCTGGGTCGGTATGTCCCACTGCGGTTGCACTGGTAGTATGTCACTTTTTCATTGTCTCTACAACATTTCTCACCAGTTTGTTTTGGAAATTTGCAACAACTCTCAGTTTCTATACTTTGTTTCCAATTCTCAAATTCTAAATGCAACCAAAGCAGCAAATTTAGTAATTAAATTTAAATCATGATTTGAATCAAATGTTCATTATTTTACACAAATGGAAGTAAACCGTTTGCCACACCTGTTAATTAGTACTATATGACTGAATGATTGTACATGTACATGCATACTGTACCTGCATTAGTTTCAAATGCAATGTTTTCAGTCTGAAACTTCCTGTCATGGCATTTCTCCAAATGTTCTCGGAGATCTTTGATCTTATGACATTTATATTCACAATCCGAACATAAACACCTTCCTTCATGAGCTGATTTCGGTTCCATGGGTATGTTTTCTTTGTCACTACTGTTCACATCCATGTTTTTATGATGTCTTGTAATGTGTCTTCTTAAATTAAACAACTTGTTGCAAGTCTGTGGACAATGTGGGCATTTGTGTATCTTCGATAGTCCAGGTTTGGAACTGTTGACCTTTTCCTCAGGAGTGGTTTGAGGACCCTCAACTTTCACTTGTTGGTGATTATCCTTTTCCCATGCAGACTCAACTTTCACTTGTTGGTGGTTAATATCCTTACCCCATGCAGGCTCAACTTTCACTTGTCGGTGGTTATCCTTACCCCGTGCAGGCTCAACTTTCACTTGTTGGTGGTTATCCTTACCCCGTTTAGACTCAACTTTAACTTGTTGGTGGTTCTTCTTACCCAGTGCAGACTCAACTTTCACTTGGTGGTTAATATGCTTACCCCATGCAGGCTCAACTTTCACTTGTTGGTGGTTATCCTTACCCCATGCAGGCTCAACTTTCACTTGTTGGTGGTTATCTTCTAGTTCTTCCCGAGGCTTGCTTTTAGATTTTTGAGTGCTGTCTGTACATGCATCCTTGGAATGATTTTTTGTAGAATCTGCCACAGCATTCACATGCACTTTAAGACTCCCACCCACTGGCTGTGGTTTGATGCTATTGGGTGGGAAAGCACTGCTACACACAGAGGATACAACCTCGGGTGGAACATTTGTACTGGTATTTGACCAACCTTCAACTTTGGGGTTTGGACATATGTAGGTGAGTTTGATTGTGTTCTCAGCGAACCAAGTGGCAAGTACAAGTCGAAGGTATTTTGCATACCTTGTTGGAGTCTTGAAGAAAAAGTTGGATAGCTGTGAGGTTTCCTCAGGGCACTCCTCTATCTTTATTAAGTTCTTAAAAGTCACGTTTTCAAGACAGGCAAGTGCAGCTGATGTGACTGCAACTAGTCCACAAACAGACCCACATGTCTGGAGTGGATAGGAGCGTGCACATTTGACTCCACACTTTCCACCAGTGCTTGCTGTATGATGATGACACTTGGTGTAGGTGAATCCTAACATTTCTTCTCCATAGATTTCTCTGTGAAATTCCAAAACTTTCTGTCTTAAATTGGCAGGTACATTATAGGCAAGTGAATCTGCATATGTTACTGTTTTTTTGTTTTTGTCCAGATAGCAAATGCTCCAGTGATTACCCTGCTGTACATTATCTCCAATATATACAGAACCATTTGATGATTTACCAACATTTAAGATAAATAATAGGCTGGATGGTTTTGGTGTACCCACTGGAAGTCTTCTGGTCACAAATCTCTTCACATTGCCTGCATAATTGAGATAGCAACACATTGTAGAAGACTGCATTGAGTTAAGCTTTTCTACAACCCATAAAATTTGATCACATGAGAGCCATCTATTGCAACAGATTCTTGATAATTCTTCAGGATCCATTCCAAAACCAGGAATATACTGATCATACCGCGTTGAGTGTATTAATGTCTTAAACTTAGCAATTGAAGTAGGGGGTGGATGCTCTGACACCATTCCAGGTTTGGAGTGCTTGACTTGAACCATGCTAATTCCTCAGCGACTTCCCTCTTGATGACATTTGCTTTATGCAGTCGTAGCAAGTTGTCTATTGATTCAGTGGAGTAGGCTCCAAATGGGCCCTGAATGACACATTCCTGACCAGCATTATTTTCTCTTTTCAGGCTATCCTTCCATTTTAAAAGTGTCTCGTGGCATACCCATCTGCCTAAATGGTGATGTTATCAACAAATTACTGTTATGTACAATGCTGACCTCAGCAGCAGAAACCGATCTGATTTGTGGAATGTGAAACTTGAATGCTTCCCCACGAGAAAATGTTCTTATAGATGTTTCAGTGAAAAACTGCTTGGTAGTTTTGAGCTTCCTAGTAGCATATGCCTTAAAAAAGTAGATTCATTGTCTTTAGATTCTTATACACAGCCAACTATGAAGATTAAAATTAAATCTGATATGCATTATATACAACAGATTTTTCATGTACAGCACTGTTTAGATATAAATTTATTTTTTACACATTAGAACTTCCATATAATTAAGAGGGCTGAACAATGATTTCAATGTTGTTTCAGCATGATTCTATTTCATTTTAGTGATTTACATTTTTTTAAGTGAAATTTCAATATAAAACAATTCATTTTAATGTTTCATTATGGCCAGGGTTGGGTGGGGTGGTAGGCTCGATTTCCAGCCTTGATATTCAGGCTGCAGGATACCTGCCCAGGTGGGTATCCTGCAGCCTGAATATTAAGGCTGGAAATTGAGCCTAATAGTAGGGTGAAAAGTGAATTCTGACCCTTTTGGCAAGTTACCTTAATATCTTTCCACAAATATTAGGAGGGCTTAGCCCCATTATAAAAAAACATATCAAGAGGCTATACAAGCACCTTTACCCAGGCTCTTTAAACACTCAGCCTGGAGAGTGTTGAGTAAAGAGTCTGGGTACGATGTTGGTGTGTATGATATACATGTACATGGATATACAATGACCTACATATTCTTAGCTGAGGTCTTGAACAAGGGGAGGGGTTCAGTTGGGTTGAAAAATTATAGCTCAGTGTTAGTAAATTGTTGTTTTTGCAGCACAACCTGTGTTTGGTTGTTAAACTGTACTCAGAAGAACTCTGAGCTCCAGACAGCACTCAAACCCAAACCTTCTGAATGCCAATCCAACACTCTAACCACTGAGTTAGTATAACTGAGATGATAAGAATTAGTATGCAGAAGGTTGTGATATACATGTACTGTATGCAGTATGTAGTAAAATCTTATTGGTTGGACCACAGTTCTGGACCATGGTCTTCTTCCAAATCCAGACTGCTACCCCTGATGTTGTTATACTATTATATAGAGATTATTAATTGAGTGGAGGTTTGTATGGAGAAATATCAGTCCAAGGTCTGATATTTCTCCATACAAACCTCTCTATTAATAATCTCTTAATATAAAATATTAAATTAAATATTTGATATTATAATATAAATAATAATATAAATAATAAGGTATGTAATGTAGGCAGTATGTACTATGTAGGTAATATACTTTGTATATATTATGTATATTGGTATAATAGTAAATAAAGATCATATTAAATGCAATTGAATTCATATTTACCATTTGAGATTTCTTTTGCTGATGTTCTTTTGCTGATGTTCTTTTGCTGATGTTAAGCGGTAAAGTACTACAACTCGATCACAGAAGAATAATAACAGAATAGAATAAACTGTGCATAAACGCCAAAGAGAACGCAGTAAATGCAAATTTCGCGGGGAAATATTAGAAATGCAAATTTCGCGCATTTTTCTCAGTTACAAGCCTGGGGACCGATTGGGAAATGAGAATTTGGTCTTTGATCAGTGCCGTTAAGTTTGATCAAATATTCAAATATTTTGTCAAGATTTCACCCAAGATTTAATACGATGAGTCGGGGTGCTACTACTGGAAAGAAAAAAGGAATAAGGAAAAGGGTAATTCCAACTCGGGTGTTCTCGACGGGTCTAAGGGTCTTTCTTATTTATTTATTTACATGAAATACAAATATAGAGAGAGTTTACAGTGATTGCAGGCGGGATCGCTCATTGTTATACGAATCGGCCAGTGCAATAACAACAATTGACAAGAACGAAGACAAGAGACAATGAGTTGTTAAACCTTAAGAGGCTATCTCCCTAAAAACCGACCAACGGTTTTTGAAGGCAAAAATGAATTTCCTTTGTTTTTCGCCCATTATTTACCTTTACCTCACTTACTATTAAACGGCTATAAAAATTATCACTTGATAATTTGTTCTTCATTTTTGAGACATTTTTTATGTTTCGGCTGGAACGGCTAAGATTCGAGCGGAAATGAGAGCCGACAATACCTCGAAATGATCTTGTTATTTCTCCACGAATTTAGATTGGAATTTCAAATTTTTTTCTTGCAGTGCAATATATAGACCTCGTGTTTCATCAGGGTTGAAGGATACAAGCTCTATGTTTTGTTTTGTATCAGATATGGTCTCTTTCTTTTGACTTACTTTTTAAATTCGCTTACGGCGCCTGATTAGTCAAGTTTTATAAATTAAGATTTCTCTGAAGTGGCACCTAGCCTGGAAATGTCGTGTGTATTTCGTCGTAATATAATACCGTAAGTTTAGTATTTTTTAAAAACATTTGTCGGCAAACGTATTTTGTAAGCGCACGAACCGCTCAAAGTTAAGCTATTGTTTCACTTTGTTTACATTGTCAGAACCGGAAATGCCTTACGCTTTGCAGATAAGGCCGTTTTCGTTTCTCAATATTACATAAAAACAACTTCTTTTTGTTTGAACTTATCCCTAGAAAGCGAACGGAGCATAATTTATAGATCTATTCGGTTTTTAGGGTAAAAATGATTAAATATTCTATAGCCGATTCTTCATATATACTCATATACCATAGGAGCAGACATGTCGCAGCCCTCTGGTCGCAGCCAAAGTGACAATTACATAATTATAATTCATGAGCAACTGAAAGTTTATCATTTTCTCTGTTTATTTCGGTGTACTGTTCATATTTTTATAGCATGAAAAGGTGGTAGCATCTTATACTCTGCAAGAATCGATTAAACGTCTTAAGAATTTTTTAGACTTCACGAACAAATTAAATCGCTTCTAAGGCCTGGTCCATACGTTGTATTTAATTCAGACAAATTTAATTCATAGTTATTAAGGTCGACGTAAGCTCGATTTCGTTTCATGCGACGAATTTAATTCAGTGACGAGCACGGAAAATCCCTCTAGATCGCGCCAAAAACGTCTAATACGCATGCGAAGTAAACAAAAATCTGATCACTGCCACAAAAAATATGTTATCATAACTTATGCATTTAATTCGATGCGACGATAAGCGACGTCTGAAACCAACACGCATTTCAGACGTATCCATCTCACCGTGACGGATACAACGTCTCAGACGAATTTAACTCTTCAGTCGAATTTAAATTCGTTTCATATGTCGCACTACAGTCGCATTTAATTAATTGAGTTAAATTCGTCCTAAATTTAAGCATGAGCAAAAATATATCCTCTCGGCGGAAAGGACCGGATAGGCAGTATTTTTTATGTGAATAACTCGGAGAAGATATATGAAAAGTTTTAGGTCTTCTGAATTTGAGCATGTCCTGAAATAGAATTACTGCATCATGTGAACTATTTCCACTCGCGCGTCGCGTTATTTATCACCTATTGTGCTCCTCCGAAATCTGAATGTTTTCAGCGGTCAAAATGAGTAGTGGTGACAAAGAAACAGTTTTTATAAAAAAGTGAACATTTCGAACTACGTACCAACGCGCGTAACAGATTCATTGTCTTCGCGCGTATTTCACAACACGTGCATGGCACGTGCATGACAGGTGACCATAATTTTATCTATTCTAGTAAAGGAGTCAGAGAGCAGCATTGTTTATAGCTTTAAAATAAAGTCAAAATTGTTTAGACATGGATGGAAATTGTTCGCTTTCTGGACTCGGGGGTATCTGTTGTGGTGAAAATCGTGGAATGACTAATATTGTGAATCTAAAGGAGTGTCAACAGAATATTCAAGTTCACCTCTCAAGCTGTCACATTTCGAAATCAAATTTGAAAGAATATGAGCTTCTTTTATTAAGAGCTGGATTGTTCAATGTTACGGAAGAACAATCTAAAAACATAACTGTATGCCCAAATCATCGCAATAATTTAGGAAGATTTTGGAGGCCTCTTCGGTCATGTCAGTATCCTGAGCATTCTGGTCCAATACGACAGTGTAAAGGAAGAGACGTTTTTAATGTCCAGCTTTCCCAGACAGTCTTCAAGATATATGGAAAACTTGTTCAAATAGGATCTCGTGAGTATTTTTAACCGATTTTCTGGTGAATAAATAAATATTTAGCAAATTTTGACTCCAGTACTAGAAATTTTAATTTTTCGTAAATAAGTATCAAGATAAAGAAACAGTGGCTTTACCGCCCCTTCGCCCGTTTTTCGCCAGCCCTCCGGCTATTGCGCATGGAGTACTGATGAGTCCGTGGTGCGCCGCGTAAGTTGTGGATTGGTATGTGGCAGTGTGGGCACCTTTAAGCTGGAATTTTAATATGTGTAAATTAAACGTCGTGCGTTCGTCAGTTCTATTGTGCAATTTGAATTCTTGGTTTTCATCTGACGTCATGGCGGCCATATTGGTGTGCACAATCTTTATCCTATGAGAAATTTTGTGTTGTCTCACCACCCCAATGGGGCCACCGATCTCGTCATTAAAAACTATTTATAGTTTTCTACTTCGTTTTCTACTTCACGCGCTTAGTGAAAATCCAGCTTTACTAATGCATGTTTAATCTAAAATGAAGAGAATAGACTTGGGCCGAGTTGTCGCAATACACTAATGGGTATCACTAGCGTAAGGACCTCACGACTGAGAAATTAGACCATGGTAAGAATACAGTATTTAGTTATTTGAGGGCCTCTTTGGCTACAATTTCTCTTGAGTAGCTCTAGTTAATTTACTGCAGTAGATATCCTTTATCGATTATTGACTTACAGCCATATGTAGACAGTGTCGAGATACGTACAAAGAAGAAATGAAGAAAGAGGGTGCATGGGTACAACCGACAAAGCAAGGTGGTGATTCTGATGACAAACGGTATGATTGAAATGAAATGCATGATAATATTCAAACTGGGTTACAAATATCATTGTAATATATTTTTACTATAAGAAAATAAAATAGTTGTGAGGTTGGTGAATATAAACATACATCTATACTGCGTTTACAGTGATCTCCAAACGCCACAAAACGAAGAAAAAAATGGTCGGGAACCCATTAGCTTTACCGCCCTTTCCTCTCCACCCGGAGCAGACAAACCTGCAGAAACATCGTTATGGACGCCCAGCTGTTGGACCGATAATTCAAGCGATAGTGACGAGGACAAAGCAGAGCGTTCTGATGTTAAAGAGCCACCAGTTTTGTCAACATATAACAAAGCTTTAAAAGATCTGTCCGAACTCGCAGATTTCCGAACGCCATCGCAACTCAAGTTTCAACTGCACGGCAAGCTTGACACTGCTACACGGAGTGAAAAGGAGGAATGTGTAGAAAGAGCGACAGAAGCGTGCAAGCTGGTATGTGACATCATAGCACCAGACGATGGAAAAACACTTTTCGAGTGTTTACCACAGAAGGAACAGAACGTCCCAGAGAGTCTTCGTCTTCTAATTAATGCATTTACCGAAGCACCTACGCGAAATCTAAAAACACAAATCCTGAGCATCTATGCCTATGAATATTCGATGACGAAACTTCAAACGTTACATGAACCATATGTCAAATTAAGCAAATGGCAGATTAAGAGAGCACGAGCCCACGCTAGAAGAAATGGTCCTGGAGTCGCTGTCATAAAACCAAAAACCCATCGGATAAGTTTGGATATGGTTAAGGTGGATCACTTTGTGGACTTTGTTAATCGTCCCTACTTCCATCAAGATGTCGCATTCGGTATGCGCAAGCTGAAACTTGAGAGTGGCGAGACTATTGAAATGCCAAATGTTGTTCGTACAGTGACAAGGTCCACAATCGTAGCACAGTATTTTCAATTTTGCAAGGACGAAAACTTCGAATCCTTGAGCAGGTCGACGCTCTTTCGCATTCTTGAAGTTAGGCAAGCATCGCAACGTAAGTCTCTGCAAGGTTTGGATAACACGGCTGCAGAAGGATCAGCTGCTTTTCAAGAAATGTGCAATATTTGTAAGCAGCTTGTGCAATCGGGAATGGACAAGACATGGTCTCAATCGATAATCAACAGGCTCGACAAAGCGAAGCAATATCTGAAAACAGACTATAAAGTCCATTGTCAGGAGAGTGAAAGTTCGTGTGCTGATCACTGCCGGTTATTTGCTTTAAATGATCCAACAGATAAGGACTTTAGAACAGAGTGTGGGCATACTCATTCATCGATCTGCGAAAATTGCGATAATCTGAAATCTACTCTGAACGAACTGCGACGAAAGATTGAAGATCATAAGCACCACTTGTTCAGTCAGGAACAGAGAGATGATTTACTCCACGATTTTAACCAAGCACAGGAGAACATAATGAAATGGAAAGCGCACATTTTACGCTCAATTAATCAAGAAAAGGCAAAACAGCAGGTGCTAGAAAACTTGGATGACTCGTCAGTTTTAATAGTTGCAGATTGGGCCATGAAATTTCAGCAAAAACGGTTTCGAGAGAAGCAATCAGACTGGTATGGTAAACGAGGAATGAGTTGGCACATTAGTAGTGTTGTCTCAAAGGAACTGACCTCTGACGGAAAGCAAACTGTAGTCGTTACATCTTATGCGCACTTGTTTGATTCATGTACTCAGGACTGGTTTTCTGTGGCGTCGATTATTGAAAATCTCTTTCAAACTATCAAGACTAACTCGCCCAGTGTAAAAAGAGCCTTCCTTCGCTCGGACGAGGCCGGATGCTATCACAACAACATGCTGGTGGCAGCACTCAAAGATATTGGTGACAGGGTGGGGATCTCCGTTATGCGATCCGATTTTTCAGAGCCTCAGCAAGGCAAGGACATTTGTGATCGGATAATTTGCCCTTTAAAATCGTCGGTCCGAAGATTCTGCGACGAGGGGAATGACATTATCAGTGCGAAAGACATGCATGCAGCATTGGTAAGGCGCCCTGTTAAGGGAACCACTGCTTCTGTTAACGAAATTAATGAATCAGTAACAAAACTTGAAGTAAATAAAGTCCAAAATTTTAACAGCTTCCATAATTTCCAGTACGAAAATGAAGGCGACGTTAGAGTATGGAGAGCATTTGGTGTCGGACAAGGAAAGAAAATCTCTTCCACTTCTATTTACGTCAGCCATCAAGAAAACACAAAGCTACAAGTCAAAACTATGTTTCCTCACGTTCAAATTCAAAGACAGACGACTTCGGAAAGCCCTAGAGCTGCTGATTCTTCCAACAATGAAGAGAATAACGATTTATTTGACTGCCCGGAACACGGTTGCAACTGTACTTTTTCCACATTTGACGACTTAGAAGTCCATTTAGACGTGGGACAACACCACCGCTTTATAAACAACGAAGGTGTTTATGACACTTTGAGGCGAGAATGGGCAAGAAACTTCACAACTGTAACAGGGAGTGCTTCATCAACATTACACAAAGAGACGACATTATTACAAGGCCAATGCCACTTAGAAATGGGCTGGGCATTGAGCAAAGCTAGATCTGGTTCTGCGCGTTTTCCACCAAATGTTCGTCAATATCTTGTCAAAAAATTTGATTATGGAGAAAGGACAGGCCACAAATATGATCCAGTGCAAACATCTTTGGACATGAGACATGCAATGAATGAAAGCGGTCAAAGAATATTCAAAAGAGAAGAATGGTTAACTGCCCAGCAAATTAAAGGAGTTTTTTCAAGATTAGCCAAGACACAGCGGAAATCAAACAACAAGAATGTGGACGCTTACCTCAAAAATCTCGACTTGGAAGAGGACCAATTGGAGAGCGACGGCGAAGAAAATGAATTGCGCGAGGAACTGATAAGCAGTATCACGAATGAAATAAATATAATTCATCCGATTTTCTATGACGCATACGACCTTTGCGAATTACATCGAGAACAGAGATTGGCTGTGTTCAAAGTTGTTATGCTTAGACAAATATGCGAATATTTTGAACTTCAGTTTAAATCAAAAGACAAGAAAATTGATCTTATCGACAATATTTCGAGCATGGTAGAAAAATGCAGTTGTCACAAAGCCTGAGAACGTCTAGTTTTTCCAGATTTTAAAGGGCCACGTAAAGACAAAAACCAATGCCGAAAGAAGCGCTTGATGCCTACTATTCGTTGTTTTGGAACATTCTATTACGAATTTATACTTGTCAAAATTTTAGTAAAAGACGATAGTCTGGCCATCAGTAAGGATTTCTGTTGTCGCGTGTTTGATGTTTATCCGAAAAATGGTATAATATGTAAAGTTATGTTTTAATACTATAAACATTCAAACAGTGTAAGCGTGAACCATTCTATTTCAGGACATGCTCAAATTCAGAAATCCTAAAACATTTCATGTATCTTCTCAGAGCTATTCACATAGAAAGTGCTGCCTATCCGGTTCTTTCCGCCGACAGTTTTACTTAGATATATTTTTGCTGCATGCTTGAATTTAGCGGCGATTTAATTTTTTCGTGAAATCTAAAAAAATTCTTAAGACGTTTAGTAGATTGATGCAGAGTATAAGATGCTACCATCTTTTCATGCTATAAAAATACGAACAGTACACCGAAATAAACAGAGAAAATGATAAACTTTCAGTTGCTCATGAATTATAATTATTTAATTGTCACTTTGGCTGCGACCGGAGGGCTGCGACATGTCTGCTCCTATTGTATATGAGTATATATGAAGAATCGGCTATAGAATATTTAATCATTTTTACCCTAAAAACCGAATAGATCTATAAATTATGCTCCGTTCGCTTTCTAGGGATAAGTTCAAACAAGAAGAAGTTGTTTTTATGTAATATTGAGAAACGAAAACGGCCTTATCTGCAAAGCGTAAGGCATTTCCGGTTCTGACAATGTAAACAAAGTGAAACAATAGCTTAACTTTGAGCGGTTCGTATGGGGCGCCGATCCCGACAATATTCGCAAAGCAGATAATCTCATTGCCATTCGCGAAAAACGTCACATTGCCATTCGAAAATCGTACAATCTCATTGCCATTCGCAAAAAAAACGTCACATTGACATTCGCAAATCGTACAATCTCATTATCATTCGCAAAAGGGTCTCATTGCCATTCGGCATTCGCAAATCGTTCATTGCCATTCGCATTCGCAAAAAAAATGTCTCGTCATTCGCAAAAAATGTCTCATTGCCATTCGCAAATCGTACAGTCATTGTCAATCGCAAAAAAATAAATAGATTGGCATTCATTTGCAATCGCAAAAACTAAATTAAACCTGCTCCGCAGACTAGCACTCAGTCTCCCTTTAGTCTCCGACATACTGACCTAAACAAAATGGCGGATCTGCGGTCCATTCTAGAGAGCGTGCTTAACGTGTTTAACGAGATAGAAAGCTTATGTTTCCCAGCAGTAGACCAGTTTATTAATTTAGGACATCTAGAAACACTAAATGTTCGAGCGGAAGAATGTCTTCGTCTCCTTCAAACAACGGTTAGAAGAGTTACCGAAATAACAAGGGAAAGACAAGAAACTGAACGCGACATTCAACTTCGTGGCGATTTTGAACAGTTGTGTGCAGTGTTTGAAAGATCTTACAGCCGCTTTGTGCAAAACATACCCGACTCGGCCCATGGTTTAAATTTTAGATGTGAGAGAGAGAGACTATTTGGGCCTGGACGACCGCGAGTTGTAATCACAAGACAACAGATAGAAGCACTTCGGGAGATCCACTTTTCATGGTCTTCGATAGCCATATTGCTTGGTGTATCGGAACGTACTTTAGAAAGGAGGAGAGAAGAATTTGAAATGCCAAAAGGAAGGGCGTGCTACGCAGACATTTCTGACGAGGAGCTTGACCGTATTGTTTCAGAAATTCTCGAATTAACTCCAGATACTGGCGAAACTCTTGTTCAAGGAGCTTTACGACACCGAGGTTTATTAGTTCAACGTCGACGTGTACGCGAATCCTTACTGCGTGTCGATCCAATTTCTAGGTTACTTCGTCGACGTCAGCTGATATATCGCAGACGTTATCAAGTCAGAGCACCAAACTCACTATGGCATCAGGATGGCAACCACAAACTAATTCGATGGAGGTTTGTTGTGCATGGAGCGATTGATGGATATTCACGACTTGTAACATTTCTACATTGCAGCACTAACAATCGAGCTGCAACCGTGTTGCAATATTTTACCTCAGCTGTTGAAAGATACGGGTGTCCATCAAGAGTTCGCACAGACTTAGGATTGGAAAATATTGAAGTGGCACGATATATGCTTTTGAGGCGTGGCACTGGCAGAGGAAGTATCATTACGGGTTCATCTGTTCATAACCAACGTATAGAAAGATTGTGGAGAGATGTATTTCGTTGTGTTTCCTATCAGTTTAGAAATATATTTTTCTATATGGAACATAATAGTCTCCTTGACCCTCTTAATGAAGTTCACCTGTTTTGCTTAGAGTATGTGTACTTACCTCGGATAAACAGAGTGCTAAGTGAGTTTGCAGAACAATGGAATCAGCATCCATTGAGTACAGAAGAAAATAACAGTCCATACCAGTTATGGGTAAGTGGTATGCTAACATCAGCCAACTCATCATTCACAGCAGTCCGTGACATGATAGATGGAAATGAAGAACCCTTGTTTTTACAGCATTATGGTGTTGATGAAGATGGTCCAGTTGTCACTAATGATGATGATAACATTGTTGATGTTCCTACTTTAAATATTGAATTATCCCAGCAACAAGAACAATTAATTATGAATCAAATTAATCCACTGCTAGAAGACAACAATTATGGAATTAATACTTTTACAAGAATGGTTAACATGTTGCAAGGAATGGTTTAGCAGCATAGTGTACAGTAGTAAGTTAAAGATTATAATTTTATACAAAACAAATATCTCATTATAAGTAATAGCATAAAAAAGAGTGTATTACCTATTAAATGTCCCACTCGATGAAGACCAAATCGAGTGGGATGTTTAATAGCTAATCACCTCTTTTTATGCTATTCCTTTGTAATTTCATGTTTGCAGGAATTTCTGTTGTTGTCACCTCCATTGACGTCAAACCGAGTATGATTAGTTCTATTCAGACCTGGTTTGATGTCAATGGAGGTAGAATTAGTAAAAATGAATGTAATGAGGTATAAGAAATACCCACAATCTGAATATTATAGTATGCTGGTGTACAATCACTATGTGGTAATTGATGGTTTTTTAAGACAACCTCTGTGGTAATGAGCTCAGTGTCTCAGTTTTGTTAGGCAACCTCTACAAATATTTGATCTGATCTAAGTATAGGTTAGTTACAGCACCTCAACCGAAGTAACTTTACCTCAGTAAATAACTGACATAGTTATCTTGGTTTCAGTATAAACTATTAAACCTATACCCAACTTAAAAGCTTCTAGGACAGCGTCGGCCACGGTTGAAATCCAAATATTACCAGGGTTAAGTCACGTTGGCCTGAAAAAAAGAGAAAAATCTTCTCGACGTTTCGACCCACAAATTGGGTCAGCACCTGCACACAGGCTAAAATTACATATTAATTTATTTGTTTACTTTGTTTTTATTGGCTTACATGTGTTCACGTGATTCCCATTGTAGCTCTGCTATAAATACGCGTGACCACATGTGAGTTGTTTACTAATTTCTCCTGACGAAGGGCCTTCGCTCGAAACGTCGAGAAGATTTTTCTCTTTTTTTCAGGCCAACGTGACTTAACCCTGGTAATATACCCAACTTAGTTGTCAACTCTTCCAGAGGTCTATATCAGACTCTATAAATTTTACTCTCAGACTGGCTAACCCTATACTTGGACCTGAAAAAAGGGTCAATGTAAGCAGTACTGTAGAGTTACCATACCATAATTAAATTCTATTATTACTATCATGTACAGTGCTTGCATTGGAATTTGGTTGTGTGTAATGTTCAAGTTTAAATAATTATGCTGATACAGTACATGCATTGGGAGTATATTTATACACAAGTGTGGTCACAATGGGGAATACTTTCCAAGACAGAGTTCAACCATGTACTGACAGTATTGGAGTAATGAGGGATGATTCAAGTGTAGAATATATACATTTATAAGACCAAACCAGGACCAGTTGCGAAAAATGCAACTACACAGGCCTTCCAGCAGGAATTGAACATGATCTTGCGATTCTAGTGCAATGTTCTGACCACTGAGCCACGGAGGGCATTGCTGAGAGCTTGATCGCGAGTTCTGTACATATGAGGTGGTAATGCCAGGAGAGAATTGGGTATATTATAAGTAATATTGGGCATTTCACTCGATTACATAGCATGTTCTAAGCATTTCGGTTTCCAGTTTGGTCTTATAAATGTATATTATTATTCTACACTTGAATTTTCCTTCACCCAAAATCCTTGGAACATGTATGTAATCGAGTGAAATGCCCAATATTACTTATAGAGGGATGGCCTTACTGTTTCAAAGTATTGCCACTGTCATGCAGTGTTCAAAGCATAAAGTTTAAAATTCAAAAGCATACATGTGTGATGTCACAGTGCAATGCATTATTGTATTGGTATACAGTAGCCCATTTTTACACAGAAAAACAGTTGGTGCACCAGTCTGAGCAAGAATGGAATATGAAACTGAAAATTATAAAGAAAAACTTTTAAATTCTCCCAACTCACTCTTGTTTTTGTAGGCTACATGTACCAAATAATTATGTAAGCACATGCAGCCACAGAGCCACTTTCTATTTCTTAAGTAGTGACTGCAATAGCACATCAATAATTAAATGTATACAAAACAAGTAAAGTACAATAAACTGGTTGCTATTTTGAAATTTTCCCTTGTAAAGTTTACAAACAACTTAAACCTTTTCATTGACATATTTCATTTTTTATGCACCGGAAATATAAATAAAACGTGGTAGCCTAAAAACTTTACCATATTTACTAACAATTAATATTAACCAAAAATAGTTTTTGCAAATGAGTCATGCCTACATGTGTAATTGTTTTTGACATTTTAAAATTTTCCATATCCTTGGGAACCATACAAAAGGGCTGTATCCATGGCTTCTTTAAATGATTCAAAGTCTTTGTGACAGCTAGGTAACTGAAGACATTGAAAGCATGCTCTGCTCTCTGGAAGGGGTTTTGTACTGTCTACAAGTATTTCTACACTTAACTTTTGTTCACCAGCTAAGGAAAGAGAGTTGTCCCCAGTCCAAAACTGAAGGAGGTCTCTCGTTGTGGGTAACTTTTCATCAGTACCTAACAACAAAAGGGCATTTTGTTCAGTACATGTAGATTTTTTAAGTCAATTAACCCTTTCATTCCCATTACTCATCAAGTGAAGACCACCTGACATGGGGAGTCTTATTTTTGGCACTCAGCCTTAAATCCTGCAGCATTTAAACTGTAGAATTTATACAAACGTTATAATTACGTGCCACAGATACATCAGGTAGCATGGGTTTTGGACAGGTTTACCTAATAGCACTCTTCCACCTGCATGTATGAATGTACATGTACTGTAATCCTGAGCCAGCCTTTACCGAAGACCCTAAACTCGCAGATCACTTAAAACCACTTTGTTCCAATTTATCTTCCATGAGTCCATGACCTCTTCCTTACTGACCTTCTATAAACAATAATTCTAACACTTTACTTTACTTTAGACCTAGTTCATCACCCAACTATTCTCATCTATCCTTTCAATGTGTCCAAACCACTGCAATATTCTTTCCTGTACACTATTAATTAAATCAGATATACATGTATGTATACCACTATACCTAATTAATAGTACAGTACCTCCTGAATTATGAAGCTGTTTTACATATTCCATAAGAAATTTGAATGCCTCTGACTCCTCTATTTCTGTGGAGACACATTTTATCAAATGTGTAACTTGTTCAGCAGATACAGAAAGATCACATGACTGCGGGAAAATCTTTTTGGCAAATTTGGGCTGTTCTTTTAAAAAAGAACACAGTGATATTTCTTCCATCCCATCTCTGATATCTTTGAATTGCTTTTGCCTTTTGCTAATTACCACATAACACATCAGATGCCATGCAGCAAGTCCAATATTACACAATGCCAGGACATAAGGAAACTCGGCTTCCATAAGCCATGGTAAAAGCTGGGCACTGATGTCACTCCATGATTGTGAATCTTCTGTCCATGTGGTACTATTGTTCTGGATCTGGAAAGAATAACCGTAAAAATTAAAAAAAAGCATAAAGTACATGCTTGCATATCACACAATTACACAAAACAGTAACAATTAGGTATATTAACCCATTGACATAATAAATTATAAGGGGTCTTCCTTTGATGAGTACAGTACAGTAGTTATAATGTGCTTTTGAGTAGCCTTTGGTGGTTTTGTCACCGACTATACTGTACATGCTTGCATTATTATATAATTTTTGTTTTGCCTGGTGGTCCATGGCTAGTGTCAACAAGAAGTCTCAAAACAAAAACACCCTGTTTGAAAATAATTTAAATGATAGTGATGTAATTACTTTACAATACAGCTCGTTCATAATAATGGCCTGACACAGGCCATAATCGCTACTATCCCGACATGTTATGGTGTTAGTTTGTAATACTGTACTGTGATTTAATCAACAAAACGTCATTATAATTTGTACTGTATTTGTTTAAAATACTTTTGGGAATACAGTATTATAAGAATATTATTTTGTTGAGTAAGATTGCAGTTGCTCCAGTATGCATGCTTATGAGGCAATTTAGTGATTAAATCTTCCAGTTACAACCATACATGTAGAAATAAAGACAGGCCTTTTCACAAGAAGTGCATGGATAACACACCAATTTGATTAGCTATTGCAAAACTTCAGACATGCAAAACTTTGAACAAGTTTGGACATAAGCCAATCAGATTTGTCAAGATCACATGATCTATTTAGTTCATGCCGAAAGGTCTATTATCAGTCATGTAGTACTGCTGCAGCTATACTTTGCTAGTTACCTCAGTAATAACTACAGAGAGATCAGGATCTGGAATGTCATCAGGGACTGGGGTTAATCCTGTTATCTCACCAGTAATGAGATAATCTTTGAGCACTGGGGACACACCACCAAGACCAGGTCCACCATGTAGAATGCTATGCGCTATGAATTTCCCCACAGCTACGTACATGCCACACTGCTGCAGGAATGGGTTAGGAGTAGGGAGTTTGTGATCTGGTTTACCCTCGAATAAGGGATAACTTCCATCTCCTGCAGTTAGAGGTTCCTTCATTAGTGCCACCATTCCTATGCCAAAGTATTCTTTCGTTAACGCACCAGCATCAATACCAGTTTCATTAACAAAATTTACCTCAGGGCGCCTGGTTAATGACACATGTGGTTTTTTGTAGACAGAAAGACATTGGAAATTGACATTTTTACCCAATCGATCCATACTCAAGTACTGTGGAGGTCCATTGTAATAGTCATGTGGATGAAGATCGTCAATGAATTCACTAAGAGTCCTAGACTGGAGACCTAGAATTGGGATAATTCACAAAAATAAGACTGCAATGTGTAGGATACCATTTAACCCATCAGTTACTGTAAATCTCAGTCTAATCTTGTGATACTTTTGTATTTTCTCAAGATATTTATTACCCAGTCTCCATGATTGTGTATTATATAAAAGTATATTCATTTGTTATGTGGTTTAGATCTTGAAGCCTGAAAGGGATCTAGACAACAAATATCCCAAGATCAAGGAAAAAGGTGGTTTTATTTTTCTTCGGTCAGTAATCCTTTAAAATCCTGTTTTCTGATCGAGTAAGAAATTTTGTAGTCTGAAATTCTAGACTAGGGATTTTAGAGATTTAGCCATATTTATGTCGATCATCATCATGAAAATTATATAATATGAAAATTGATGTGGCTAAATTTTGGGATTAGCATTACAGAGATGACATTCAGGTTCACAAATTTTGTTTAACAGTTAATTTCATTGTGTTTAACATAATTATACTGTGTCTGTACCTTCATCAGCCTTGTCACAAATTACTGATATAGCCTGATCAAGATCAACTTGATTCCCCAACAAAGTGCAGCATTCTTCAACAACAAGAGAGAGATCTGTTCTTTCTGGGAATATTTCCTTCAATCTGTTCAGTGCAATATATTTGTCAATCTAGTTAAGAAATATGTCTGTTAAGAAACTTAAGTTATTATGCACATATTAGTGTTGACGAGAATGTATGCATGATTACAGTGCAATGCTTACAGCATTAATTTACTGGTGTTTAAACCTAGCTGAAGGCATTGTTCTTTTAAGATATATACCAGTACAGTATAGTATACCCTGTATATTGTTGCAGTGGGTCATTCATAACTTATCAGCTTACTCTTGAGGATTGGTTCAAAACATATTTATACTGGTGCACTGGGAGTTTTTTTTGAAAATCATTGACACATTTTCATATGTGATACCAATAATTACTTTTACATACTGTATATAGCAAAGCAATAATATGCATATATCCCTTTTTCCATTTGCAATAAATATATCTTTTGAAAAATTATTATGGTATAGTGTAGTGTTGTCAGAATACCTTTTTTAGGTTGAACCTAGCTCAGTACATAATATCAAATTCAGATTATTGTTAGATATACTGTACAGTTATTACAACTTAAGAATACAGTTTTCAGTGTAATATATATATATACATACATACATACATACATACATACATACATACATACATACATACATACATACATACATACATACATACATACATACATACATACATACATACATACATACATACATACATACATACATACATACATACATACATACATACATACATACATACATACATACACTACGGTGGCCCACAGCGGCAACACACAAATTTATTTTCAACCGAACTTTATTTTACCGATTTCTAGTCGAAATTTATTTACAGTCGAAATCTGTATTTTGTCGCGAAATTTATTTCCAGCCGAAATTTATTTTCAACCGAAATTTATTTTCAACCGAATTGCGAAATTTATTTTCAGCCGAAATTTATTTCCAGCCGAATCGCGAAATTTATTTTCAACCGAAATTTATTTCCAGCCGAATCGCGAAATTTATTTTCAGCCGAAATTTATTTTCAACCGAAATTTATTTTCAACCGAATTGCGAAATTTATTTTCAGCCGAAATTTATTTTCAGCCGAATCGCGAAATTTATTTTCAGCCGAAATTTATTTTCAGCCGAAATTTATTTTCAGTTGTAATTTATTTTCAGCCGAAATTTATTTTCAACCGAAATTTATTTTCAGCCGAAATCTGTATTTTGTCGCGAAATTTATTTCCAGCCGAAATTTATTTTCAACCGAAATTTATTTTCAACCGAAATTTGTTTTGTGGTTCGATTTCACTCGTGCAATATGAAGTATTAATCTGCAATTATGAATGACCACTGACCAAAACACTCGGTATGCCAAAAATCAAAATGGATGGCAGTCGAACGCGTCTATCGATTTGTGTGCAATGTGGTTATCATTTAGAAAACAGTTTTAGGTTTTGTCCAAAATGTGGAATGCAACTGACATCGACTGTAGAAGTGCATGGTTCTCGGGGTGGTGAAAATAGCCAACTCCGTACTCCAACTGCTCCTCGAACTACTCAAACGCGTCCACTGGCAGCTATACCTGTGCCTTCACCATCGTCATCGTTTAATATTCCTCAAACTCAAGTTCAGACGAAATTAAAACTCCCTGGTTTTGAATTGTATAAAGCTTCGAAGGAAAACGAAAGGAGGGGGTTTAATATTCGATCGAAGGACAGAAAGAAAAAGCGTGTTGAAGCCGAATCAATAGTAATATATATTGGAATAATGGGCGAAAACAATAAACCGAAAAGATGCGAGACTTTGCCGGTGAACGTGTTGACTTCTGCAACACCTGAACGTATAGTAGAAGCGGCTGTTGAACACGTCGCATTCAACAAGCGATTCAATGGCAAACAAATCTACCGTCTGGTTTACAGAGATGGTACGCACGCCCGATTTATTCCAGGGACAAATCCTGCGGAATCCAGGCAAGGGATGGGGATTTGAAAATAAAATATTAAAATTTGAGTAAAATCCTCCAAGGTGGGAAGCTGGATATCAATCAAATGTATTAAAAACAACCCACCTGGAGACAGATTAAGTCAAAATACTGTACACTCAAAGTGACTCATTTTTAACTTGACATGCCTAAACATGGTGCGTTATATGGTTGCAATGTTTATCTTGACTAAAAGTTTTATCCAACATGTCGTCCGCATCATAGTTGCCCAAAATTATGCTTTTAGAAAAGGGACAAAACATCAAGATCGACATATTTATATTAAGATCTATTTGTTTATATCAAGATTTCTATATATTAATATCAAGATTCCTATATTTGTATCAAGATTCAATATATTTATATCAAGGTTCATATATTTGTATTAAGATTCATATATTTATATCAAGATTCCTATATTTGTATCAAGATTCATACACTTATATCAAGATTCATATATTTATACCAAGATTCATATAAGCATATCACGTTTGCATATGTATATCAAGATTCATATATATCAAGATTGAAATAAATTTATATCAAGATTCATGCTCGCTTTAATGAAGTACTCAACCAGGTATGTTACTACCGCTGACCACATGACATCACCTGATCTCATGACTCTCATGACACAAACACTCAAAAATCCCTAAATTTCGTTGATAAAAAGACAAGACTTGGAAAGTATTTTGCTCTTTTTATGTATATAAATGACCAATGTGATACCAGATCTTGAACAGTTCTTTGATTTGTTCTTGAGATGCGTCTGTGAAGGGATCGCGGGGCTTAGTTCTGAGTACGGACCAAATCGAGTGGAAAGCCTGTTATCCCGTTTAGGGGAATTTGAAAGAACCCTTGGTTTAATCTCAAGTCGTCTTGGGGAACGTGGCGGCTCTGATCAGCTACTCGAAGACATCGAACAACTCTTATCTGCTGTGCGCCTTTTATAGGAAAGATATCAACACAGGTACTCAAACAGTTGTTCTGAAGCCAGTGAAGGGGGTGAAGGGACGCCACTGTATCAGTGCAGTTGTCCACTTGAATATTCTGGACAGGCATGCCGTCCACGGCTTGCTGTAGACAAAGCTGCTGTGCAGCGATTACGCAGCGAATCCTTAAAGTGGGTAGACATTGCTGGGATTCTAGGAATTTCCTCAAAGACTCTGGTTCGGCGTCGCAAAGAATTTGAAATGCCCATTGGTGAAGATGCATATACACGTATTGAAGACAGTGATCTGGACGAACACGTCAGAGCAATTCTGGGACAAAATCCCGAAGCAGGTATACTGTAGTACATTCATGAGCCCTGCCTTTGTCTGAGATTGTATATGATCTGACAATGATTAAAGGTGTGGTTGATGACAACTGTGGTGGTAATGCACTTGTCACCCCCCCCCCCCCCCCCCCACCCCCACACCACCCCAGGGAAATATGGGGAATTAGATTTAAAAAAAAAGGAAACTGCCCCACCTCCTGGGGGACAATTGTCTGTCTAATCCCCCACCCTGTACATAAAATTTTTATTTCATGTATATTAATTTCCTGTGTGCATTCTCAACAGGCATACCCATTTTGATGTTATACTAAAAAAAATTTAAAAAGCCATTGCACTTTGTGAAATGTACTTCGGCAGTTCTCACTTTATAATAAAATGTTGACACATCAAGTAATATACATGTAAAATGGTCTCATCAGCTTTTAATTTCTTAAGACTTTAACAGAGTTGAATTTAACTGGATTTTCAAAAGAATAAACATAACTTTAATACGTCTAACAGAAATGCTACCTTTTGCTTCAGAAAGTTAATAGGAGTATAGGACTCATACATAATTACAAAATAATTTGAACAAAATAAACATATTTTGGGAAATTTAATTAACCTATTAGTATTAATTTAAGACAAAGTACAATATACTGGAAGAGTGGAAGTACATGTTACTCAATTCAGGCCAGGCAGGCCCACAAAGGGATCTGGGGATGTGAATGAGATCAAAGATATTTACAGCATTTTTCACTGGTTTTTTACTTGACCTTTCTCCTTTCTGTTCATATGTAGTGGTTTAAATTTGAACCCAAATGCACCTGATGTTCCATTGTGTCACTCGGTAATCATATTTGCACAATGTCCAAACTGCACTAATGCCCTGAAGGAAGTGCCATGGGGGAAGTTTGACAAGCAAATCCCCAACTATTCCCCACATGCCCCGTGTTTCCCTGGGGTGGGGGTTTCCGATGACAAGTGCATAAATGACAGTGATGATGGTGACTTTTGTGGTGGTGATGACTCAGGCAGATATGGCTGTACTGTACATGTAATTGTATTTTTACCAAAAGTCTTCTGCAGGACAATAATTTCCCTCCCCTTCCTCCCAATCAGTGTTGTTGTTGATAATACTTCAGCTCAAGCTGGCTTGCCTTTTTGTGATGAAAACTAATCCTAATGGAGACAGTGTATAGTACATATGCATGTCCACATCAATTATTGCCTAGATTGTTATATTGTTATTGGGATGTTCTGGGCATATAATAAGTAAATTGCAGGCATTGCCTGTGCAAATTACTAATACAGCTCAATATGTGAATTTTGCTGAATATAATATTACATATTTCTGTGCTATTTGTAGGAATTCACCTAGTAGAAGGAGCTCTCAGAGCAAAACAATTTAAGATTCAGCGAAATCGTGTGCGGGAATCCATTGCAAGAGTAAATCCAATCATGTCATCAGTAAGGAGTCACAGTTTCAAAATTGTCAGAAGAAAGTATTCTGTGCCTTGTCCCAATGCTCTTTGGCATATTGATGGTGATCACAAATTGATTGAACCATACCGGATTGTCATCCATGGGGGAATTGACGGGTATTCTCGGCTAATCGTTTTCTTAGGGGCATCAACAAACAACAAGGCCACTACTGTTCTTGGCCTTTTCGAAGAGGCTGTGAGAGTTTACTCCCTACCATCTCGTGTTCGTTCTGATCAAGGCCTAGAGAATGTTGAAGTGGCACGGTACATGTTGCAGGAAAGGGGCTTGAACAGAGGTAGCATAATAACGGGGAAGTCTGTACATAACCAACGGATAGAACGTTTGTGGAGAGAAGTGAATCGGACAGTAGTCAGCAAGTTTAAAAACATATTTATGTACCTTGAGAGAAATGGAATGTTTGATCCACATAATGAAATTCACCTATTTTCTCTACAATATGTGTACCTCCCCCAAGTTAATGATTCTCTAGAAGAATTCACTGGAAGCTGGAATTATCACAGCATTACAACAGAGAACAATACAACTCCAAGACAGTTGTGGATAACCGGGATGCTGTCAAATAGTCATGCCAATTATCAGGCTGTTTCTGATGTGCTGCAAGGCATTCAGCGTGGTATGAATGACTATGGGATTGATGAGGAAGGGGATATACCAGAACTGCAAACAAGCAACAATGTTGCTGTTCCAGAATCTCCAATAGAGCTCACTGATGAACAGGATGCTGAATTACGAAGAATCATTGCAACAATTACAGATGACATACATTGCATTCAAAAGTACCTTAGTGTTCTTGATTACATGGAGCATATTTACCATCATCCTGACAGTCAATTTGGAAATGACACTTAGCCCTTTAACAGGCAAGGGCGAACTTTCACATTTTATTCCGGTAAGGTTACTGTAGACCTTCAGGTTTGCATTTTAGGGAAAATATTATAGCACTCCATCCGTTTATTGCACATACCAAAACCTACACATTATTTGAAACCTGATATAACTGGCTACAAGACTGCAGCAAAACATTTGGTCATTTTATGAATGCAAACAAAAAATAGCGCTTCTGTTTATTAAAGTTTTCATTCCAATTTAAAATGCTATAAGCGAATAACTATTTACTATAATGCTCTGAAATTTGGCAGTATGGTATAGATAAATATCACAGCAAAAAACGTGTCTAGGTTTGTAAAAATTCCAAATACCTTTAGAGTTATCAAATTTTTACTATTCCAGCTAAAACACAATCTCACAAGAGGTTGAATGGGCTTGCATAAAAGGCCGTAAAACGTTAAATATTGAAAATTTTACAATTCAACAGACAGACTTTGTCACCAGAATATTAATTTACTCAAATATCAATTTTTAGATGGTTCTGATAAATCTGTGTTCGCTTATAGCTTTTTAAAGTTCTTACTTTAGCTCAAAACATTTCGTTGAGAAAAAGCCATGTAAAAGAAACCTCTTGTCACTTCCAGCCTATAAGTGAAAGTAAAGAATGCGCTTTTTCCTTTTTTAGAAATAAACAAATATGATTTCCTTTCCAGAATCTTGAGAGCCCTTATAAAATACTTCACTTTTCAGCGAATCAAAAAAAATATTTTTTGGTTTGAAGGTCTACAGTAACCTTAACGGCAGACGATTGTCTATCACTATGTAATTACTTTGTACCAATATTGGAATCATCCAAACAGTTGGCTACAGTATGGCTGAACGTTTTTCCAAATTGTTGACGCTTTGATAGTATTCTCCGTTTTACTACATGTATGTCATTTCTTATTTCTTTGTTAAAAACAATGTTCATTTTGTTTGCGTGAGGATCGCCTGGTTGTTTAGCTTCGTTTGGTGGATTTTAAAGCCAATCTTAACTAGGCATATATTACACACTGTAGGTAAAATAGCTTACTTTAGTACATTACTCTATAAATAATTATTGCATGATGTTCTCAACCTTTTTTTTTGGCTTAGAGTATGTTAATGAACAAAACTATATTGGCCATTTCCCAAAAGAGTTGAACACTGGTAAAGAGCATTGAGCGCTGGTGTTCTTGAGATCGTTTGTGCTTTCGCTACCAAGTATGAAATCTGTCCCTCCAAATGATCCCAAGTACCCTAGCGTTCCTAACCCATCACCAGTCTTCAACACTTGGGAAATGGACAATTGTGTAACAAAATCCAACAGTAACATAACATAACATAACATAACATAACATAACATAACATAACATAACATAACATAACATAACATAACATAACAGTAACAGTAACATGGACATCTTTGCTATTGTATATTGACAGTCATACAGTGGCATTTACAATTTTCCAAATCCCGGGCTGTTCAGAATACATTCTTTTAGTAAGTTGGAAAGTTCATCTGGATCCTCTATTCCTCTTGGCAGATTCAGAGTGAGTGCGCACGTTGACGTCCATGGCCTCCGTCTGCAGTTATTCGCCAATTCATAGTCATAAAAATGAATGTCTATAGGCTTGGGAAATCCAAGAGCAGGAATCTCATCAGCTCCTGTAATAAAAGCTAGCACATCTTGAAGGGTAATACAACTTTGGTTTTCCTCTGCATCCTGAAGGAAAAGTTCCCAACAGTAAACTGTTGAGTCCTCTCTTGTTCTTCCATTGGATCCCTCAGGTGACCAGGAAAAGTTACACAGCATCTTGAATGTGCAAAGATTAATAGGTTCAACCTTTGCACTAAGAAAAGCCGTGAATAAGGATGGATGCTTCTTCACCACAGCACCTATACCAGCAATGTGATTTAGGCCACACAAGAATTGGTCGACCTCCGCATATACTCGGAAAACAAAATACTGCCGAAGTAAGCATTTAAGGATGTCATCCTTATTGCTCAACTGAGACAAGTAAATCCGCGAAAATCCGTGAAACGATATCTCATCACCATACTTGTCGACCACTGCTGTAAAATCGTCCTCACTAGTGCAGTTTTTAATGTCACGAAGAAGAACTTTAAGATGTTGATCAGACACATCTTCGATGGCACCATCACAGGAATAAGGCTTCTCACAGAGTATGTTGTACCCTTCATCCGACATGCATCTGGGTCCTGGACCACCTTGCAGTATGCTCCACGCAATCAGCTTACCAGCTAAAGCATACTTCTCATCTTCCAGAAGAGATAGGTCATGTGAAAACCAACACCCTTCAAAGATTCCCATTTCTTGAATGCTTTTCATCAGAAGCCTAAAATATTCCCTCTTGGGACCACCTCCATCTATGGCATCTTCGCCTGAAAAATTAATGAATACTCGCTGAAAGAAACTAAACGATGTTCGGTTAATTGCTCTTAACGTACTAGGCATAATGCTTTTTCGTTGAATGGTAATTGTCACCTGCTCTTCACTCTCTGCGTGCAAATTTTCATGTTGTAGGCTGGACACCAAATCTAGAGCGCTCTTGTTTTCAGCAACTGTCGACGCCTCTTCCAAGCTGGCAGCGATAGCTTTAGACAAGTGGCGCTGATCTTCATCATCATCATTGAATTCCTTGTCATCATCACTGACGAGGTTAACATACTCAATGTATGCCGTGTTGGTACAACCCACTTGCCCTGAAGTTTCGGATGAAACAGTTGCACTTGCATTTTGTGATCTATGAACAAAAACTCAAAATATTAGCAAGCTGTGCTCAGTCTTGGTATTCAGTTATTGCAATATTTAATACATATAATTTACAGTCTGTCAATTCAACAAATTTTTATGTTCTCATGTAAGGTAGTTGAAAACTTACAAAAATTGTTCAGGACAATTCTACAGTATTTATTAGGTAGATAGTTGAGCTACATGTATAGTCTGACAATAACGGTTTTTAAAAGGTCAAGCACTCCAGTTATCAATATAGAGCTCACTGGTACCACCTAGTTAGTGTTTGCATTTCTTAGTCATTTGTATATTCACACACCTAAGTCTTGACACATGGCTACTGCAGCCAGACATTGCGATGGTAGATGTTCTCAATTCAGGATCATTTGATACAACAAACACTTCAGAACCCTATATTAAAAGAAAATATGCATGTTCACATGCCAAAATGAACCATATCTGCTGGTGGGTCAAGAAGAGTTAATTTTGTACAGTAAATGCCTTTTATATAAAACAATTAACTATTAATAAATTATGATGCATATTTTCATGACTAAGACTATTTCAAACGCTGACTATTAGTTAGTGTGGATAGTTCACTGAAACACCTACTGCAGGAAAAGACTAAGAGGCAAGGCTCATTACAAGCAATAGCTTCCTGACACAAAACAAATATCATAATTCTCATTATTTCAATGAAAACAAAACACCATTTTCGGCTCTGCTGAATATAATAAATCTAGGTGCAGTATTTGTATATCAATACAACTGATATACATTAGGCATCCAGGTAAGGAAACCACTCCTAGTACTGAACTGTGAACAAGTGAAACAGTGAAAGCACAGAATATCTATTATATAATTTCAGTTGTCACATGAGTTCTCAAAACCAAAACATTAATTTACAGTACAAATGAGTTTTTGTGTTATACCGCTGTCAGTGTGAGTGATCTATTGTTTGAAAACTTACAGCTTTGGTCTCTTCTCTGACACCAACACTCTGTTCTAATTGAGTGCTTGTTCCTCCTTCACTGATTACACCTCGTACTGGACTGCTGACTTGGTTGGTAAAATTTAAAGTTGACTGACTTAGTTTATTAGTTCCAGCTGACAGTCTCTGTCTACTTGACCTGGTGACAGATCTTGGCTGAGTACTGACCTCATCTTCAATTAGGCTGCCAATGTCCGGTATTTCATCAGCAATATCTTCTAACTCATTAATTTCATCCATTTCCCACAGCTTTAATTTTTTCTTTGCTCTGACATAAATAGGGCCTTGTTTGCACACAGCATGAATATTTTCACCTGATGGCTCTTTATTTCCAAATAAATTTAGTGGACAAATATTTTGCCCAATGCTTTTGACAAAATCAAAGTGAACAAGTTCACCTTCCTCATCTTCCAACTTATCGACAAAAGCACCACCAATCTATAACAAACAAACAAACAAACAAACAAACAAACAAACAAACAAACAAACAAACAAACAAACAAACAAACAAACAAACAAACAAACAAACAAACAAACAAACAAACAAACAAACAAACAAACAAACAAACAAACAAACAAACAAACAAACAAACAAACAAACAAACAAACAAACAAACAAACAAACAAACAAACAAACAAACAAACAAACAAACAAACAAACAAACAAACAAACAAACAAACAAACAAACAAACAAACAAACAAACAAACAAACAAACAAACAAACAAACAAACAAACAAACAAACAAACAAACAAACAAACAAACAAACAAACAAACAAACAAACAAACAAACAAACAAACAAACAAACAAACAAACAAACAAACAAACAAACAAACAAACAAACAAACAAACAAACAAACAAACAAACAAACAAACAAACAAACAAACAAACAAACAAACAAACAAACAAACAAACAAACAAACAAACAAACAAACAAACAAACAAACAAACAAACAAACAAACAAACAAACAAACAAACAACAAACAAACAAACAAACAAACAAACAAACAAACAAACAAACAAACAAACAAACAAACAAACAAACAAACAAACAAACAAACAAACAAACAAACAAACGAAAATAACAATAAAGCAACAAGCCAAGAGATGAGGCCATATAAAAATTACATTCTCATTAGCATACACAGTTTACATTACTGTACATTACAGCATGTCCTGTGGTACATATCGCAAACAGTATTAGCAGGAATCCAAAATTTCTACCCATGCATGCCTGTGACTCCCCAGCATTCTACTCTATAACGCACAATTGTACAACTCTGATGTCCACATACTCAAGCATCACTGATGCATATGACCATAGGAATTTTAGTGCCTATTGAATAAGGCCAGGAAGGGCCCAGGAAACCTCTGATGAAAGAGAAAAAAATTGAAAACACGAGTCCCTATTCCCTAATTGTGTGGTTCCAGAAAATATTCATACCCCCCCCCGAAGACATTTTGGTTCCCCCCCCTCAGGAATTTCCGTTCCAGGGGGGTATTTGGTGACCCCCCAACCCCCCAGGAATTTCCAGTACTTTTAAACATGGCCCCCTCCCTCCCTCCCTAGAAAATTCCACAGTTCAACTTGCACAATACCTTAAGCCGCAGTTGGTTATCGTCCCACGATTTATCTAACGGAAAGCCGTCAACGATCAGGCCCAGATCTTGAAGTTTTCGCTTTCGCTCGAAGCGGGGCACATGGTCATACTTTGGGGATGGAAGCAGAACAAGCTCCTTCTTATGCAACACAGCCTCCTTGACATTTCCAGACTTTCCTTTCCCTTTTCCCTTTCCCTTATTTTTTCCTCGTGTAAGACCACCGTGCCCGTAGTTTACTTGTGGGTTATAACTGGGCGTCGAGTTAGAAGAAGAAAGGTTGACTTGCCCTTGACCACGACCCCCGCGTGGAAGACTATTAAATCGACGCGCCATTTCACTTTCCACAGAAGTACACAGGTTGCCTGGATTACCTCTGGCTTCACTTGTGGACTGCATTGAGTCATAAACCCTTTGAACAATTGAAGTTAACGTAGACTCATTTAGCTCAATCGAGTTAAAACTGCCGGGCGTCTCACGAGAAGATGACCCACCCGCCATATTTACATTTCAAGCGTTTCTTCTGATTATAGGTCAGCGGTAGTAACATACCTGGGTGAGTACTTCATTAAAGCGAGCATGAATCTTGATATAAATTTATTTCAATCTTGATATACAAATATGAATCTTGATATAAATATGCAAACGTGATATGCGTATATGAATCTTGGTATAAATATATGAATCTTGATTATAAGTGTATGAATCTTGATATAAATATATGAATCTTGATATAAGTATATGAATCTTGATACAAATATAGGAATCTTGGTATAAATATATTGAATCTTGATACAAATATATGAATCTTGATACAAATATAGGAATCTTGATATAAATATATGAATCTTGATAATAATATATAGAAATCTTGATATAAACAAATAGATCTTAATATAAATATGTCGATCTTGATGTTTTGTCCCTTTTCTAAAAGCATACAAAATTGCCCAAGGCCAAGCATATTGAATCATATAAGTTTGGTTTAATTTAAATTGTGCAATCTGGCAGTAAGTACTGTAGCATGTAAATAATCAATTTGGCCAATGTTATGCCATGATAGAGACCATGGATGTAAAAGCTAAATAACTGTAAAATCTTGTCATATATTTTATGTCCTGGCATTTATTGTCCATATTAACATCCAATACTATTAATTTTTGAAAACTTATGACAACAAGTTTTGAGCCATGGTCAAATAATTCACGGTCAAATAATTCACAGTCAAATTCCTGATGGTTGGGTTGCTGTTTAACTCCTAGTAAATCTCTATCAATTGCCTGCACCCTCCTCCACAGGAATTACATGTTAAGTACTTGTCACGTGACTGATGAGACAGTGTATATATTAGGGGATTGGGCGGGAAAATCGGTTGTTATTGCGGTTGATCTTTGGTGTTTTGTTCAAGAGAACTAGCGGACTAGCGTACAATAAATAAGCGAGATTACATGTATTACTATGAGACAGAGTTTATGACTTCAATTAAACATTACATTGATAGGCATATATAATTCAACCAAATTCAGCATTCTATTTTGGTTGGTCAAAAGGTTGTTTTTTTGTTGACCTGTACAATAATTGAATGTTATGTAATATAAAGATGTCATTTCAGCTTGTTGAGTTTCCAGTCTTGTTAAGTTAGTCCCTCCCCCCAGGCTTACAGATTTCAAGGTTGGGTCACCAGAAATTGAGAGATTGATGACCCAGTCAACAAATACCTGAAGGCATACCATGCCTTCTATCTTCTATGAACAATATATATACAATTCATGTATGTCATTGTGTCACTAAGTTATCACATTGTATCTTATTTACTAGTTGATTTCCTGAGATTGGTCTAATGTGATCCAAACACAGTAATTATTGCTAACAGGCAATAACAAAATAGACCATGACATGAGCATACTTTGAATATGGGAGAGCCAAAACCAAAAATGTCGAGTAAATGGATTTGTTTCATCTGTCTTAGGGCCATTGTTCTTTTTGTCTGTATATATAAATGATTTGCCACAGTGCTTAAATGAAACTAAATCCCGATTCTTCTTATTTTAAGTTGCAATGCAACAATTGTGTTAGTGCAACAAGTTGAAGGGATTTGTTGCCCATTCTCTGAACAGTATTTTTTCTCATTTTTTGCCTAGTGGGTGAGGGATGTGTCAAAGGAGAAACTCAGGCTTTGAGGAATTTATTGAATCCAGAAGTCATCCGTGTAACAGTGCGAAGAAAGAATTTATGGCAAGATTATATCAGAGCAAGGAAGAGCAGTTACACACCAATGCACACCATCAAAATAACATTTTGTGGTGAGCCAGGAATAGATGATGGGGGACTTAAACGAGAATTCTTTTCTGGTAATAGTTTATCCCTGAAATTTATTATGTAAATGTGGTGCTGAAATAATGTTCAAGTAACTCAGTAAATATATAATTAGTCATTTTGGTACTTTTTCAAATTAAAACAGCTACTGTCGGGGGGCACCAGGTTAGTAAGATAATCTCACCATCCGGTAGCTGGCTGAACACTGGATATTTTTTCAAGGTGTATATACATTATTTTAATAAAACTCCAAACTTTTCTTTATTTAAATATGAAAAAAATACAATCAATAAAAAGACATCAATACAATAAAACAATATTATGAGCTGGGTTATGGTTCCTGTATCATTGGTTTAGTCGATTGGCTCTTAAATACTAGACAAAGTTTGTCTGTGGTGAATACAGTACTGTAGTTAGTATTAGTAATGACTAGTGGTATTTAATAACAATCACATTATTTTGCATACAAAGCTCTTACATTAGAAGCACATTCCTACTGTAATGTTCCATTTGTTTACATATCTCAGAATCAGAACTTTATATTGCTACATGTATTTCTCTATCACTTGTTACAAACTTATTTAGTATTAACTACTGTATGTTACGTGAAGTTTTGTCATCAGTCTTTTAAGGCCATTTGTGCTTCTAATGATTCTAATCTTATAAGTTAATAAGTTATTTGACTGAAATGTAAAACACTTGACATTTTGCAATGATACACGTTGAGCATCATTGGGCTCTTGGGAAAAAAGACCTTTAGCTTCTTTCTGGGAATCCCGTCACTCCAAGTTAAAATATGAACACTCCTACTTTTTTAGGCAATTCAATCATTTAACCCAAATCAGTGCATGTTAAACTTGTAGTGAACTAGCTGTAACAGATTATTTTTTTCCATAGAAATGTTGGAATACTTCCATTTGAGACTGTTCTCTGATGGCTGCCCAAAGAATTCTGTATTGGCTTTAGCAAACGAGGATTTCAGAATGGCTGGAGAACTGATGGCTATGTCCATTGTGCAAGGAGGACCAGGACCTAACCTGTTCTCACCTGTGGTATACAATATCATAAGCAGGGATATGAACATCAGTGACTGCAAGAGCATTTCTGTGAAGGAAACCTGCCAAAAGGTTCTAAATTTTATTTTCATTTAAATATTAAGCAACAATTAATGCTAATAATTATTGTTCTTTGGTTTTCCTTTAAACAGTTAAAAGATGCCAACAATAACGAGATTAAAGCATTGCTGATGGATGACAATGTTCTCGACATCCTCGAGACAGTTGGGTACAATGGCGTACCTTCTAGAGAAAACCAAGAATCAGTAAAGAAAATAATCGAGTAGGTATTACATGTAGGTGCCTGGATGTTTTTAAACCATGCATATCTGACTCTGGAAATGCCATAGAGCTCTAGAAACAAATGCAATAATTGACTTTTCCTGCACTTAAAAACATGTCATTGCATCTATATGTTATAATACAAGCTATGAATGCAATGACCCCACATGGAGCAACTTGTAAGATTATATTTGATGCCTCCCACTACGGCAACAATAATTACTCCCAATTTGTTCAATCGTTTATTCTAGGTATATAAGAAATCGTACATGTTCTTTTTAAACTATCCGGTAGTTTCCATCAAAACAAGCTTTACATACACTGTATGACCACAAAAAAATTACCTGGAAATTTATTGAGCCATTCTTGTGTTGCATGCCGATAAAATAGAATTATTAACAAACTAGAAACAAACCAAGCAAGTACAAAAGATACATATACTGTATTTCCCATGCATGTTTATTCGGCAGCAACACTATGTACAATTATTGACCGATGTCCTTTCAGATCTAATTATGTAAAATACATGTGCATGAGAAACGAAAGCTTGCAGTAGTTAATATAAGTATAATATATTGTTTATTTCAACTATTTATAGTTTATAGTTTAATAGAATCTTCCTTGCAGCATAAACTGAATTACAAAAATTTTACAATGAATAGTTATCGTAAAATATAAATAAATAAAAAATTTGAGTTCAAACTCGAGAAGCACTTGCGATCATAAAATAGTTCTTAAAACGTCTAGTTTTACAGTTAGGAATGTTAAAATATCTATTATTTCTAAGGCAATTGTAACTATTTATTCTGGAAGTAAATGGTGTCCAGAGTCTATGTGGCTGGTTAGACAGAACATCTGCAAAGGTTCTTTCGGAGTGCAATTGCCGTCTAGTGTACAGTGTTTGGAGATTAGATTCCAGATGACTATTTGCTCAAATAGGCTAGTAATGAAATGGTTGTTTTTCCTAATATAGATCTATCTGCATGCATGATCAGCTTCCAGAAGGAAGCATGCCAAGCATCGTGCAAATGATGGAGGGTCTCAAGACATATGGGCTTCTTTCGGCAATTCAAAACAACCCCAAGATGTGGAGGCCAATATTTACTCAAGAATGTATGCCAAAGCTCACACCAACAACCCTGCTGGATGAGTTCGAAGCCATCTACAGTGACTCCCAACAAGTCAGAGAGAAGGAAAGTGATGTGTTTTATCATTTTTCCACTTTCGTTAATTCTTTGGAATTGAAGGAATTACGAGTGCTCCTACGATGGGCAATTGGTTCACCGTCGATTCCACTGCTTGGCCTACCAAGGAAAGTCAAGATTAATTTTCTGAGAGATTGTGCACCAGGATGCCGTTGTCGGCCAACTGCCTCAACATGCGACCTAAGGATGAGCATACCCCTGCATCTTGACACGTTTGATGAAATGAAGGCTATAATGATATCTGCCTTGAAAGACAGTGAAGGGTTTGATTTGATTTAAAAAATTAAAATACTTCTTCGTATAACATGACTTTATAAATACCTAATATACTGTATACCCTAACTTTATTTGCTTTTCATTTGTTATTGTTGAGTTCTGTTTAATATACATAAATACCACAATGAAATAAAGGTTGTGTCACTAAGTTAACTCAGTCACGAAAATCTAGTTAACAGTTGAGTCTACAGTAAAAACAGTATAATATGCATAGTGGCATCAAACTCCACCTTGTGCAACAAAGAAAGCTTTACTGGTGGTTGCTATGGTGACAATGACGATTCAAAATGGTGTCAAATTGCCCTTCAACCTAGGTCATATTCGATAAGGAGCACAGTGACTCTTTCTCAGTGAAAAGGAGCATGTGAAGTGTTTTTTTTCCCATCACAATGTCCCCTCTAATATAAGCAATCAATAAGCAGGTTTAAAAATAATTCTGTAATACCAATCTTTTTCATCAGTAAAAAATTGTGGATTACAGAATTTCTTTAGAAATCTGGCTAATGATTGTTTATAACTTTATAACTGTGGAAAAATGTTAATGAAAAAAATGGGGGGTACAATCATTGACAAAATTGCTGATAAAGCATCTTCACTCCCTCCCTTTAACAATGTTGACAACAGACTGTGTATAAAGCCAGACCAAAATTAATTCATCCAATCTTCTGCTTTCTAGTTCACAGAACTCAAATCAACATTGCATGGGGGTGGGGTGATGGTCTATTTATACTTTGTGTATATACAAGCACTTGTTCTCAAATGTTCCAACTAATTTTGTCATTGTAGGTTAAACAGCAATTTCGTACCATGTTGAATTGTTATTGTTACCATAGCAACCACCAATACAGTTTTCATTGAAGTCAAAGCTGTTTGTCTACCTATCAATAAATCAGATAATATTTGATTTTCTCTAAAAACATGTACTGTATTCACTTTTCCGAATCAAACTTGTATACTATTCTTCGACCTTTTAAGGAACTGTGTCAAGCTACCTTAGAAGCATCTTATTATACTAATATATAACTACAATATTTATGTAAAACTGCACAATAATTAATTTGCTTCTTCAAATTCCTGAAATATTAGAATTTATTTGACTACTGCCATGATGCAACTTTTTACAATCACTATATCATATAATTTTCTATGCAGGGGCATAGGAGTGAACTTGATGTTCATGGGAGGGCAGCTTCAAAAGGGCAATATATCTACATATTTGGTGCAATCAATAGGCTGCCTGTTTCACCCTAGTGTATTGTAGGCTGATGCGGTATGGAAAAAAACCCCAATACCGCTACCGGAAAAAAAATACCGATAATATCGATATATCGATAATCGACGAAAATGTCACGGGTTTTCACAAAAAAGTTCGCCTTCTTTCGTAGTGTAAATCTGGCTTTATTTCGGATAATACAACCTGTTCCACAGCCAGAAAAACCCTTGTTTTTCCGTTGCAGCAAAGTCTACAGAAATAACATCCAATTAAGATAAAAATACTAACAATTACACAAGTCCGATGATTTGGCTCCGTGTTATTATGTTAATGGCCATATTTAAACATTCGACATTAGATTTCGTTAAATTAAAGTTTTATTACAAATCTAGAAGTTTTAGATATTAATATTAAGTTCGGCAATCACATATTTTCTGCAAGAAACACCAACATGTTTGCTTTATCAGGCTTCAACTGGGCTCGCTGTGGAGTTATAACCTAACCGGCTTTGCTGAACAATCTCTCGGACAGCGAACTGCTGGCTGGAATCGCAAGATATTTCCGTGCAAGCTGACTGAGCATGGGGAAGTCGCAAACGTGACACTTCCACCACCGTAGCGGGTCGTCATCCCCGTCAATACGATGTTTTTAATAACATAAATGCAATACCATAGTACCATACCAATAATACCGAAATTTACTGAAAATATCGAAAATTTCGGTGTTATCGATAGATATATCCATATTTGAAAATTGAAATACCGAGTAATCGGTATTTAAAAAAAACACGATAATTATCGATATATCGATATACCGCATCAGCCTAGTGTATTGCCCATGCCTAGTTTGTACACAAATCCACATCCAGTATTGGTTTTCTTTCTTGATCAGTCAGTCTCTGTTAATTACTATTAGCTATTGCCATGAGTCTAAAGTACAAGTTTTCAGCTTCCTCCCAATTCTCTGCTTGTTGAAACTCCATGTTTTGTAATATGTAATTGAACTACTCCTCATAAATGCTGGTTTCTCCTTCATACTGCAGAAAATTATCTTTTGCAAAATTTATTTGCTTTTCAGTGATAGCAAGACACCTAATCCATCAACTGCTCCATGTCTTTCGGGAAGGTGAAACAATTCATCCGGAATACATGGGACTGTGTCATGTCTAGAATGCCTGATTCGGTGAGTATTCCAATGTTCCTTAACAAAATCAAGATCTTTTTGGATAACTGACGAAAAGCAGATCCAGAGGCATTCCATTTCAAGGTCATTATCTGTATTTAAATGACCCCTTTCTAACATATCCTTGAAGAAGTTGATCCACCATGTAGACCTACTTCTTCTGAATTGAGACCACCAACACTCAATTCTCTGGTTAGCTGGTGATGTTCCAAAAAAATGAGCATCTGCAGAGGAACGAAATTCACACTGCAATGCAGCCATTATGCCGTTTTCTGTCCCGCAGTCAGTACGCACTTTGACTGGACAGCCATATTCCTCCACACTTTGTACGTAAAACATGCCTGGAACTATTGGGTTGTTGTTGGATCTTGCAACACGAAGCCATATGATTTTTCTGCTCCATCCATCTATGCAGCCATGGATTGGGAAACCGTACGGTTTCAGTTTATCGTAGCCATCGGTGTGCCAGCAATGGTTAGGACCAGGAACATGGTATGTTCTTTGACGTAAACGCCTTGCACGCCTGATTTGACATCCTTCTGGGTCAAGTTCCCTCATCAACTGTTCCACAGTAGTTCTTGGAACTTGATGACCACCAATTCGGAGTGCATGCCACATCGAACGATATCCTCCCATACAGCCTGGACCTCTCAGCTTTTCTTGTATAATTTGCCGTACTTCATCGATGTTAAACATGGGTAATCTCCTTCTCAAGCCGTACTCTTTTAAACGATTTCTCAATGTACGCTCAGACATCACTATGCCATGTCGTTTCGATAAAAAATCTATAATACTATTGTAGTGGAATCCTCTTATAAAGTAATATTCAATCAAACTCTTTTCATCTTCGGAATCAGATGAACTATCCATATTGAAACTTGAGTGAAAGAATTTACTTCACCATTTTGATTTTTGGCATACCGAGCGAGTGTTTTGGTCAGTGGTCATTCATAATTGCAGATTAATACTTCATATTGCACGAGTGAAATCGAACCACAAAAACAAATTTCGGTTGAAAATAAATTTCGGCTGGAAATAAATTTCGCGACAAAATACAGATTTCGGCTGAAAATAAATTTCAGTTGAAAATAAATTTCGGCTGAAAATAAATTACAACTGAAAATAAATTTCGGTTGAAAATAAATTTCGGCTGGAAATAAATTCCGGTTGAAAATAAATTTCGGCTGGAAATAAATTTCGGTTGAAAATAAATTTCGGCTGAAAATAAATTTCGCGATTCGGCTAGAAATAAATTTCGGCTGAAAATAAATTTCGCAATTCGGTTGAAAATAAATTTCGGTTGAAAATAAATTTCGGCTGGAAATAAATTTCACGACAAAATACAGATTTCGACTGTAAATAAATTTCAACTAGAAATCGGTAAAATAAAGTTCGGTTGAAAATAAATTTGTATGTTGCCGCTGTGGGCCACCGTAATACACACATACACACATACATACATACACATACGTACGTACATACATACATACCTACATACCTACATACCTACATACACACATACCTACATACCTACATACCTACATACCTACATACACACACACACACACACACCGACACACCGACACACCGACACACCGACACACCGACACACCGACACACCGACACACCGACACACCGACACACCGACACACCGACACACCGACACACCGACACACCGACACACAGACACACAGACACACAGACACACAGACACACAGACACACAGACACACAGACACACAGACACACAGACACACACACACACAGACACACAGACACACAGACACACACACACACACACACAGACACACACAGACACACACAGACACACACAGACACACACAGACACACACACAGACACACACACACAGACACACACAGACACACACACACACACACACACACACACACAGACACAGACACAGACACAGACACACACACACACACACACACACACACAGACACTATGAAGCAGTTTTCCTGTCAATAATATCAATGGGTGTGCAGACAACATCAATGGGTGTGCAGACCACATCAATGGGTGTGCAGACCACATCAATGGGTGTGCAGACCACATCAATGGGTGTGCAGACCACATCAATGGGTGTGCAGACCACATCAATGGGTGTGCAATACGTATTGATCAATGGGTGTGTGTTGCACACCTGACAGTCAGACTTGCACACCTGACGATCACATCTTGCACACCTGACGATCAGACTTGCACACTTGACGATGTAAGTACTTTAAGTAATCTAACTGTAAGGTCTTTTTCTCACAACCGCTGACCGTGGTTCTGTCCTCGACTCGTGGTGAAGGTTCAAAAATGGCGGAGTCTCGTAGAGAAGATAAGCTTAGCCGTGCCCTTAACATGATAAATGAAGCGGTGAGCATTTTACAAAATCCATCAAGCACCAGTAAAGATATGGGTGAAACAAGTTCCGACAAAGTCGTTTCTTCAAATGTGGTGACTGTAAATAACTCACGCAGCGTTACTGTTGGAAGCACTCTTCCAAATAGCCAAAAGTTGTCTGAGATAACGAAGCTGTTTCCTTACTACCAAACTTCACGACAGAACGCAGGTCCAAGTCGTGTAAAGTATGCACCGTATGTTAGATTCAAACCTAAAGAGTCATGGACGCACTTATTTGTTTGTCTCTCAGATAAGGACGGTGGAACAGTTCCATCTCGGGAGCAAAAATTGAAATTGAAAGAGGCAGGCCTGGGTGAACGAAAAATCGTGTTCGCTGACAAAAAAGGATCGTTCGCTCACGTGAAAAGCACCTTGGAGAACGTGTTTCCAAAACTGAAGGAACTTGACGGAGGCTTCGAAATTTTAAGAGCAAATACTGATCGTAGGTTTCTCGGTGTTATCCCAATACCTCCAATGGGATATACGGTTCCTCAACTGAAAAGTGATCTTGGTCATGCAATTGCCTACGTGAGGCCAGTGCAAAAAAATCTGGATATGGAACCTGTTGCAGAGGTGAGTTATGATGATGATGATGATGATGATGATGATGATGATGATGATGATGATAATATTGGGCAACTGGACAGCTGGTATGGACTTCAGATAAGCACATATTTGGTGAATTTTTCAAAGGTGACATTTTTGGGGGGTGATCCCCATTCTGATAGTTACAGTATAATATAGATTATATAAAGTGTTTACAAAGGTAATCTCCAAGGTGTCCTCAATGTACATGTAATTCATTTTATTTATTTATTTATATATATATATATATATATATATATATATATATATATATATATATACATGTATATGTATATGTATATGTATATATATATATATATATATATACTGTATGTACATGTACTGAAATGATATTATATACATGTAAAGTCATGGTCTGACCAGCTTGTGTGAAAACTGAAAGAGTTTTTCCATTGATAGATTTTTTTCTTTTGCTTACCAGATCAACGTTGATACTGTGGATTTGTCCAAAGCACCAACCATTAAATGTGTGACATGTGGTGAAAATGTAGCCGTGTCAATGATGAGATGCCATAAAGATCAATGTGGTGGTGGATCAAGTTCAATGGAACTACAGGAAGATATCGAAGAAAAGGTATTATGACAGTTTAAAGGTGCAAAACATGTACATTGATTATTCTCTATTGCTTTTTGCTACAATAGTGAATTAAATAAATTTTGATCCCAACTGGGCCCTATATATATACAACATAAAGAAAAATTACAGTATATAAATATAATAAGTATAAACATACATGTACAGTACTGTATAAAACCTCTGAAAATAAGCACTTCAAAATACATGTACCTTTTTGTTGGCCTAGTACTGTATTTAAAGAGGTTTCATTTTTGGGAGGTAGTCTTTTCACAGGATATTTTGTGTTTCAAAATGTTCAAAAAATTTAAAATCCAAATAAAATAAAAAGATTACCACCATTCATTATTTTGTCTACTGAACAATGGAAGTTTCAAGCCACCCAACATACAGTACTGTACTCAATAACTGTAGGGTGACTTCCACATCATGTGCAAGAGCCCAATAATACATAAGCCTATAGGATACTTATATACAGTATGGTGGAGGGGCTTGGTATTGGAAATATATTTGCATCTAAGATAATAATGAAACATATATTCAGCATATATTCAGAGGGTGTATTTTCAGCAGTTTACTGTAAGTATATGCTGTAAACGTCTAAAAATTACACACACACCCACACACACATAATAAGCAAAAATATTTCCAATAATAAGCCCCCACCCAAGTATAGTTTCATGGTAGTGTTTATCAATTTGCAAATGTGGCAAACAGAATGAATTTTAGTTAAATTTTGATGTGACTTTGACCCTGAGATTATCTCCCAATCTGCCATTAGTATTTATTACTGTTTGACCTACAGTATAAAGTGAGTGCTGTAAAATGACACAGACATACAATATTTTTATTTATTTCAACTTGAAACATACTGTACAATGTATGTAGATGGTTGGTTCTGTTTGCTAAGGAGCTGTATCTTACACAATAATTTAGTAAAAATTATGTAAAGTTTAAGGTATTATAGTACCTGTATAATATACTGTAATGTAGGACCAAATTTAATAACTGGAACATTTACAATGTACTGGTACAGTACTGACCTGCAGCCTGTACTTGCAAAATGGCAGTCACACTCACTGCTCTGAAACCCTCTATATAAGCCCTTACTAGTACTGTATACCTTACATGTTAATATCTCATTGTGATGGGGTATTACTGTAGACTTACATGTAATTTGCACAGAAATACTAAGATACAGACTCACATGCAAACAATGAAAAGCTAGACAAAAATTAAGCTACTATAACTTGGACAAAAATTAAGCTACAGACTAACTTTTCTTAGAATGTTTCAAGTTTTTCTGGAAAGGTTATGTTTTGGTATAATCTGTATGTTATTTATAGACCCTCTGCTTGGGAAATTTATTCCTTCGGCAGTTCGGCTTTGCATTTGGGATATATCATCCCTCAGGGTAATATTTTATCAAATTATCTGAGCAGAGGGTCTAGAAGTGATAATTATAGCATTTTAGTTTAGTACTTTATTTAGAAAATTCTGAAGGGGATTTTCTTGTAATGTTTAACTTCCAATTGATGTACAGAAAGTTACTGTACCTAAATTATATTTGGTAATTATATTATTTTTCAAGCAGAACTATAAATGAACATTACCTTTATGAATGATTACATATTACATGTACAGTACTATATGAATTCTAATTCCCTTCTAGAAGGTTAAGACCCTTAAAGAAATGTTTCCAAATGAAGAAACTACATCACTGAACTCTGTGTTATCAAGATTTGATGGTGATGTTAACAAAGCAGCAGTTAGGCTTGCTGGATGTATTGATGATGATGAAGGTATACTTCGACTAGTTGTTTGACTACCTGTGTTTGTTTGTATGTGATGTAATCGTATGTACTGTATTCCACTTATGTATTCAGACTTAATTAGCATGCTGTACTCCTGTACATAGCTAAAATACACTGGCCTCAATACAAGTGGCGATGAGGAACTGGACAATGAACTAACATCCAACCAAGTGTTTATCAAATGAAGAAGAATATTGACTTTTAGACACTTCTAGTTTTTAATGCAATATGTTTCATGCAATTTCAAAAGAACTTGACTGGTAGAAATGTTTCTTCAAGAGACACTTTTGACTATCATCAATTCATAATGGAAACATGAATGATTAAGTTTACTTTCAGGTTTATTGTTCACTGTTTAGTTAACTGTAAAGTTTAAAGAATTATAATCCAACTAAGATAATATTACAGCCATTGATAATTAAAAACAACCATGCACTCTTGTTTTTATAAGTATAGGTGCGTGAAATCAAGTGTTTTGAGTATGCGCGCGAAAATGAGCACACTGAGTGTTTGTTTTACTCCAGGCAAGGCCTAGCCTGCGCCGCAGACGACTAAACCCCGGTATATCTTTGCTGTGTTAATAATTTTTTGTTTCATATTTAGTGTCAGATTTTGAATTAGAGGATCCTGAAATAGAATCAACATTTACAGAACAGCTAAACAGTAACCAGGGTTGGTATTAAAATTACATGTATATCAATTTTTCATATGCAATTCTTAACTTGAACATTAATGATTTACCATATGAAGAAAATTACCAGTGGTGTGAGTGCTGTTTTGGATCGGCATCTCTATTTAACGGAATCGACGGAATCTGCCTGTTACTGAGTCCTACTCAGTATCCAAATGTTACTTCATGTTACGAATACATTACTTCTTGTTACGTTTAGCGTTACGTTTAGAACCGTTTGGTTCTATAAATTAATAAATCAAACATGGCAGTTTCTCGCCCCCAAAGCTAACAAGGTCCCACGCGTGGTGCGGGAAAACGTCACGTGATTACACCGGATGCAAACGGTAGCTACACTGCCGGAAATTTGGTTAATCGCTTACTAACAAACGGTTAATAAAGTACATTTATTTACGTTTATTAGTCACTAGTGTCAGAAGAGTGCATCTGAGTACCAGTGTTCAAACCAAAATTTCATCATGCAAAGGGAGGGAGCGACCGCCCCCACCATTCCCCCTCTGGCTATGTCCCTGAAATTGCCATAGGTCTTTTCACTAAATATAAGTCATAATTGTTAGGCCAGAGCGGACTATATTATTTACTTTGTCTAATGCCAGGCAATTTTACTCATCGAAGGGAGGTCCCTCAGATGTTATTGGGTTAAAGGAGTTGCTCAACAATTGACAGAATACTATATCTTTGCTAAATTTGTAAATTTGATAAATACATTGCACACCCTTTTATAGATGCCACCACATGTTTGATGACAGCACAAGATGTCATTTCTTCCTACAAAAAGCAAATAGAACGTGGTAATGAATACGTTGAAATTAACCGGATGCAACTGTCAATGATTCGCCAACTAATGAAAATATACAAGAATCCCAAATTCAACTTGAAAAAAATGCTGGATATCAATTTTGTTGGAGAGCAAGGTGCTGACATGGGTGGACCTACAAGAGAATTCTTTCACAATGCCATTGCATCCTTAACCAAAGTAGATCCAGTATTCAACATTCAGCTTTTTGGTGGACAGATAGGACATCTTCTTCCCCTGTACGGCGTTGATGCTATTACGTCTGGTTGCTTTGAAATGGCGGGGAAATTGATTGCACATAGTGTGCTACATCATGATGGTCCGGGTTTAGTTGGTCTTTCTCCCACTATTGTAGAATACCTAGCAACTGGTTCTTTGGAAGAAGCTAAAAAAGTTGTCTCAACCAACGATCTGGCTGATATTGAATTTAAGACACTACTTGATGAGAAAGTAAAGTACTTTTCCCTAAACATACAGTAGGACATTGTGATTGCCTAATATGTTATGAAACTTTTTTTTTTGCTTTGTTAGGTAATGAATAAAACTTCCACTGCTGAAATTGATTGTGATGTAAAAGACATAATCGAGAACATGCTGGTCAAACATGGTCTAACAGATGTGCCTCTAACAGATGTAAACAAGGAAAAGGCTATCAAAGATCTGTTGGTAGCTGAGGTGCTGATAACAAGAACCCTTGCTCTTGATGCCTTCTTTAGAGGTCTCAACAGTTTGGGATTGGGTAATTTACTCAGAAAGCACCCAAGTATCAAAGAATTTGTTTTACCATCCCTCAAGCAAGTTGCTGTGGATATTGAGTTTCTGAAAAGTAAATTAAATGAAGCAATGAAAGAGCATACCACAGTGGAAAATTCGAAAAATGATGGTCAAATTGACATTGTAGCTAAAGAGGTAACCTGGAAGTGGTTTATGAGATTTATTGATGATGCAAAAACTTTGGAAGGTAAGCACCCAAATGCTTTCAAGTAAATTTAGATAAGAAATTTATGATCAGTGGTAGTGACCCTAGCCGTAATATACTTAGTTTATCCTGCAGTGTATTATTAGGACACCAATACTGTTTTCACTTTCAATTACAGATACTAATACTGGAAAACCACTTGTAAATTCACTTGTTGTCTTTATTACTGGTTCTGCATTAATTGACCCAACAGAAGATTTCCAAGTTGTGTTTCACCAAGATAATAAAAGAACACTACTTGAGGCAGACAGTTGTTTTAGCAGAATTCTATTGCCAACAATCTTGAAATCATATGAGGATTTCAAGAAGTCCTGCATCATTTCACTTTCATCTGGTGCTCTAGGGTATGGACGATTTTAAAGAACTTGCTAAAGGCTTTGCCTAACTTAAAACTGTTATGTTGCGTTTGAACATTCGATCTTACTGGCTTCTATAAACAGTAATTCAGTGATGAACAGTAATTCACCAAAAGTTAATATTCATGATCATTTTATAAACAGTACTGGTACTTCATATTTACAGTTGATTTCACATTACTATTCCGCGCCATGTGTTGCAAAGTTCGTTCGGAAGTTCCGAAGTTCGTTGCCAAGGTTGACAATTATCCAATCAAATTGCGAGTTTTAGACCAAAGCTCAATTTGATTTAACTTTCGAATGAACTCCGCAACACAGGGTAAAGTAATGTGAAGTCAACTGTAAAATTTCTTAATATTCACAATAAATTAGACTAAGTCTGAAAAAGTAATCAAAAATAAAATCTTGTTTAATTGTTTGAATCAAAAGGTTGTTACAGTACATGTTTTCCTTCAGGCTTTTTTATTTTTCAATTGCCTTGTGGCATTACAATCATGATAGCTTGCTCAAAGAAGTCGATGCCATGGTTGGTGGTCTCTCCAATAGGATTGATTGTACTCAGCATATTAGCAGTTGCAGTTGCTTCACAAAATGGCAGGACAAGGTCTGGCACAGTTAGCCCAGCACAGTTGCTATCTCCCAAACTGCCCCATTGCTGCGAGGGTGTTGGGCCATTCCAGTCAATGCCAAATGATGTCCAGTCCTGCTGTAAAAGAATTAATAATGTACTGTATCACAGTTAGATCTATTACTAATTTAGATGTACAGTGTAGGCACAGTTGTTGGGACAATTCTACACGTGAAGAACTATTTTATGTTCAGTTTTTGGAATCTTCTAGATAAACACATTGTTAATGATATTATTAATTTCTGACACCCTAGTAAGGTACAGTACGTTTACACACTGATTTTTCCTTATGATTGTCCTACTAATAATTATATGCAATTTTCTTTTTGAGAATGTACATTGTACACCAGACCACAAAATTGCTAGTCATTAATCCATTCTTGTCAAAGAAAGCCACATTTTATTCAGCAGAAGAAAGTGGCTGGCTGAGGCAGAACTTGACAGGAATGGGTTAAAATCTGGCATGCAAATTGAAAATTATAGTCAACCCTGTGTAGTCATGGGTCAACTGCAGTAAGAAATTTAGGAAAAACCTTGCTTACATGCTCCCAAAACTCTCTAGCTGCTCTGTGAGTGCTTCTTGACATGTGAAACATACCCTGTACCCACATCTGCATTGGTGTTTTCCCCTGCTCTGATGATAAGCCATGGTGATTCCATCCACATGCAAAGTCTGAAAGGTGCTTGTTAATACGTGGAATGAACACAAAGTGAAGGCAAAATAAATGCACATCATTGTTTATGTCCAGAATCCCACTTTCCTCCATATGTCTGAAAAGCCAATAGTACTTAAATAAACAAGCATAGTAGACATCTCGCCACAGACGTTCAATCCGCTGGTTATGAACACTTTTACCAGTGATATGGCTTCCACGGCCCTCTCCTCTTGCAGGATGATTGAGCATATACCTTGCAATGTCAACATTTTCAACACCTTGATCTGACCGCACTTGGCTTGGGAGACCAAAGTTTCCAACTGCAATTTGAAATTCACTTAAAGCTGTATTAGCTCGATTATTATTGTGGCAAGAAAGGCACACTATTGCGCGGGAATATCCATCAATGCCTCCAAATATAACTAGCTTCCACCTGTTTAACGTAAATGAAATTTAGTGTATAAAGCTAAACAAAAAATAATGTAGTCATTAGCATGGTTTACACAGCCAATGAATCTGCAACTACAGTACAGTACAGTACAGTACAGTACATTACAGTACAGTACAGTAATTACTACTGGTAATAATTGCCTATAGAAATATTGCCTTAGAAATAGTTTAATGTTGGGAGCTACTATCCTCTTGCACTCTTTTGTAGGGTTGGGCGATATTTTGATTTATCGCGATATTTTCAATCGCGATTATCGTATCGAAGGTAGAAACTTGAGCGACGATATATCGAAATTATCGTCATGCTCGATGACTATCGTGATATTGCTTCGCATGTGTATATAGCTTTTATAAAATCCTAAAAAATTCTTTCAATTCCTAGAAAATATATTTTTTAAAAGAATTAAAACTATTTCCTGATTTATAAAAGGTGCCTTCTACGCACGCTCTGATTGGCTGGGCTCCGTGCATTTATAAGAGAACAGAGATCATGAATGACGTAAAAATGGCGTGGGGTGGCGTAGAATGGCGTCAGCTGGCCGGAAAAGCCCGCCAAATTCCAAAACTATCAGACGTTTAGCTTGATTTTTCTTCTTATTTTATAAAACAAATAAAACGTACCGCTCCTGTGCATATGTACTCTTATAAAGGTACGTTTGACGTCATTTGAACACGAAAGAAGTGTAAAGGCACTCGGCTATCACCTCGTGCCTCTACTCAACTTCTTTCGTGTTCAAATGACGTCAAACGTGCCTTTATAAGAGTACATACGCACGGAGCTTTATGTTTTATTTGTTAAACAAAAGCTAATATTTATGTATTAATCCGCTGAACAATGAAATTGCAAGCTTTGCTTGCGCTGTGTGCCCACGGCATTTATGCCAGCGGAGACAGCAAACGTTTGTCCGAACGTATATAAACGCTTTGCATTCAAGAAAAAGCCTTCATATTACTTTAATTTGTTGTTTTACTTGTTTTTAATAAGATTATATATAAGCTTACTATGTTTTGATATTCATTAAAATTGAAAAATGTGGTCATTGTTTTTATTGCATTTATCGCGATATTATCGAATATCGTGATAATTTCCTTGACAATAATCGTGAGATGATTTTTTTAATATCACCCAACCCTACTCTTTTGACAGATAAACTATCCAGCCAGACAGTAAAATAATTACCGGTATTTCAAATCAAAATACAGTAAGGTTTGAGTACTGCCGAAATTATTGAAAGTAGTTTCCCAACGTTTTGAGTGAAGGGCCTTTGCTTGAAACTTTAGAAAACTATGTTCAATATTGGCAGTACTCAAACCTTAAATTTGTATAAAATAATCACAAGTGAATATGATATACTGTCGGACATTTTCAAAAAATCGTTTTGGCGGGAAATATTTTCTGTGTTTGGATACTCTGATCCAAACATGGCAATTGACCAATCAGGGCTCGCATAGTATACATGTTATTTTATAAAGTTAGTTATTTGTTAGCCAATCAAATTTATCACATGGGAGACTACTTCATGTATGCTTATTATTTTGTCTCGGTGCAAAGTCACACTACTTCTCTGGCCTTTTTAGAGTTTTCTTTTTCCATAACAATTTGTTGATCAGAGCAGTTGTACAATAAATCTCTGCGGGCTCGTCAAAATACGGCACAACTCGTAAAAATATACAGCGATACTACACACCAAAACATCTAATAAGATACAGTGAATATGGAAAATTAACCACCTACTGTACCTTATAAGTTTATGATTAGTATCGATATGCCAGAGCGCATTTGGACCACTAACTGCGTACGCTCTTCGATGAATTATCTGGAGTTGCAATGATCGCATAATAACTCCCTCGACATCAACCCTTCGTAGACATTCCATCACGCGCCTCTCTGGAAGACGATGCCCTTGTGCACGCAAGATTCCTTGTACCATTCTATATCCACTTTGCACAAAGTCTTTCTTTATGTCACTAACAATTGCATCAAGCTGTTCGTCAGTAAGAGGGGAGAAATTCGCAGAGCTTGAAAACCCAAAGTCTTTAAATCTTCTTCTGATAGTGGCCTCGCTCACTCCTAGCATAACCGCCATTTCGGTAGCTTTGAAGCCGTATCCAAGAAAATACTGCAACTGTTCCTTGCTAATCATGTATCGTGGCCGTCCTCGATCACCAGTGAGTATCGTTTCCATTTGAAAGTCCACATTATCTTCACTCTGCAGTTGATTTACTATTAAATGTTTCACTTCGGAAATGTTAGAAAATACCCGATCATCAATTTCTATCACTCGTGCACTAAGCGACAGAATATGTTCTATCCTGTCAAGTTTGAAGAAAATATAATCTAGCTCTGACTTATTAGACTGTAAATTATAAACACCTAATTTCTGTCCCACATCCTGTAACATACATAGAATATTTTCTTTAATCACGTCCGACTCCATCTTGTATACAGTAAAAGTGCTGAACGAATCTGTATGTTTTGACGGTCAGCGGTTGTGAGAAAAGGACCTTACAGTTACATTACTTAAAGTACTGACATCAAGTGTGCAAGTCTGATCGTCAAGTGTGCAAGTCTGATCGTCAGGTGTGCAAGATGTGATCGTCAGGTGTGCAAGATCTGCAAGTCTGACTGTCAGGTGTGCAACACACACCCATTGATCAATACGTATTGCACACCCATTGATGTGGTCTGCACACCCATTGATGTGGTCTGCACACCCATTGATGTGGTCTGCACACCCATTGATGTGGTCTGCACACCCATTGCACACCCATTGATATTATTGACAGGAAAACTGCTTCATAAGACACACACAGACACACAGACACACACACACAGACACAGACACAGACACAGACACACACATGTACACACACACACACACACACACACACACATACACATACACATACACATACACATACACATACACATACACATACACATACACATACACATACACATACACATACACACATACACATACACATACACATACACATACACATACACATACACATACACATATACATATACATATACATACATACATACATACATACATACATACATACATACATACACACACACATACATACATACATACATACATACATACATACATACACATATACACACACAAAGATTATGCAATGGCCAGAGAGAAGCGATCTGAAGAAAGAATATAATTCTGAACTTCCCCAAGGAAAATGCAATTTGCTTCATAACTTATGTCCTCAATACCATTAAGAATATAAAAAAACTTCATTCTGGCGCTACTCTACGGTGGCCCAGAGGTGCAATACACAAACGCAAATTCAAATACACAAACGCAAAACCAAATACACAAACGCAAATTCAAATACACAAAGGCAAAACCAAATACACAAACGCAAATTCAAATACACAAACGCAAATTCAAATACACAAACGCAAAACCAAATACACAAACACAAAACCAGATACACAAACGCAAATTCAAATACACAAACGCAAATTCAAATACACAAACGCAAATTCAAATACACAAACGCAAAACCAAATACACAAACACAAAACCAGATACACAAACGCAAATTCAAATACACAAACGCAAATTCAAATACACAAACGCAAAACTACGGTGGCCCATATCCGCCACGGCAAAACATTAACTCACGGCAAAACATTAATAATACTAACGGCAAAACTTTAATACTCACGGCAAATGTTACATTTCTCACGGCGGAAGTCTTCCCGGAAGTGGCTATTTATTTGTAGACTTCCTGATTTCTCGCGCTACTTGCTCCATGCATCATGGCGGACAAGCCTGACAAGACGACTTCGAATTCGACTTCAAATGACACTGTGTGAGTACAAATTTGAACTGCTAAATGTAATTGCTTAATCTATATAGTCTCTTAGCTTTGTAAGGTATAATACCATCAGAAGGAAAGGGCAATGCCATTTCAAACGTCTAACCCCTCGAACGTTTGAACTTTCGTGTACCGAAACAATTTGCATTAGATTTTTGGTTGACCCGTGTGTCAGAGTTCAGTGCCTTTTTCGGCTTTTTAAATAATTTTCAAGTGTGATTGTGGCCTGTGGGAAGCAATCACAAAAGTTGACCTTTTGGGGTTTTGGCGAAAGCAAATATATAAAGGGCAGCAGCGTGTTCAGAGAATTTTGTTGGTGATATTCAATGATTAAGTCAAATCCAAGTGTCTGTACTGCGCAAGCCCCTCGGGAGCAACAACAGGTGAAAATGCCCTACGGTAGGACCAAAAAGTTATTTCAAATTTCCCACCCCAGAAGAAATTTACTTCACATTTAGCTTCTTCAGAGCTGAGGTTTACAAGGCGCTCTAAGGGACTGGTCATTAAATATGGAGGGGGGGGGGGGGGGGCTGGAGGAGAATTTTTTTCTTTTGAAAATTTTCCAGGCCCCCCACTTATATGAATATTAATTTCAATACCCCCCTTTAAAACTTTTAATAATTTCAGGACACACACCCCCACCTCCACCCCCTCCACTTATATATACTGAAAGGTCCCCAGATATAAGCCCTCCGCTTATAAGCCCATGTAACTTCTTACAAAATTGTATATTCTAGAGCTTATAAAAACCATTGCCACACGACAATTTCAAAAAATAAAGAATAATACAAACTCTGAAAAAATCATCTTATTCAAGTTAATTGGTCATTCCAGAAAAGATCCATACCTCCCCCACAGAGGAAATTTGTGCCATCTGGGGAGGGGAGGGGGGTAAATCTACTTCTGATAATAGTAAAATGTACTAGGACATCCGAAGGGGGAGGGGTACAACTTAACATTTCCTCCATGGGGGGTGGGGGTGGGTGGGTGTGGATGTTTTCTGGAATGACCCAATACAATAAGAGGAGAGAGATTAGAGTGATATTTCAACTTTATTCCAAAGTCATTGTCAAACCAATACTGGAATAAAGTCAAAATATCACTCTAATCTCTCTCATCTTATTGTATTAAGTTGAATCTTGAGTTCTACAAGATGATTTTTTTGGGAGTTCATTTTATTCTTTACCTAGAGCTTATACAGTATCTGCAGTTTTTGATAGACATTGATATTTAAAAAAAGTATATATGTATAAAAAAGTTCAGATTTATTCCAGTTTAAAAATCATGACATTTATCATTTGATAAAAATACTTTTAACATATTTTTCATGATTTTTCTTATGGTGTTAATCTACGTAGGTTTTATATGTTTATAGTTGGTGTATTGTTCATGAAAATCAGTTATTATATTAAATATATTGAAATGTTTGCATGTTGTAAGAAGTGGCCATCCTTCTGCATTTGAAAAACTGAAGACCCCCCTTTTTTATAAAAGTGTTTTGGGACACCCCCCCCCCCTTCACAATACCAAAAAATCTCAGGACCCCCCTATTTCTCCTTGACCCACCCACCCCCTCCCCCCTCTCCATATTTAATGACCGGTCCCAAAATACAAAACAACTTCATAACATTTTCCAATGATTTGTAATGACCTTTTTAGATATACATGTACTGTATATTAAATAACTATAACAAAGCATCAAATTGTTGGCATTGCTCTAACTGCACTCAAGACAAGTGTGCTATACTAGACCCTAGCATTGGACTGTAGCATATCAATAAATTTTCTCTTGCCCAAAGGCTTTTTGGTTCTGGCCAAAAGCATTAATGAAATATAAAATAGCCCGATTGTAGGCTAAAACTTGTTTTCAAATGCTTCACCCTTGGGGAAAGGTGAAAATGTCAAATGCCCCACAGTATTCAGGTGTTGTAGGGGTGGACACGCTTAGATTTGACTGATACATGTTTGCAAATATTGTTGTAAGTATCATTGAACATTATTCACCATTCATCAACCCTTTTTATCCCCAGCTAAGTATTTAGAATTTTATTCTGGTCATAGACAAAGGAGGGTAAACTAGAACTTTATTGGCTACATTTTAAACTAGAACTTTATTGACTACATTTTATTTTTGGTTTTCCTTAATTTTGAGTGCCCCTTCCCCAAGTACTATTTTATTAATGGCCAGACCATGATCTGAAATTTTGGATGTGTTCAATATCAGTGACAAATATACATTTTTGGATTGGATTTTAACAGGTCTAGGGAAATAAGCATGTGCATTTTAAAATTTTGGTTAAAAATGTCAAACAAATACTGATACAGTATGTATCTTTTTTAAAATGGAATATGAAACAGACAGATATCATACTGGCATGGAAAAAATGCCAAGTGGGGGAGAGGGGCATGTGTGAAGCTGGGACATGTTCCCTTGTCACGATGTTTAGAAAGTCCTGCTTTTGTTTAGTGTTGTTACTTGTGATTTTATAATTAAAATTGGAAATATACATACGACTAGAAGTTACTTACTATCGCTTAGTGAAGTGCTGCCTCAAATGGGATGACAACCTTCAGGCTCTGCAGTTTCTAGCCATTAATGCACCCCCTTGCCCACTCTACCCAAGTTTGCACACTCCACCCAAGTTTGCCCACTCCATCCAAGTTTGCCCACTACACCTGAGTTTACCCACTCCACCCAAGGTGAGATGTTGTTGCATTTATGTATTTCTACTCAGGGAGTCTTTCTAACTATCATTGTAAAATTTCATTGCCATTCACCATTCCATTTACAATTTTTAAAGTGATATTTAAATTTGTTATTAAAATTGACTTTTTTTTTGTATTGTAGTTATTGTTGCCATTGCTCTTCAAAAATAAGAAAGAATTCTAAGTATTGCTGGAAATGCCAGGCTAACCAATCAGAGATTGGTCCTCCTGATTGGAATTCTAGGTCTCCTTCTAACGAAGTAGATTCTCCTAGATGTAGTTCAGCTTCTGATTCGCATAAAAAGCTGTCTTTTGGGAGGCCAGTACCTCAAGATAAACCAAAACCTATGACTCTTGAGGAATATCAGCAACGCAAGTCCAAAGAACAAATTTCTGGACATGCCTTTCGCCCCAAGAAGAAACGGAAAGTTGGCGATAATAAGGATGAAATGGTCACTATAAACATTGGCATGATGAAAATGGTTGATGATGATTTAAAGCCTGTCTGGGGTAAAAGACTTCCTGTCGTTGTTTCGAAGACCTCCAATTATCGTAGCATCTTAGAGAAAGCTGTTGAAAAGTATAAAGCCTTTAACAGAAAGTTTGATGCCAGTAAAGAACATGTTTTGGTGTATGAAGATGGAAGCCATGCTCAGCTGATGCCAGGAAAAAAGGACTTTTTTCAACTTGACAATTATAAAGTAGAGGTGGGAAAAGATTTTAAAAGAATAGCCCTATACTTGTGTACTTTAGAAGAGCTCAATATTTCAGAAGATATGCTTAGTCAAGCCAAAAGTCCTGAAAGTCCATGCAGCACCCCTGATACTTTATTTAACAATGAAGACACGTATCCTCATGAGATGTGTGATGCCTACAACAGAGAATCATATCAGCTTCCAACATGTGATGATGAGAAAGTGGCATGGGAATTGCAAGACCAACTAGATTTAGAAGCGTTTGCATCTCCAGACCCTGAAACAACTAGTGAAGAAGCAGCATGCATCCCAATTCCTGAAAAGGCACCAAAAGATCCTAATGATGTTGCCAAGAAACTGCAGAGTAAAGTTGATACCAATGGTTTTGACAATTTTTTTTTGGTAGTCCGCCGAGGAATCTGCTTGACAAGACTGTTTTCTTTGTGGCAGCGGCAAGCACAGAAAACACCTGTAACTAGGATTTTCAGAGTCCGCATTATTGGAGAGGATGGTATTGATTCAGGTGCAATATCCAAAGAGTTTCTAGAAACATCCATCAGAGACATGGAAAAAGTTATGTTTCCTGATGGTTTTCCAGTAGATTCCACATTGCACGTTCAAAATGGCAATTACCACACTTGCGGAGAAATGGCTGCAGTATCAATAGCTCAGGGGGGACCTCCACCATGTTTTCTTGATGAAGCTGCCTTTAATATGATGGTGAATGATGTAGACATCCACAACATCAACGACAGTGACATGTCAGAAAACGAACAACAGCTAATTAAAGAAATTGAATCATCCTGTGAAGAGAAGGTTGATACCATTATAGAACATGGCTACACTGGACCTATAAACCAACACCACATCAAGGCAATTGTTGGTTCTGTCAAGGTATTTAATTAAATGTACACAATTTGTGGGGATGTTTTATTCAAATTCTGAGCTTTTGTCTCATATACTCGAGCTGTCTTCAGCTCAGAATTTAAATAAAACATGGTAAAACCCACAAATTGTGTACATTTAATGTATTAATTTCCATGCAATGCTTCAAACAATATATATAAGGTATTTAGTTATTTATATTACCACAGCGATTTGAAGTGCTCTCTTTCCGATTACAGTACATGAGGCCTGAGAAAATTCTTTTTTTTGCAAGAGACGTGGAGTCTGTCCGAAGTGACAGTTTCAGTAACCGCAGATCAGTTTCAAAGCAATCACGTGGTGTATTTTTACGACTGTTATTTTTAAAAATTTTAGGGGGCCTTTCTCAAGTTGGGGACCCAGGGCAACTCTCTTCCCCGGCAATCGTTTGATGCACAGACAAATCTGATATTTACACAACCTCCTGCGTCACAAAACTCCCCAATACACATACAAAATTACAAATATTCTGTGCAAATACGCCTCTTTTTATGGCATAATGTCGGTATATATGTGAGGTTGGTTGATGTACACAGTACATGTAATAACATAAGTTTGGTAGATGTTTGTCAAACTCAAAGCCCCCGACAAGGATTGAACATGTAATGAATATCTACCAAACGTAAACATAATATTATTAGCACATAAATTCTAGCAAAAATTAGTTTTGTTTTTACATGTACTGTAAAAATACTTTATGTTAGATCAATCTTAAAGAATTAATTTTTTTTTGAAACATACTGTAATCCTTGTGTCACTCACTACAGTACTTCACTATGTATTTCAGATACTGCAGTTGCAACAGCAACCTCGTACCCAGGGTCTTATCTCCACTCCCCCGCCCTGCCCTTGCAACAGCTGAAACTGCTTTGCATCTGTTTTTTCACGATTTCAGTGGCACTAGTGCTACTAAGAAACAATAAGTTTAAGTACCCTGTAGCTCATTGTTTCTTTGAAGGTACTTTTCTTTGTTTGAAATTTTAAATATTTTTTCTAGGTAAGTCTACTGAATCGCAGGGCCTTGTATATGAAAGAATTTCTAGGTGGAATGACAGCCTATGGTTTGGCCGATTTAATTAAGAATCACCCTGAAGCATGTAAGCCACTGTTTGTCAATGGTGACTTCAAGAGTAGCTTGGAACCTGATGCAAACTACTTGCTTTCTATATTGAATCCCATCTACTCCGAAGAGGGTTCCTCTAGAAAGAAAGTTGAAGATATCATTATCGATTTTTTCCAGGACACTTTGTTGTCCTTTGAAGATGGCCGTGTATCTGGATACACAAGTGCTCTCGCATGGAATTATGCTGATCAATTAGATGAAGTGTCAAAGGATCAACCCATGTTGGAGAATGAATCCCTCCTACCAGCAGAGAATTTCGAATCACCTGATTTGTCAGTCCCTGGCATCCTGCAGTGGCTTACTGGCCAACGACACAAGCCCATTGGAAGGGAGAAATTTGGTATATCGGTTTTATTTGACCACGACTGCATGCAACGTAACCCTCACCACACAGTCTGTTTCCCTAGAGTAGGAGCATGTGTTAAGGAAATTACATTTCCCACAAGTCACATGCAAACGGAGACAGAATTCCACAAGTTGTTTTTACTTGCATACTGCAAGGGACAAGCATTTGCTAAGCCTTAAGGAAAAGTGTCATAACTGTTCTAGCATGTTTTAGAGTTGAATTGGTTATTTGTTAAAGTTTTGTTTGTCATAACATGTTGGACAGTCTCATATCACCTAGCATAATCAAAGTGAGTAATTATAGCAAGGGTAACCAAACTGCAGCTTCCAGCCCACATGTTTCTCTTCCATCTTTAGAGTAAATTTCGTGGAACTATATTGAGAATGTATTGATTTTTCCTGTATCCCATTTTCAAATGAAAGTAACACAACAACTTGTACCCAGGGTGTTTTTACTAGAGGAAAAATCCTGGGTACGAGGTTGGTATTTTGACATGCAAACCATTAATTTATTTAGAAAAATGTGATAGCAATGAATGATAAGTGTACAGTCAGTATAAGAGAATGTTTGGCTTGTCTTAAGGTACATGAACACATTGCAAATAAGCGGCTGATTTATGGTTGAGATGCATGGTAAGAGGAACAGTCAGGGAGTGATCTATAGGCTTATTTTCATTACCCCACTTCCTATGTTTTACATATTCTAAAGTTTGTTGTCACTGACGTTTGATTATTATTTTTGTAAAATTTCAGTGATAACAAACTTTAATAAATATTTTTTATTACAATGCCTGAACACAATTCACGTTTTCAAAAAGAAGTTCTGTGTTTTTTTTCTAAACCAGAAATCGGCCAGGTTAATTGCAATGCGTAAATGTGCCTTCATGCATGGCTCTTCACTCTCTAAAAGTAAGAAGTATCAAAAGGTTGGTTACCCCTTGCATCATTACAAAAAATTTAAAATTGTTTCATATTATTGTTCATTAAAATTAATTTACCAAGAATAACAATGATGTGAAAACTTTTATCTTTTCTTATTAACTACATTATATGTATTATGTACAGCAAATCAAGTTCATTAATCTGCATGACCACCTTTGGATATAGATACAATGTTTTCAAAAAGGTCCAAGGCTTCCCTCCAATGTTCAGGATTACTAAATCCTTGATCAGCCATTACATACCCAATGTAATCAAAATGTTCATGGTTGGTTTCAGGTTCAACAAGATGATTTCTTGCGTAAACCTTTTTCTCTTCTTCAACTGGCACAATCAGGTTTGATTCCCCACCATTACCCTCTGGTAGAAAATACAGCACATCTGGTCTTCCATCAACTGTGCAATGCCTCGACTTTCTAATCTTGTGTGTATTCCAGTGCTCACACGTTTTGGTCAAATCTTCTTGAACGAGGAGTGCAAAACAAAACCACAGGCAATCCTTTTCAAAGTCACTGGATGTATTTAGTCTACCATTATCAACAAGATCCTTGAAAAAATTAATCCACCATGAAGACTGGGTTTTTCGGTACATTGACCAATAACTTTCTATGCGTTGATTCCTTGGGGATCCAACATATCTGTGAGCATTCTCATTGTTAGAGAAAAATGATTGCATTGCAGCCATTTTACCGTTTTCTGTCCCCAAATCAGTGACCAGCTCGACAGGACAACCACCAAATTTATCCACAGCTTCAAGGTAGTATGAAGCAATATTATCTGGGGAATTATTAGACCGTGTCACAAATAGCCATAGTAGTTTTTGGCTCCAGCCATCGATGCAACCGTGAATTGCAAAGCCATATGGCTTTAGTTTGTCGTACCCATCAGCATGCCATACCGCATTGGGACCTGGATTTTTATATACTCTTCTTTTTAATTTGTGTTGTTTTCTCATTTCGCATCCTTCAGGATCCAGCTCTCGAAGTAATAATTCCACAACTATTCTGGGTACTTGATAGCCTTTTAACTTCAGACTATGCCATACGTGCCTATAACCAGGAATACAACCAGGTCCATCTAACATCTGTCGCACCTCTTCAGTTACCAAGTCAATATCATACTCTGGGTTCTTTCGTCGTAGTCCGTACACTTGCAATCTTCTTTCTAATGTTCTCTTGCTTATCTCTATGTTATGATAAGTGCTAAGAAATGCGATGATATTGTTGTACTCAAAACCCTTGTAAAAATAGTATTTTATCAAACTTTCTTCATCAACGTCGACTTGATCTCCATCTGCCATTTTGTAAGCCGCGTATGGGTCTGGGTACGAAATCGGTATTAATGTTTTGCCGTGAGTATTAAAGTTTTGCCGTGAGTATTAATGTTTTGCCGTGAGTATTAAAGTTTTGCCGTGAGTATTAATGTTTTGCCGTGAGTATTAAAGTTTTGCCGTGAGTATTAAAGTTTTGCCGTGAGTATTAAAGTTTTGCCGTGAGTATTAATGTTTTGCCGTGAGTATTAAAGTTTTGCCGTGAGTATTAAAGTTCTGCCGTGAGTATTAATGTTTTGCCGTGAGTATTAATGTTTTGCCGTGAGTATTAATGTTTTGCCGTGAGTATTAATGTTTTGCCGTGAGTATTAAAGTTTTGCCGTGAGTATTGATGTTTTGCCGTGAGTATTAAAGTTTTGCCGTTAGTATTATTAATGTTTTGCCGTGAGTTAATGTTTTGCCGTGGCGGATATGGGCCACCGTACAAAACCCAATACACAAACGCAAAACCAAATACACAAACGCAAAACTGAATACACAAACGAAAAACCAAATACACAAACGCAAAACTGAATACACAAACACAAAACCAAATACACAAACGCAAAACGCAATACACAAACGCAAAAGTGCTGACCACGAAAACGCGGGCTCTGACAGTCTGAGTTCGGCACTTCGGCCATGTGGAAAACAAGAAGGAATAGATAAGGTAAGTCAAGTTTTATGCTTTTTTTACCACTAGAATCGTGTCATCTTGGCTTTGCATATTCATGAGGGTATTATATTCAAATAAGATATTATTGTTTTAGATGTTTTGTCCTATATGTGGTCGTTCTCGGATTGAAAATGCTAATTTTTGTGAACATTGTGGAGCAGGTTGTCGTGGCCGTAGGTCTGAATCCAAATCGAATACGTCCTCAAATGGTCAGCCGAGTGAGCCGACCTCTGGCTCTGGGCCTTCAAATCTTAATGGTAACCAACCACCAACTTTTAAAGAATATCTGGAAAGGAAGTGTGGTGCTGAAGATGTGTCATTTGCAAGTATACGAAAAAGGAAAGTTGATGATCGTTTCGTTCAAACAAAGAAAGGGAAAAAGGATGAGACTGTAAAGGTACATGTTTTGCCAAAAATTCCTTTGTAACTTGAATGAGCGGTATTTAACGTGTGAAAACAATCTAATTTTGAATTTTAGGATGTGATTATAATTACATGTATTGAACAAATCTATTGTTAACCATAGATTAACATTGGAGTTGTGGAATTGGAAGGAAAACACCTAAAAATAAAAAGAGGATCACTTCTTCCAATTGAAGTGAAGAAAGCAGATTCTCATGTCATTGTAAAGAAAGCTGGAATAGATAAACAGCTTGCACACAACAAGCAACTTCGTGATGATGAAAATGAATATAGTGAGTGGATTCTGTTATATCCAGATTTGGACATGGTTTTGCATTTACCAGGAACCAAAGAATCTTTTACAGTTGAAAAGTACAAGGATGCACTTGGAAGGCCATACAGCCGAGTAAATTTTTACATCTGTAAAATGATGGATTATGAAAGTAAGAACTAAACAATGTATTTTTTCCATCAAATTTGAATGTTTAGGTGTGACTGATTTATTGTACAATTTTGGTTAACTCATCCACCCCTAGTCATAATTAGTCTCCTCCACCTTGAAGTCTACTTATGTAAATGGCCTTTTGGTTATAATTAAGCCCTTCCAGTTGCAAGCCTACTTCATGTTTATGCTGCTTATGACCTCATAATGCATAAGTTAAAAATGTTTTACCTTATTATAATCAGATTAACCCTACCTGGGCCAGGCCACCAGGGGAGGGGGAATCTGCCCTCTTACTTTTGATAACTTCTCATTGGTTAAAGATAATAACACAAAGTTTGGTGACTTTTCATCAGATTTTATACTCAACTTTTGATACCATGCTCTTGACCATACCAATCAATGTGTTGCCATGGCAACTCCACATTGAAATGTCCTTTTTTTACATTTTTTTAAAGAGCAAAATAACTGGATAACAAGCTTTGAAATCCTATAAAGTCATCTTTTTATGTCCTTGAACTTTACATCTGTTTCTGTCTGTTTTGGCAGTTGGCTATTAATTTTTGTTTTCCCTGCCACAATGTATTTTGGGTATTTTCTTGTATTATTAATTAAGATAGTGCCATATTAAGCATGTTTTAAGTAGCCACAGTTGGGTTTTTTTGTAGTCAGTTTGATTAAATAGTATTGGGTAAACAACTCTGTAAAATTCTATTTCACAAATGTAAAAAACAAATAGATATACAAATTTTTGTAGTTGCTATGCTAACAAAGATTTTGTTATTTTTAATTTTTAGCTGTTTATTATAACTAAATTACAGAAAACAATCTCTCAGCACAAATTTAAATTATTTGTGCTTAGGTACAACTACAATTTAAAATTTTGTTGGTTGTAATGACTTTGTAATGTTTAGAGCAAGGCATTCTGGGAAATAGAAGATGGTGGTCTCTAAGTAATCACATGTTTTTACTATTCTTACTTTATATAGTAAGGTTTGAGTACTGCCAAAACTATTGAACGTAGATTTCTAACGTTTCGAGCAAATTCCCTTCATCAGAGAGAAACGTGTATAATGTATAATAACTATACATACATGTAGCTGTTTTGTATGACAATAATCACTAAAATATACAAGTATAAAAGACTAATATTAATACTTTATGTTCAGAGAAACATTCTACTTTCAATAATTGCTTTTTTTAGTTGGAAATGATTTAATAGATGAGATTGTTGAAGAACCATTGGATGTGAAAGAACCACTACATTTCGCAGAACCAGCATTTGTTCAAACACCAATAGAAGATCCACTACCAGTGGAATGCAAAACAGAAGCACTACCAGTGGAAAGATTTGTACATGCAACATTACAAACATCTCCAGACATCCAGATCCTTGATCTCGTTGAGTCTGAATTACAACCTCCTTTGCAACTTAGTATTGCTGAAGGTCTGTTCATATTGTTTAATTATTTATAACCCTGTAATTTTTTTATTTTTTTTTATTTGTATACTGACATACGTTTTTTGATCTGATATAAGAATTTTGTTTTATTGTACTTGTATAATATGCAAAAATGCAAACTTGCTCAAATTCTTGGAGTACCTAATCACCAGTATACTAATACAATGTTGGCATAGATTGTGATCGGTTTTTGATTTAGGTATTTATATAAACGTATCCAAATAGTGAAATAAAAGTAGCGTGCTGCGTGAGCAGTGTTGAAACAACAATTGAAATATAGTAAGGTCAGATATACTGCCGAAACAAAGAACGTAGGAGTCTAACGTTTCACGCGAAGGCCCTTCGTCAGAGAGAAACGTAAAGAGTGTAAACAAACGAGCTTATATCCTTATATGAGCTCGTTGTTTGTTTACACTCTCTACGCTCTCTCTGACGAAGGGCCTTCGCTCGAAACGTTAGACTCCTACGTTCTTTGTTTCGGTAGTATATCTAACCTTACAATATTTCGATTGTTATAATGTATCTATGTTGTTCGACAATTAGAAAACTTTTCTTTTCTTTAGTTGATACTATCGGGTGTACTTTACAAGAAGATAATGAACCTGAAGCAGGAATGCTAACCCAAACAGAAGCAGGTCAACACGAGCTTATATTTGAATGCGTTAATCTACTCATCCATCGCTCAACTCTTTTAAAAGATTTGATCAACGCCTTTTCCGACCCCAATATTCTTATTTCGTCATTATTTATTAAAGTCGTAGACAGTAACGGTAATGAAGAAGAAGGTGAAGGAAGAGGGGTTTTGAGGGACGTTTTGACCGAATTCTGGGTTTTATTTCTACAATCGTTGGCAATTGGAGCATCATCAAAGGTTCCTGTAATTCGTCATCACTACCAGGAACGCGAGTGGAAAGCCATCGGAAGAGTTTTACTCTATGGATATTGCAAAGAAGGGATCTTTCCTCTTGCTCTTTCACCTACGTTTATCTCTAGCTGTATTTTGGGTGACGGTAGCATTTCAGAAGAATTTCTGTTGAAAAGTTTCAAAATGTATGTTTCAGCAGATGAGAAGGAAACGATGGATTGCTGTTTGCAAAATCGAGACAACCTGCCTGATAACTCTGACTTGATGGAATTACTGAGTAGCTACAGATGCTATCGAATTCCTAACGAAGAGAACATTCAGAGTATCTTTTGTCAATTGGCGCACCAAGAGCTAATCCAGAGGCCTCGCTATGTATCCGATTGTTGGAGTCCGATTCTACAATCCCTCAAAGCGTATGATCATTTTCAGAGTGCAGAAAATCTATATGCCTTTTACGAAGAAAAGAAACCAACGCCTAAGAAAGTTGTCAAAATACTACATGCTTCCCCCATCAATGATGCGGAGAGAAACATCTTTGAGCACTTGAAGCGGTTTGTGAAATCGCTTGAAGGAAATGTCTTAGCATTTCTCCAGTTTACGACCGGTGCAAGTGTTCTTCTTCAAGGAACGCAGATCGAAGTTTCTTTTACTCAGCTGGATGGTTTGTCACGTCGACCAATTGCTCATACTTGTGGTCCGTTGCTTGAGATTCCCAGTACTTACCAGTGCTACAATGAACTAGTAGAAGAATTCTCCGCTATTCTTCAAGAAGAAAGCGCTTGGTCATTCAATATCATTTGATTTTGCTGTATGTAATACATGTAGACCATTGCTACATGACGTTTCGACAATGTACATGTATCCTAGACGTTCTGTTTTACTTTCAGTTTTAAAGTTACTGTTTGCATGCTAGTTTTCGTTAACTTTTTTAGATTGACATAAGACTTGCTATTGTAACAAAAAAGTTAATAGGGTTTAAGCAATAACTATGCTGTTTGTGTGCCTCAAACCTTTTATGCGAGTCATATTGGCTGTTCGCACGCGTGGCTCACTTAAGAATCACACTCCAGCGATTTACAGGATCAGATTAGCAGGCTGATGCAATACCTGTGCCCGGGCCCCGGGTTCAGTTTCCACCGCTCACGAGTGGTTCTGTCGAGCCTTTCTCCTACGACCTTGTATGTGCTTTTAGCACAAGATGATTGCCGAACTTACTGGCTCGCCACCTTAGCTGGAATGATTGCCGGCCCGAGATACCCACCGGGGATTGCATCCTTCCAAACTAAGTACTTTAAAAGCTAATAAAAGTATAAAACATGCGGTTATGCCTGACTGCAATTATGTAACCACTGACCGCAGCGTATTCTTGGTTTTCATCTGACGTCACGGCGGCATATATTGAATTGGTGCACAGAAACAATGAAATGGCGGCCATATTGGTGCACAACTTTATCCTATGTGAATTTAACTCTATTCTTATTCAAATATTTCGTATTATTTCACCACCCCAACGGGGCCACCGATCACGTAAGTGAAAACGATCCATTGTATCATATGCTTGGTGGCTACAACACGACGCTGTTTTAATATATACTCAGGGCTTATATTGGGAATTTCGTAAAACATCAGGAAACTAATCAGGATTTTCGTCCCACTTGAGGCAGCACTTCACTTGCGATAGTAATTTCTAGTACTAGTAATTACATGCATGTTTCTGAGGGCAATTTGGGATAAATAGCCCAAGTTCGTTTTCAAAAACGTTGCTCGAACGAAGTGAGAGCAATTCTAATGTTTTTTAAAACTAACGAGGGCTATTTATCCCCAAAATTGCACGGGAAAAAACGTAATTCTTAATTAATTATGTCACATGAAATATTTGTTTCCTACATTCAGCCATTTTGAAGCTTCCCGCCAAAAAGTGGTCCGGGACGAGGGCAATTTCCAAATAATTACTCTGTGAGGTGAAACCCCTGGCAATTTCATGTAACATGTAATTATTAAATGAACTTACGAATGTTAATATAATAACTACATGAAATTAACTGGTCATAGTGGTGAATTCAACCAAACATCAACTGGTAAAGACTCTTCCTCGAGTTTTTCAAAATAACAAATTAGCAATGTTTTTCATACTACCATGCACAACAGAGGCGTAGGAAAATGTTTTGGGTTAGGAAGCCCACTGAAAATCGTCATGTTTCTTTGAGCCCCCATTTCGGAATTTCAGGGGGGCTGCAGCCCCCATATCCCCGTGCTTCCTAACGCCGGTGCGCAATTCCATGCACGTGCGCCGCTGCAGTTTGCGTTCACAGCACTAATTTTTGTCCTGATATTACTCTTTCTATATAGAGTCTCTTCTTAAATAGTTTCTTAGCTACCGAAATCTTTCAGCTTTCATAGTTATTCGGGCAACACTATCCTTAGTACCCTAAAATTATTCATGCAATAGTTTATATGAAAACTCATGAACAAAAATACTATTTTACAGTTCACTCGCAGGCCAGATAGTCTTCTTTCGCGAGCAACAATTGCCCTGAGAACTGGAGTTTGTCCAACAAAGTAATAAATAACCTATATATATGGCCATGTGGAAGGGTTTAAGTATAAAAACGTTTTTACTAAACGCTTTTTAACATTCTTATATACAGGTATAAGTCTTTTTACAAACATGTAACAGTTCAACTTACAGTAAAAACCCGCTAACAAGACTTTACTGTATTAATATTGGACCCGGTAAACTATCAAAACTAGAACAATCCGTTAAAATCACTCGGCTATTTCAGTCAATCGTTGAAACATCTCCAGGCTTTCTCTCCAATTCTGAGGCTCTTGTAACCCTAGCATACCAGAACTGTAAGCAAAGTATTCTTGATAAATATTGTGGGATTCATCATCTTCAGCTGGTACAGTAACGTGACGCTCAATCTCTTGCAAATCTGCTTCTACATATGGCTTTTTATGATCTATAGCTCCCACAGATTCAGGCAAAAAGAAAAGCTGATTTGGAATACCATGAACGGTGTAATAGCGTGATTTTCTGACATAATGGTCATTCCACGATTCTCTACTTTCATCTAGGCCTCTCTTTAAGACAGCAATAAAGCAAAACCAAAGACACTCCAGATGGAGTTTATTACTGGTGTCGAGTACCCCCTTGGCGACAAGATCTTTAAAAAAATTTATCCACCATGATGACCATGAACGACGGAGCATAGCCCACCATGCTTCGATTCGTTGGTTGCTATGAGACGAGCCGTAACGATGAGCTTTCACTCCTGATAACGAATCTAGGTGATCGCGGCGCAAAAAACTTTGGGCAGCAGCCATTATCCCGTTCTCCGTCCCTTTGTCTGTTCTGAATATTGTAGGACAGCTTTGTTGTCGTTTTATGCAATCGAGGAAAAGCTTTCCAACAACATGAGGGTTGTTGTTGGTTCTGGTAACTACAAGCCACATGATACGCCTACTAAAACCATCAATGCACCCATGTATGGGAAAACCGAATGGTTTTAGTTTATCATACCCGTCAGCATGCCAGCAGTAATTTGGGCCAGGGTTTAGGTATCTTCTTCTTTGAAGTCGATGGGCTCTCCTTAATCTCGACCCCTCGGGATTGAGTTCACTAAGAATAGTTTGAACTAATAAACGAGGAGTGCGTATACCATACTTGGTCTGTATCCTTCTCCACATTGCTCGGTAACCTAGAAGTTGACCACTGCCATCAAGTTCTCGTTGAATACATTCTCTTACCTGTTCACGATTAGCAGCGTTTCCTCTTCGGTTCAGTCCATATTCTTTCAGTTTATTAATAAGAGTTCTCTTAGATATTTGTATATCATGAAATTTATCTTAAAAGTTTAAAATGGTTTTATACTGGTAATTTTTTTCAAAATAATATCTAATCGTTTCTTCCATGATTCTCTGCCAAGATAGAAAATAATGTTTGATGGTCTCATTCACCATACCACAATCACATTTTGGTGATGAACAACAATTTATTCTGAACAAATATTCGTTCAGGGCATGAAATCCAAGTCTTAGACGGGTATGGAGAATGGACACCTGACGAATAAGAGAAAAGTCAAATAAATTTTTATACTGCAAAGGACAGAAAACCGATCTCAATTTGGCTTTGAATACTGGTAATGAAATTGAATTATTGCGTATGTCAACGCTTAAAGAATTCCATAAATTAATTGCCGTAGGAAAAAATTAGTGATGAAATCTGACTGTTCGACATGAAAACAAACAAAAATTTTCACTCGACCGTAGAGAAAAATGCACCCGTTCGCCCATAGTATCAGGTAATAAGTCAACAAGATACAACGGAGAAATCCTCTTGGCAATTTTATAAAAAAGAGCTAATTTGTGCATTTTTCTCCTGGTACTAAGATCCTCCCAGGCAAGCTCATTCCTCAAAGCTCTAGCACTTGTACCCTTAATGGCGCCGGTCACAACTTTGGCAGATTCATATTGAATGCTCTCCAATAATTGTGATTCGCCATCACTACAGTTATCCCAAATTATATCTCCATATTCCATTAAAGGTCTAATTAAACTCTTGTATAAACAAGCCAAGGTAGACCTGTTAACTCTATATTTTAATGGTTTCAGCATGTTTAATCGTTTCGAAGCTTTTTCAAAAATATTTTGTGTATTACTCCGCCAAGACATGTTAGCTTGGAACGTAAGTCCAAGGTGAGTATGGGATTCTACCTCCTCTACATATAAACCATCAAGAAACAAAGCGGGATGAATAGATTTATTATGTTTAAGAGAAAACACCATGCTACGAGATTTGGAAGGATTCATGGTGACAAGCCACTTATTCGACCATTCAGAAATTTTCAACAAATCATTATTTAGATGATCTGCAGAAACATCCTTATTCTCAAGTCTCAAAAAGCATTGTATCATCAGCATAGATGAATGGGTGGGAATCAAGACCAACTGTAATATCATTTATATATATCAAAAATAACAATGGGCCAAGAACTGACCCTTGCGGTACACCTGACTTGACTCCCCTCCATTCAGATGATTGACTCTCAATAACAACACGCTGTTTTTCTGTTTTTAAGGTAACTTTCAAACCACTTTAACAAAGGATCCCTGACACCGAGTGCCTCAAGTTTGCAAATCAAACCTGCGTGCCACACCCTGTCGAAGGCTTTACTTATGTCCAAAAAAACTACACGCACTTCTTTCCCTTCTTCAAAAGCTAAATAAATTTGATGAACAATATATATCAATTGGTTGACAGTAGAATCACCAGGTCTAAATCCAGATTGATATTTGTATAAAAAACCAATATCCAAAAGAAAATTATAAAGACGAATAAATGCTATTTTTTCGCAAATTTTTGAGAGCGAGGGCAACAACGAGACGGAGCGATAGTTTCCCTTAAATTGACGGTTTTCCTTTTTGTATAAAGGAATGACATTTGCTAATTTCCACTGGGACGGGTATTTTCCCAACTTGAAAGCTAAGTTTATAAAACTGGTAAAAAACATATGGAAACCATCACAGCAGAGGTTAATTATTTTATTACCTATGTCGTTGTGACCACAAGCTTTCGATTTATCAGCGCTGGTCATCAAAATTAGAACTTCCTGAGTAGTTGCAACAATTTTCGAAAGAAATTTAGAAGTCTGAAACGGTAACAACTCTGGGGGAGTATTGTTAGCTCCATCCAGTTCAGTTTGAGCAATAAAATAATCATTAAAAATACAAGCTTTTTCTTTAGGATCCGTTACCGAAACCTCGTTTTCTACAATTGTTGGAATGGCAGAGGGTTTACTATCACCGTAAATACGTTTCGCAATTGCCCACCACTTTTTGTTGTTAATGGAGAGGTCACTCAGATCTTTATTAAGTTTTTCATAATAAGAGCTCTTTGCATCTCTAATTAAATATATTGTTTGATTACGTTGCCTACGATAGCGCTCCAATGAATTAAGCGTAGGTTTCGTATTATGCAGACGAAGATATCGGTTGCGCCTTCTAATCGACAAACGAATTTGACTATTCATCCATGGTTTATCCTTAACTCTTGTAGTCACAGATTTCAATGGGATGTTTTTTGTTGTTTTTTTAGTTGTTTTTTTATTAGCTTTGCCATCTAATTATGTACATAAATACTGAAAATAATAACACTAAAAAGAAGATGGCTGGGTATCCGCAACAGCATGGCCAATTACTGCGGGCCCACAAAAGACTGAAAAAAATAGACAATTGACAATAAAATAATAATTACAGTTCTAATAGCAACAGTTTATTGGGCCTAATAGGCTCCGTGAGTTGTTGCATCTTGGACAGATCGTCTTAAATGTACGTGGATCTTCACAGTCGTACATTTTCCCCAAGGCAGTGAAATAGTAATTAAACATTACAGACTTAAATAAATTAAGACTAATCATGCTTAAGTCTAACTTATCAGTTAGAGTGTTCCAAGTTCTGGTTGATCTTATCCAAAACGATCTTTGGTGTGTTGTCGTTTTGCATCGTGGAACTACGTACTTACGTGTACTGGTGTTGCTTCTGGCTGATCTGGTGTACCTGGTAGTGTTTTTAATAAGTGGAAGATATGATGAGTCGATTAAACCATGAGTAACTTTGAAGTAGTGTACCATGTCCAAATATTCGTGCCAATAACAGATTGGGAGTAAAGATAGTGATAATAGTCTGGATGAGTATTTAACTGCACAAGTAAATGGTAAGTTCAGGATGTACTTTGTGGCATTAATAATTCATGAACCGAAAACAAAGGAAATCAGTACCGAGACGTTATATATCATGCACCAAATCAAAAACATCTCCAGTGTCTTTTGGTCATCTATCTGTTTTTATTACGTAGCTGGAGAAATAGTCGAAATGTGCAGACTTTCCCCTCAGGGAAATCTTTCGCAAATTGTAAATTATAAAATTGATCGGCGGCCTAATGGTTAATTCGTCACGACGGCTTACAAATAAAAAGTGTCGATCTCTTTCTCACTCATATGTAGTGGGTTAATGAGCTTAAGTCTTTAACAGTTTGCCGACTAAATACATGCATGCCGACAGTGTTAGATAGCTTTATTCTCATGAGGCTGAATGACTGTAGTCGGAACAAGCTTTATAACAACATGTGCTTTTCCTAGTAGTGATTTGGGATTTGTGCTATAGTTGTAAGTTTGTGATATAATGTCACTATTTGGTGGCTTGGCGTCCACGTCTGCCACTAAAAAGTGTCCAACGAGAAATGTCGTTCTCGATTTTGGCGATTTACCGCACTTCTCCTTCGCGGAACTCGTGAACAAAGACGAAATGGGACGTTTTGCTTCGGTTTTCACTGCCGAATTTCCGTCAAGTGGAGAAAAAGTTGCAGTGAAAAAGTTTCTTGGTGTTGAAGAAGACAACCGCAAAATTCTTCTAAAGGAAGCAAAGCTTTTGAACAGTCTGAAGCATCCAAACATCGTGGGCTTTATAGGTGTATGCAATGACACTTACGCATTGCTTTTGGAGTATGTGTATTTCGATTTTACGCCATTTGGACATGACTTACAGGTGAACTCTCTTGCTGATCTTCTTTGCCATTTCGATAAGACAGACGCAGCAAACATCGACAAGAACGTGTTTTTCCATGTAGCTGAAGATGTCGCGAGGGGGTTGAAATATTTACATGATAAAGGTTTTGTATGCCGTTCCGTTACGGACAAAAATATATCAAATGTATAGCAATCGAATGTCGAAAATATATTAGTCGAATGTCGAAAACATAACAGTCGAATGTCGAAAACATAGCATACGAATGTCGAAAACATAGCAGTCAAATATCAAAAACATGGAATATCAAACGTAGAGCAATATCGAATGTCGAAAACAGAGCATACGGATGTCCAAAACACAACAGTCGAATGTCGAAAGTATAACAGGCGAATGTCGAAAGTATAACAGGCGAATGATAAAAATACAGTAGTCGAAGCTCGAGAATAAGCATACGAATGTCCAAAACATTGCAGTCGAATGTCGAAACTTCGAAAGTCAAGTCGAAAGGAAACGGAAGTGATTGAAACCGGATATCGTGTCAGATCTCAAAGGCCAAGGTTGTAATTTGTAAAGTGTCCCATAAATTGAAAATGGCGGCTCGTTGGCTCCCAAACAATGAAGAGTTTTTCAACGCTCTTGTGAGACTGATTGAGACAGCAGAATCTCAGAGGAATTCAGCTTCTTACGATGCATCCGAGTTTCTTTTTCGCAGGCTAGACGCATACGAAAGAACCCTTTCCACATTACGATCAAGGGTGGCTGAGAGTTTGGATTGGAATATTTCAAGCACAGCTGAAATCCCAGATGTAGTAGTCCAACTGTCATACATATTGCAAAGGACCAGCATACTTAGGCAGCACTTCCAGGATATCTTTTTCCTCAGTTTGGAAAGAGAACTGGAGGATGTTAGCGGACAATTTATTTCAACTGAACCAGTTCGAAGAGCGTGCCAAGGTGGGCGAGGAAGGCCCAGGTTTTCAGTTAGCCGAGAGCAACTAGAAGCACTTAATGGCCCTGGTGGTTTCTGTTGGAGTGAAATTGCTCGGGCATTTGGTGTATCTGAAAGAACACTCCGTCGCAGACGTCATGAGCTGGGGATGGTAGTAGAAGGAAGGCAATTCTCAGATTTGTCCGACAACGAACTGGATAATATTATTCGTTCAATCATCTGCATAACTCCAAATATCGGGCTTCGGATGTTGCAGGGGGCACTAAGACATCGTGGTTTTGTTCTTCAAAGAGACCGCGTTATACGCTCCATGCATCGGGTAGACCCTGTAACTTCTACCTTGAGAAACACCAGAAGAATCATAAGAAGATCTTACAATGTTCCATGTCCCAACGCTTTATGGTAAGTACAATATATATTGTATATATACATAACTCGCTGTCTCGCTCTGCTGTAGAAAGCATTGGGCACTCTCTTATATCAGCATCTGTTTTTGATTTATTGATTATTTTTATTGACTTATTGATTATTTTTATTGATTGATTGATTGATTGATAAATATATATATATATATATAGGTAGGTATGTATGTAGGTAGGTAGGTAGGTAGGTAGGTAGAGGGAGGGAGGTAGGTAGGTAGGTAGGTAGGTAGGTAGGTAGGTAGGTAGGTAGGTAGGTAGGTAGGTAGGTAGGTGGGTGGGTGGGTGGGTGGATGGATGGATGGATGGATGGTTGGATGGATGGATGGGATGGGTTGGATGGATGGGATGGGTTGGATGGGTTGGATGGGTTGGATGGGTTGGATGGGTTGGATGGGTTGGATGGGTTGGATGGGTTGGATGGGTTGGATGGGTTGGATGGGTTGGATGGGTTGGATGGGCTGGATGGGTTGGATGGGCTGGATGGGTTGGATGGGCTGGATGGGCTGGATGGGCTGGATGGGTTGGATGGGTTGGATGGGTTGGATGGGTTGGATGGGTTGGATGGGTTGGATGGGTTGGATGGATGGATGGATGGATGGATGGATGGATGGATGGATGGATGGATGGATGGATGGATGGATGGATGGGATGGGTTGGATGGATGGGATGGGTTGGATGGGTTGGATGGGTTGGATGGGTTGGATGGGTTGGATGGGTTGGATGGGTTGGATGGGTTGGATGGGTTGGATGGGTTGGATGGGTTGGATGGGTTGGATGGGTTGGATGGGTTGGATGGGTTGGATGGGTTGGATGGGTTGGATGGGTTGGATGGGTTGGATGGGTTGGATGGGTTGGATGGGTTGGATGGGTTGGATGGGTTGGATGGGTTGGATGGGTTGGATGGATGGATGGATGGATGGATGGATGGATGGATGGATAGATATATATTACATGGTGGTGCGAAAATATGAATTTTATCTTCGAGTGGTGAAGACAATATTTTATGAATTAGCAAAGTGAATGAGTAAAATATTGTTTTCACCACGAGAAGATAAAATTCATATCTTCAAGCCACCTAGAAACAACACAATTAAAGTTCAATTCGCAACATGACATCATCGAAATCTTCACTAGTGAGGATATCAAAAATATCTCACTGTATATTTTCCAGTAAAACACTTGCATCTATATAATAAATAATATATTTTATATATACTTTATATATATAACTATTATTACTAGGAAATATACAGTGTCGTATTTTCCATATCCTCACTAGTGAAGATATCAATAACATCATTTAGAATTTTACTGCTTTTTGCATTGAATCTATATAATAAAAAGAACATTACACAGTGGCTTGAAGATATGAATTTTATCTTCTCGTGGCAAAAACAATATTTTACTCATTCGCTGCGCTCATTCATAAAATATTGTTTTCCCCCACTCAAAGATAAAATTCATATCTTCGCGCCGCCATGTAATATCCTCCATATATTATATATATTATATATACATATATATATATATATATATATTATGTATATTATGTATTATGTATTATATGTTATATATTATGTATATTTACCTACCCAGCAAATGGCTAAATCTTCCAGGATATCTTTAAACATACTAACATAGGGGCAACAATGTTACTAAACTTTGGTTGTTTATGCAAAATAGGCAAGGACAGTCAATACTCAATGAAATTTGTGTACAGTACAGTGTTTCTGTTGATACTATGTTGTGACAACATAAACCCTGGAAACATTCAGTGCGTTTGTTGGGTAGGTCAATTTCTTTAAGTCAAGTAATAGAAAAGGTGGGAGTGCTGTCTACTTTAATGTAGCTAGATGAGTTGTGATTTTTTTTCATTGTGTAAACATATACAGTACTGTGTGCATTTTTTCAGGCATATTGATGGGAACCATAAATTGATCCAGCCTTATCGCATAGTGATCCATGGAGGCATTGATGGGTTTTCCCGACTAGTAGTTTTTCTGAAAGCATCAAGTAACAATAGGGCATCAACTGTACTCAGTTCATTCCAGAGCGCTGTAAGGCAGCACAATTTACCATCAAGAGTGCGCTGTGACCTTGGAATGGAAAATGTTGAAGTTGGGAGATTCATGCTTGACGAAAGAGGTCTGAATCGTGGCAGCATAATAACTGGCACATCTGTACACAACCAGAGGATAGAAAGGCTATGGAGAGACATGAATCGCATTGTAGTTTCAAAATTTTTGAACATTTTTTTGTTCTTGGAGAATCATGGAGTTTTTGATCCAGTCAGTGAAGTTCATCTGTTTTGCCTTCATTTAGTATACATTGACTTGATAAATGATGCACTTCAGGAGTTTGTCGCTCAATGGAATAACCATCCTGTCACAACAGAAAGCAACCTTTCACCACGACAGATATGGGTGAGAGGGGTGGTGGCTTTGCAAAACTCTGGTTACACTGCAGTTAATGATGTTATCAACAACCATGAACATTCTAATTACGGCATTTGTGAGGATGGTCCTGTTTCCGAGGAAGACCCATCCCGGATGGTCTGTGTTCCAGAAACATTAATTCACTTGACCGAAGAACAATTGGATTCCATTCAGTCAGCTATAACAGGGGTACGTGCAAGAGGGGATGCTCATGGAATTGAATCTTTTGTAGTAGCTGTGGAGCAAGTGACTTCAATAACAAATAATGCCAACTGATGTATCCGCCATTTCTAAAATTATGGTGTTGGCTTGTGAATAGAGCTGAATTTAAGTGCAAAATATTGTGCATACTGTATACTTTTTGTTGCATAGATTAAAAAGTTTTTATTTATGAAATCGCACAAGACAAGAAAAATTTTGCGTGCGTAATATTTTCCAAATGGACAGCCAGTTTTACGATATATGAATACAATCTTTTTTCTTTTCTTTTTTTCTGTAAGAGGCTACCGTAAACCATAAACATCCAAATATAAGTCCTGCAATTATAAGCCCTCTGTATACAAGCCCACCAATTTACTAACACTTTGGTTCTTCAAAATATAAGACACCCCCCTGTATAACCCCATGGCCTTATACATGGACAGGAAATTGGCAATTTGGCATTTTTATTACCATTTTAAATCAAGTGATAACTGGCTATCAGAAAAAGTGTACGTTGTTTGTTTCTTAATGACATTGTTTGTTTTTGTCTGTGTGATTGAATACAACATGTTGGTGCACGATGTTTGAATTCAAAATGTTCTTGGTTCAAATGTTTGTTTACAAATGTTTTTAAAAATACATGTATACAAAATACAAACACAAAATCCTAACTTATATAATCCCCTGTGTATAAACCCACCTAAAAATGCTTACAAACAAATATAAGCCTAGCACTATTTGGGGGTTTACGGTAAATCTTAACCCATTATTAAGGGGCAAGGGGGCGCATTTAACACCAGACAATTTTGTTCACCCAGGTGATGAGCTCTGATGCACTGGCCCTTTCCCCTTGATGGGTTAACCAGGTCCTTAAACCCATTAAGCGGCAAGGACACACTTAGCATTTTATTCTTTGTAACACCAGGTGATTTTATTCACCCACTAGGTGATCATGATGAGCCCTAATATGCCCTTGCCCCTTAATGGGATTAATTTATACAATAAGACAGAAACAGAAAGGCAAGAACAACAGGCTTGACGCAGTTGACTGTATAATTATTGAACTTTATAATAACTGAACTGTAACTGTGAGCTCATTAGGATTACCACAATGAGTTCTGGTATGGTGGGTTTTTTTTAAATTTCAAAAACAATACGTATTATGATATATAATACGGTACTTTTTTTAATTGTATATTTAATATAAAATCACATTGCCAAGAAACAGAACATCAAAACGTAACAAAATAAACATCGTGTTTACATCTATATGGCTTACCCTAACACCTCCCAAGTGAGAAGTCTTACATTAAATAGAATTAAAGGCATCACCCTCTTTACGTATAGCAGCATGTATTGTATGAGCAAATGCTTGTTCATCCATTTCTTGTAGTGCAGAAGGAATACTCAATCTGACCAGACAAGTAGAAGAAAACACTGTAGTTGATGATTCTTCAATATCAACACTTATACAGCCTGCGGGGAGCATCTTGGAACCAGTCACATATTTCAAGAAACTTTCAAGGTCTATAATATCGAAATAGCACATTTCATTAAGATATTTTCTAACTTGCATTAAGTAAAGTCGGATGTTACAGTAATTTGCAGGCTTAATAGCACATTATCTCAACTGAACCTGAAAAATGTTCCGACATTACATTAGATCTGGGGGTACAGTTGGAACAGAATTTTTCATGTCATGATGTGGCTATGTTTCTCTGTATTAATGTGTATAATTTGTAAGAATAGCACTACAAAAATAATGTTTAAAAAATTAGGTTAGTGATCAATAACTTTTGAGGGCAAGGAAAAAGGGACCAATTTGGCCTGAGTGCCAGAGACTTGTAAAAACTGACACAATACTGGTAGTAACCCATTGTCACATAGCAACTAAGTAATCCAGTGATGCTCCTGTGGACAGACCTGAAGACTAAAACACAGGGGCATTTGGAGTGGTGGCAGGTGAGAAAAGGAGCCAAGACCTGGGCCATTCAATACAGACTGAAAATTCAAGAAAAACCAAAATACCCTCACTGACACCTAGAATTCCCAGATTATTCTCATAGTTGCTCTAAATTCATAAAGTTACTGAAGGAAAACAAGGATCCCCAGTACAGCAAAATTCAAAAGCATCCACTACGATTTAGGAAATTGTTCGGCTGTGGTAGTTTTAACATCGTTTGACATTGTCTGTGGTAGTTTTAACATCGTCTGTAGACTGTTGATGTTAGTCAGTGATATTTTTGTTCAATAATTGACATGAAATCTGTTAAATATCTAATTCCAGTTACCTTCTCGTGAACCATTTCTAATGAAATTATGCAGCTTTTCTTCCATCTTTGTGTTCACTTGTGTAAACTTCATTTTCTCTATTAAAGCATCTGCTTCAATTTCGCTGGCAGAATGAAGGAACATTTCTTCAAACCTGGCTGGTTCCTTTCTTATCTCCTTTAGTACACCCAGGATGTCTACACCAGCGGCAAAGTTGTCCAACATGGGTATTCTCTTAATAAGGACATGATGGCAGACAATTGCTTCAGCTATTTCTTCCTTGTTTCCAGCCTAAATGAAGGAGTGAGCAATTGCAAGGCATCAATTTGAACCAGTTTATTGGATTTAATGACTGTAACAAACACAGGCTGACACCCTGTAAAAGTTGTACTAACCGTAGCCATACATGTTTTACCACTGTCTTGCAAAAGAGATAGGAACCCTTCTGACGCATTGAGCTCACAAAAGTCTTCAGAGCTTTTGGCTAACAGAAGCTGCAAATAAAAGTTAAAAAGGTACTATTCATAATATGAATGGAAACTGTTAGCTAGACAATCTGGTGATTTATTCAGTTACCGTAATTCACTTTTTGTAAATATCAATTATATGTGTTTGAGGTTCAATTGCTCATCAAATCACTTGCGTTTTGCCTTTAAGTGTGTAAATTAATGAAAGAAACATTATGTACTATCAACCAGCCTTAGGCAATGAATTTTAGAACAAACATGCATAAACGATTGACACTTTGAGAGTACCAGAAAAAATGGCAGCTGTACATTTAACCACAATCCTTTGCAAACCTAAACAGGCTTTAATAACAGGTACTGGTTGTTTGACATACCGGTATCAATATGAAGATTGAAGGTGAGCACATTCTTGTCAAGTTTGTTTTTTTTACAACACTTTTTCTTGGTGTTTTCAAAGTAAAAGTGTTTTTTATACGCAAAGGATTGTGGTTAAATGTATGTACATGTACAGGTCGCCATCTCTTTCGGTACCGTCAATTTGAAACTCAACACGAAGATTAACTTATTTATATTGCGACTACTTTCGTGCCATATACTTTATCAAATGCGTTAAAATGTGTCTCAAATTATAAGTATAATTACATTTATTACTTGTGTATGTTAAAGTACCTTTCTCAGTATATCCTGTTTATCTGAATCATATACATAATTAATTGAAGTATACGCTGCAGCCTTCGCCACATCTCCTGTAGCAACATAATAGTAGTGTGATGGGGCAAGATTGGGGAAGCCTCCACACTGCTGCACCATACCGTGTGCAATAATGGTGCCCAAGATTTTCGGCAGTCCAGCAAACAGACACTTTTGGTTGTAATTGAACAGTAATTTATCAGGCGGGCCTTCAAACAGGCAGAATTCTTTGTCTGCAATGAATTTATCTTTGACAGAAGAAAAGAACTCCTTTCTCACTCCCCCGCTGTCAATTGCTGGTTGGCCTATGAAAGAGACCCGCAGTGGTCTCTTTGCATCAAATTCGGGGCTTTTGTAGTAGACCAGTGCATCTTGGAGTATGTCATCCTGATCAACCATTAGTTTCTTGGGCAGGCCAGTAAGATTTTTGGCCAGCGTCTCGGCTATGCCACTTGCAGTGAGTTTTGGGTCATCCAAGTCATCATCCTCAAAGATTGAGTGGAGGAGGTCATCGTCGTCATCGTCTAGGAAGGTGCAAATTAGCGGAAAATGAAAAATTTAGTTGGACAGGTGTTTCCACTATTTCTTGTGAATGAAATACTGATGTTTAGAGCGGACCCCATCACCAGAGTCGGGCTCCATTTGAAACATCAGTATTTGTTGATAAAATTCTTGTAATAAAATTCTTGATAGTGAGAAGAAAACTCAAGCAAGAAGCTTAGCAAAAATTTCAAACTTTGGCTAAAGATAGCCCATCGGCGCAAGAATACACTACATTTCTTTGGTTGGGATTTAAAAAATGAAAATGGAGATTGAATAAATCATATTATCAAATTTCGTATTTGGACTGAAGAAATACCAGATGGTTTTCCGTGTTTGAATACTCTGATCCAAACACGCGGGAAATTGCGAGACTGGAGAAAAGCATAACAAAACACGAGCCGAATGCGAGTGTTTTTAGCTTTTCGAAAGTCGGGCAATTTCCCAAGTGTTTGGATAAGCGTCTGTCTCCAAACACGGAAAAAGCCATTTGGTATTTCTTTTATACAATAATCACAAGTGAATATGACATACTGTCCGACATTTTCAAAAAATCGTTTTGGTGGGAATTTTCCGTGTTTGGATACTCTGATCCAAACACGGCAATTGACCAATCACGGCTCGTGTAGAATAATCTCTCTTCCTGAACGGTTTTTAACTATGAATGAGCCCTGATGAATGAGAGATTGCGTACTCTGGATGCTATTTTATAAACATTTTTCACACCACTGTATGTTATGAAATACACGCATGTCTAAGGTTATACACAGAGCATTGCAATATCTGAAAGGTAAAGGGAAATTAACCGAATATTACCTGTACTTCGATAAATATGTAGGCCAATGCATTAATGGGGTGTGGCAGACATTTTTGGTATTTGTTGTGCAGGCATTTATCATTTGTTGATTCGGTTGCAACTTGGAAGCTAAGAGAATCTCCTATTTTTATGACGAATAACAGTTCAATGCACAACTTTGAATGTTTTATAAACAGTTCACACAATTCCTAGCAATGCATATACGTATTAAACATTTAAGAAAATATGTGTATAGTTAATGACAATAACAGCAGCCACATTTTAAGTAATTTATTTCAGGCACTGCATATTATACAGTCCCAGGGTCTAGGTGTGGTGTATAGCTTCAGGCAACAAGAACCTAAACTCCGTAACACCCATGGGCCTTTTCAAAGGCCAGTCCCATCTTTTAAGCCAATGGAGGAAAAAAGCAATGCTGTACACCAAAGAAAACTGATACAATTATCAACGTATGTAGTAAACACTTCATTACCTCCCAACAGGCGATGCACTGCTTCCTCTGGATTAAGGCTGGTGCTTAGAACATTTTCTACAATGGCTTGATCAGTTCCAGGAAACATTTCCCTAATGTGGTCAACTTCAAATCTTACTTTCTTCAGGGGCTGAAATGAATATAAATTGCACAAGACTCTTGAAACTGTTGTTATGGAAAACAAAACTTTTTCTTCTGAATCTAATTATAAAATTTGATCATTACTGCACTCATCTCATTCACTCATCTCATTACTGCACTCATTCCCTTTCACATACTGTAATGCACATACACTGTTGTACATGTAAGTTTCAGACAGTCCAATTTCTAATAAAATTCAGGATATTTAGGAATTGATGGTGTACATAGAAAAATGCATTTCATTGTATAGTTTGAACATATATAAGGATATAATGTATATGTTCTAGTATTTATAAGCAGTAGATTATAAAAAACCCTACTATTTGGGTTTAAATTATGGGGTTTTTGCAACACTGTTTAAACACTATTACACAAACCTGTTCATTTTCATCAGGAGAATCTCTTTTGTTTTCCACACTCGCTTTTTGGTTCTAATACAGTAAATATGGGAAAATAAGTCAGTTGCACATAAATGTATATGCAGGAAGTTATAAATAAACAAGTCATATATTGTTAACAGGCACAGACAAGATCACAAGAACACAAAACAGGCACAAGCAAGAAAAGAAAAGACAATTTGGGAGGTGTCTTTTTACATTTTCACAAACATGGCCATTAAGGAGCAAGAGCACACTACTGTAGTATAACCCAAAATACAGAAGATTACCGTAGAACCCATCTCTTTTATTAATCACAATATAACATACACTGGCCTAGCACTCTCTCTTCGACTCTCACAATAACCCACACATGCCATCTCCTATTACTAATCAATTATGCCGATGAGTTGTCTCTTATTACTGGATTACCCAGTATTAATTGTCAACATGTGATTTATATTACACTACCATTTTATTCTGGCTGGTATCAGACAAGTTTATTCACCTTTGTGATGCACCTTTGCCCCTTAATGGGTTAATGTAGAGTTATGCTGTACCTGTTCATCATTTTCTTCTGATGATTCACTTGGTAGGTAGTAAGTGATTTTTTCGATCTTGCATTCTTGATCCTGCAAATAGGGATGACAACTTAACCAAACAATAGTCATGATACTAGTACAAAAAAAAAGTGTACTCAATAAATAAAGATATCAACCTCAAGCTACAAGAAAAGATGCAAGCAATGGGAATAAGTGCCACCAATAATATGTTTGCACAACACCTGTTGATTCTTGTTCTATGTAAGTTTTATATCATATTGTAATTTTCTTCAGTTTGGAAGCTTCACAACATATCTGAAAATTTTTATATATCTGACACAACTTCAGTTGCACAGTGTACATAACCTCAACAAGTTGTGCGTCCAAGTTGTTGTTATAAGTATAACAACTCACTTTTAACTGCCTATTTCCATTATTGGGTTGTTCCAGAAAAGATCTGCTCCTCCCCACAGAGGAAATTTGCACCTGTCCAGAGAGGGAGGGAGTAAAATTCATCAGATTTACCATAGGTGTACAGGCTCAAACATTTCGGGGGGGGAGGCAAAGATTTGCCCAAATATTCATACAAATTGTAATAAATTTGCCCGAATTTTGCTACAACTTGCAATAAATTTCCCCGAATTTCCCCCTGAATTTCCCCAAATTTTCAGGTTTTTTCTGAAGGTTGGGGGGCAGGTCCCCCCCTGACCATACACCTATGAGATTTACATAACTTGTCCTAGGATGTCTGAAGGGGGAGGACCCATTTTTCATTTCCTCCATGGGGAGGAGTGGATGTTTTCTGGAATGACCATTTTGGTTTATGATCTTTACTTATAAGTTACACAGTGGTTTCCCTTCCAGTTTTTCTTTAAGTATTTTATTTTTAAAATACCTAAATAATATGTAATATCATGAAGCAAAATGAGAGGCAGGTACAACAATAGAATCAGAGACCATTTTATGTGTACAGAAATCTTTTCTAATGTTTTAGAATTTATGCACTCACATCTTCAAATGGAATGTCTTTCAAAGTTCTAATATAAATTGGACCAGCTCCAGTAATATGCTTCAGTACTTTGCCAGTCAATTCCTGACCTTCTCTGAGTTTTATTGGAATGACTTCATTGCCGACTGACCTTACAAACTCGAACCTGAGACACATTAAAATATAAAGTAACACATTAAAAATATTTCAACTTGAATGTATATTTAATTGTGCATTGCTGATTTTTTACACCCTTGTAGAATTCCAGCCTTTGGAAAGATGACCCCTTAGGAATTCCAGATTTTGAGTGTGATAAACACCTCATTTCCAACCAAGAATTCGAAGCCCCACCTATTAAGGTTACCCTGAAGAACTCCAAAGGTTCTTGGGAGGGGGGGGGGGGGGGGGAGTTTACGGACATTAAATGGAATAGTCCATTACTTATACTGTATTAATATGTTTAACTAACATACACAAAAAAAAATTACAAAACTTTGTTCCTTACCCGATCTCTTCCTCTTGGTGCAGATGTTCAGAAAAAACATTTCTCAGTTCCGCGCGAAGTTCTGCCTCACGTAGGCCAACGCAGAAAGGCCACGCGTCGACAAACAGGCCAGCCTTGACTAGCTTGGCCTTGATCTTTCTCCTCGGCACTTCTTCCCACTGAGGAGATGGCAAGAGACAGACATCTTTTATTACTGGTGTAGCTGTTGCTACTTTTTCTTGGCCTTTTTTGGCAAAGCGACCACTTGCCGTCCGCATTGGCTCTTTATCCTTCTTACTTCGTGTTTTGCTTTTTTGGCTAGCATTACTATAGTTCGACGAACTGCAGTATTGTTCAGCAAGTTGCTGCCTCGATTCCGTCGTAGAATGACGAGGAAAGTTGAAACTTCTACCAAGCTCTTCTTGGGCTGATGTACAGCCCATTGAAGAGGTCGAAGCGGGACACGCTGAGCTCCCGTTCCTGGCATTGCCATTGTTTGGCAAGCCGTTTAAATTTACAATAACAGCACGTACAATCCGACTTAGATCGTCCTCTTCACGTTCCGACATGATGGTTATATTAACACAAACAGCGCGCGGACATCTGATAGATCTGACACGATATCCGGTTTCAATCACTTCCGTTTCCTTTCGACTTGACTTTCGAAGTTTCGACATACTGCAATGTTTTGGACATTCGTTCGTGCTTCGACTACTGTATTTTTATCATTCGCCTGTTATACTTTCGACATTCGCCTGTTATACTTTCGACATTCGACTGTTGTGTTTTGGACATCCGTATGCTCTGTTTTCGACATTCGACTGCTCTGTTTTCGACATTCGATATTGCTCTACGTTTGATATTCCATGTTTTCGATATTTGACTGCTGTTTTCGACATTCGTATGCTATGTTTTCGACATTCGACTGTTATGTTTTCGACATTCGACTAATATATTTTCGACATTCGATTGCTATACATTTGATATATTTTTGTCCGTAACGGAACGGCATAGTTTTGCCCACAGAGACCTAAAACCAGCAAACGTTCTTGTCTCCAATCAACATTACTGCCAGTTGGCTTCTCCAGAAGATATTGAACAAATTTGTTCTTCCACGCCACTAATTTGCAAGTTGACCGATTTTGGGGAGAGTCGATCGAACGAATTTCACAACAAGACTATTGTGACCACCAGGACGGGCAGAATTAACAGAGGAACACCGGTGTTCATGGCTCCAGAGCTTTTGGTAGACGAACTTCGGCCAACTAGAGCTTCTCTGGACGATCTGAAGAAAGCAGGCTTATGGTCGTTTGGAATGACTGTATTCTGTCTCGTGAACCCAGGATTGAAACACCCCTTCGAGATCAACATGCAGAATAAAAAGCCAAATGTCGAAGGTCCTATTGAATCTCTGAAAAGGCTTTTTAAGTCTAGAGAAAGGCCAGTGGCGCAAGTGAAATATGCAGCAAATCAAGCTGGTGAATGGCGTAGTCTCCTCACCATTTTCAATGCGTGCACCAGGTTTTCAGCAAATTCCCGTGTGCCATCCAAGATGTTTTGGAAATCCTCGGAAATGAGAGAAAATTGTTCAACACTACGCACCAAGAAGCCGACGAAGAGATCCATTTAAAATTAAACCAATCGTCGTTCCTTGAGATATTTCATGGACAAATTGCTGCTCAGATCCAAAATAATGCTGCTGCACGTCCAACGGATGCCATTTTAAATTCTGCGCTGGCTGATGGAACCAACGCCTGCTCGTTCTTGTGCGTTAAGATGATAGCTGACGAGATCTATCCAAACGAAATCGAGTCGACTTGGTCGGCGATCGCGGAAATCTCTGACGCTGTGATTCGTACCTTACCGCGAACTATTAACAACTTCAGGGATGTGGCGTTACACTATGACGTTCTTGAAGCCTATGCCTTGATGAAGGAAAATGACTGTCTCTCGTCCTCGTACCAATTTTCCGAAGAGTTGTGCGCTTACGGCATTTTTTCAGAAAAAGGGAAAAGCGAATCTCCTGGAGGTAGTAACAGCAATAAAGAACGGCAGTGATTGTATTGGTTTATATACGTGTGAACCCTATATGTTACTACTTGGCTAATTGGGAAACAGTATCTTTATTTTGGATACGCATCCTGTTGCTCCAGCAGCTGGAGGAAAATCGACCGGAATATTAAAGGTTTTCCACGGAATGGCGGAATCAGCGTGTGTGTGGCTATGGCAACGACTTTTATGCAGTGGTGTAAAGGACGATCGTCTGCAGTCCCTTTCAATAATGGAAAAGGATGAAACAAACAGGTATGTGGACATATATAGAAATGTGCAATGAACTGCGAATTCAATGCAATGCATCACATTGCTACACAACACAACGTAACCCGTAATGTAAAATGTAGTGTATAATGCAATGCAATGCAATGCAATGCAATGCAATGCAATGCAATGCAATGCAATGCAATGCAATGCAATGCAATGTAATGTAACGTATTCATTCCGTTCATTTTATTCATTCCATTCTTTTTATTCTATAAAATAATTTCATCGGATTTGGTAAAATATTCTTCTCTTTAAGCGAACAGAATGCGATAGCCGACAATGGACAAAGAAACCATTCAGAAGAATGCGATGTGACTATTACAGACGACAGTTTACAAGAACCTACAGAAAAGAAACTCAAAGCAAGGGTATAATTTTATTATGTTGCAGCTTTCAACTGAGTAGCCATTTATATATATATATACACAAAATGGCGGCATAGTTTTCTTAAACTATTGCAGATGAAACTGGCTGGTTTCAACATATAGCCCAGAAAAACTTGAGCTAAGAAGGGGGAACTAACATTTAACACAAAATACACAACCCAAATGCACAATTTACAAAGTTAAGATGGTAAATCCACTTTAAAAACGGCTATATGTAAAAACAGGACCCGGGACCCGGACCGGGGACCCGATGACCCATGTAAAACAAGGACCCATGTCAAATTGGATGGGGGTTTAAGAAAATATTACATTTTGTGGCGGGGGGTGATATTTTATTGTACTACGTGCAAATTGTTGTAATAAGAAACTCAGCTTATGTCAGTGAAATTCCAACTAATCTGCTGCGTTATTGCTCTAATAAGAGGATATAAATATGATATGATTAGCAATCCGTTCAGAAAATAATCCGAAATGGTAGTCGCGTTACTTGGCGTGAGAAGCCCGTTCGCTGAAGCGCGAAGCTAGGTGGTTTGCAGCAATAAATACGCTGGTTAAGCCACATTCGCGGGCCGGCTGTCTATGTTTTTCATCCTTAGTTTAGGTGTTTTCTCGATTCCAACGAGTTTTCAATGGATCCTAGCTCAAAAACATCGGGTGGCATATACGGGTCCCCCTAAACAAAACATAATAAACTGACGGAATATCACAGCTGCGTGTGCGATAAAACTTAGCCGCGTCTCATTTTGACCAAGAAATTTTCGTTGCCCGCCTTCAAGATATGACCCAAGAGTTTCGGGATAACGCCAGACGTCTGCAGAGGAAAGCTAGTGGTCGGTTGAAGCCAGTCTCGGCAGCAATGGGTTAACAAATACTATTAAAGTACGCGTTTAAAGTCCACGTGACCACGTCACAGCAAAGTTTTTGCTTTGGGCTTCTTTGGTTGTTGTCACGTATACAGAATATCCAAATTCTGCAAACCGCACAAACAAGCTTTGTCCTTCCGTCAGTTTAATGTGTTTTGTTTAGAGGGACCGTATATGCCGCACGATGTATTTGAGATAGGATCGATTGAAATCAAATATTGAGAAACCCGTTGGAATCGAGTAAACACCATAACTAAGGATAAAAAAACAACATAGGCAACCGGCCCGCGAACGTGGCTTAACCAACGTATTTATGGCCGCTCAAAGCCTCAAACCGCTCTTAGATCAACAAGACACCTGGGTCAGGTGTTCACTCGGGCTACTGGAAAGTGCAGAGGTCCTGAATTGTCAATTTAAAGTGTCTAGAATTCAGGATGATCCTGATGCCTAGGGGACTTCTCTGTCCCACATGCAGGCTGTTAAACTAAAAAGCATATAACAAAAAAACAGTAGGGGTGTTGTGGTTAGGGTCTGAGAGGGGGGTTGTGGTTAGATCTAGATTTATGGTTACCGGCGATTGTCATTAGGTTTAGGGTCAGGTTTTGAGGTGGGGGTCAGGGTTGGGTTTCATTTTCTTTAATATTCAGGATTATCTGGAATTCTAGACCATTTCCAATTCAGGATAATCATGTAAACAAATTAGATACAAGTGATTAAGGTCAGTAGCAGTAAGGTTTAGAAGAGAGTATGTTACAGGTCGGGATCTGAAGAACATTTTAAACCTTGATTTCCAAAAAAAAGTTATTGACGTCGTAAAGCATTAACTAATAATTATAGCATTAATGCAGTGATTAGAAAGTTGAGTTTTAAACTGAATAACTGAGGTAGAATCTGGTATTGAGCAAGGTAGTCCAAAGTTTAAATATACAGTTCAAGTATTAACTAGCTTAAAAAGTTTAGTACAGCACTTAGAAACTAGTACATCTAGTTCTGAACTGTTTCTAGTGATTCTACCTGAATTATTGAGTTGCACAAAACTGTTAATAGGAATATGTATAACGTTTAAAATAGATAAGATCCTCCAAGTCATGCCAGTATGATAATGGCAGATGATCATTCAGATTGCATGACAAATCATCCTGCCAGTTCAAAAACTTAAAATATATTTAGTTGCCCTGCATTGTAGTCTTTCAACCTTACTGATTTTAGTTATTGTCTGAGGTGCCCAAACTTCACATGTGTGGGCCACGTACAGATATACTAGCAAATATGTAATAGATGACTAGTAAAATATACCTGCCCCCTACATCTATGCAATATCTTCATACAACATGAATCCTGATTCCATGTTTTTGCGTTAGAGCATGTTGGGAAGGCTCTTCAACTCTGCAGTGTTAGTACTGTAGTTGAATGTCAGACACCCTTATTTCTCTAAACATTTTGGTACCATCCGCATATAACACACACTTGGCTGCTGATGTTATAATGGCCAATATGTCATTAAAGTATCACTGTGTATATATGAGGAACAATATGACTGGTTCAAAGTTGTGTCTATGATGAATATCTTTTTACTCAATCTATGCATCAAAATTTATATATACAGTATCAAAATGAACATCAAGATATGGATAACATACTTGTCACAAAATTACATACTCAAGGTCCAAAGCACTCTGAATATAAATTCTATTGGATCAATAAGACTACTGTCCATTGCCTATCTCAAACTCAAAGACAGGCAACAGTCGGTAAAAACACAAATGTTACATACTGTAGAACATACATGAGTATAGAAGCTTCCTAACTCGTTTAGTAATAAAGCACATACATAATAATGCAAAAATATAAAGATACTGTTACTGTCAACAAACTGTTTCCTTAAAGTTTGTCATCTTCATGAATGTTCCTTGTGTTCTCACATCTTGGATCTTGTTTGCAGTAGTTTTCATGAGGTTTACAGGTCCTGAGATCATTGAACAACTGTTAGTATTGCTGAAGCCATGTGAAAAACCTATGAACATCGCAATTGCTCGACCAAAAGCATGAGAAAGTGAAAACAGTGCCAATATAAAGATCCAGAATGTTAGCGTTTTTGATCCTCATCTCCGTACCGGGCGAATTTTTTTTTGAGCCAGGTTCATTGCGCATTCAATTCTGCGCAAGGAAATTACGTAGTTGCGCGTTCTGTGGAGACTGGTGCGAGCAGTGACGCGTCTTCGATGGCAGAAGAATGGCCGCGTTTCTCAGTTATCTGTTTCGCTTCGATACTGAACGCTAAAGTAGCATTGTATTGACAGAAAGAGACGCAAAACTGTGGAAAGCAGAGGTAAGATACCTTTTCGTTACTTTATATGAAGAAACCTTTGACGTTTAATCTGTTTTGAATTCTATTATAAATAGTTATAAATAGTAAAATAGATGTAGTGTGATTACTGTGATAAGCTTTTATAATTGTATATTGCCTTTGATAGAAAGTATACAATGTAGTTCATTACATAAGCAAATTGTCTATCGTCAAAGGACAAGAACATTGAACCAGAAAAGTTAAGAGATATAAGTAAAACAAATACAATATTTAGACACATATCACTACATCTGTAATATCAACAACTTCACACAAATAACAAATTGGAACCCAGTCTCTGCATCACAAAATTATTGTTAGCAACCTTAAGTTTTAATATAATTAATTGACAAAGACATGCTCAAATGTAAGTTACAAACTCCTAATTGTTGCCATTTCCCAGCGTTTTGTTGTGGTACACATGCATTCTTACTTAAAGAATGTTGGCGTTTTTTTGTGGATTTTTTTCTGTCTTTCATAATATAACGGTCTGACATGTCCCTCGATTTGATTCGTGTTATGGAAGTTGGTCTTCCAAGACTTGCTTTTCGCATGCCACGAGTTGTTGAAACCTTCCGTCGACCTGCAGCTGCAGCTTGAACCTTGATTCTTTTGCCATACCTTTGTTTTATTCAATAAGATTTTGATATGCTATTGCCTAAAATATTTCCAAAATTATGGAAGGCTGCTGCCAATCTATTATTTGGGTTCATTCCACTGGTTTTGTCCACCATAGTCAAATACCGATTGCAGAATTTTTTTATGCCACCATTAAGATTGTTATCATTTTCCATAATTCGTTCATTTATGTCGTCAAATACTCTTTTTAGATTTTCTGTTACTTCATTGTTAAAATTATGTTCAATAATTGTATTAGTTTGTGATGTGGTGATGTTTTCGGGTTGTAAAGGGGGTTCACCTTCTTCTGACAGAAAAAAACTTTCTGCACTATAAGAACCTTCTTTCTCATCTTTCTGGTGAAGACTGGCATAAAAATCAGTTTGTTTGGCATTTTTGCCCAAAGCAACTGTGGCAAATTTTTGTCTTCCAGAGGCATCCAAAGAAGTAATAAAACTTAAACATGGGATCTTGTACTTTAAAACCACAGCCGCCTGATGCTTGCATGGCCTTCCAGTACATCCAACTGGGCATTCACATGTTCCAATAGTAACATCAACCAGGTACCATTTAGTTGAAAGAGATCCACTTCTGACCTTAAAAATATTTTGGGATTCAGTTGGTCGAACATAACTTAAGTCAACATTTCCACATGAAAGTTTCAGTTGGTCGAACATAACTTAAGTCAACATTTCCACATGAAAGTTTTTTATAACGTTTTGCAATGAAATGACCAAATCTGTTGTGGGAAATTGACAGAAGTCTGTTCTTATAGTAGGATTCAAGTGCAATTGTGATGAAGTCGAACACTTGTACTGTGTTGTAAGCCTTGACCCTGTCAAACACGATTTCCTTTAATATTCGAATTCCACTCTCTGCATAATTTTGAGTATGATTTCCCCTAGTCATCAAGTTTTGCCGGTAAGCTAAAGACCATTCTTTCTTTCTCTTCATATGGGTTGTTATTCGTGATGTAAATTGCTTGTATTTTTTTGCTGTTTTGTTCTTCAGCAAAATTTGATATCTTTCTGATAATTGATACTCATTCTTTGCAAAAACCATGTCCTTTACTAGTTTTAGTAGTGGGTACCTGTCACACTTGTTAATAGAATTTTTGCTATCCCAGAGCCATGTCCACTGTGCCTGTAAGAAACGAAAAATGCAGAGCAAAAGCACAGGAGTTGCCCAAACAGTATGAAGGGCTGCCCTTTCAGCAGCAGTATCGTCAGTCAAGAAAATATTTGGCCCATTGTTCTTGCCATTGCCATAGAAAGCATGGTCAGGAATGACATCTTTTAGTGTTTCCATGGCTGCTGTGATTGTTTCTTCACTTTCTCCTGATGTCAAAACCACTCCCAAAGGAAAACCTCCTGCTGCAGTACCTGTTGATAGCATGAAAAGGGATTGTTATGCTTTCCAGATTAGACGTAGCATCACAGAACGCCATTTCACCACTCTGTTTAATGTATTTGTGCACTCTGGACATTAGTGGTGTGCAGATAGCTAGGATAAAGGGCTGTATGGTCTTTTTATTATTTGAAGATGAAGAGTTGCAGTCATATATCTGAAGCTTAGCACAACCTCCCTCGTCTTTATAATCACTGTTGTATTTATCTATTCTGTTTTGAAGCTCTTCAAACATTCCAAGTCCACAACTAATACCATGCTCCTCATGTCTCCATTTTTCATGCAGGCTATATAGAAATCCCATATCAGGATTGTACTTTCTGTCCGCTGCAAGTGTTTCATAGTCTAGGGAATCCTCATTTGCCCTAAGCTCCAGTTTCTCTTCAATAATTCGTTTTACTGAGCTGGGATTGTGTCCCTCCTTGAAGTAATTTATTGCCAATGTTGTTGAGTCAGTTGCCGGATCCCTGAAACTTAAGGCTGCTGCAGAAGCTGTTGGATGGTTGTGATCGTATATGACATTAAGTTTGCATGGGTGTGTTGCAACTTCAGGATTTTTGTGTAGTGCTATTTTTGTTTTTGCTAGTATTGCCAAATAAAGTTTTGCAGGACACCCTGTGTCTTTATGGCGTCGTGGCAGATCCTTGAGTGCAGAGGCTGGTATATTTTTATGTCTGGCATATCCTGTGTTGTGTTGGCAGCGTGATGTAAAACGGTAAAGTACTCGTTCTCCGACTACCTTTCGTTTTCTTTCTTGACGAAGAGTTGTTTTGGAATGTTCTTCAAATTGATGTACCCAATCAACAGCATCTTTTTCAGTTTCAATGTTAATGTATGCTGAAAAAGTAAAATTTAGTTTTGGAGCCCCAAGAAATGTGTGTGTTGGCAAATTTTGAAATTCAGTTATCCTGTAGCTATAATTTGGTGGGAAAAGACATTGTGCTTCACTGGGCATACACATCAAACCATTTTGGTTGGCGCTACAATTCAGTTCGAGACTAGGTGGTGAATCTCCAGGATAATCAGACTCTTTAGCTGTAATAGTACTACTTGGTGGTGGTGAATCTCCAGGAGAGTCAAACTCTTTAGCTGTGGTACTTGGTGCTGAATTTCCAGGAGAATCAGACTCTTTAGCTGTGGTACTTGGTGGTGAATTTCCAGGAGAATCAAACTCTTTAGCTGTGGTACTTGGTGGTGAATCTCCAGGAGAATCAGACACTTTAGTTGGTAGTACTTGAGAGTCATCAGACTCACTTACTAGATCAGTTATACATCTGTTAAGTCAAAAAAAGGTGAAGTACATTAACGCATAATTATATAATTATTATTTTTTTATTTGCATTTTTAAAGGGTTAAAGTTGCCCAAAGTCCCTAAAAATAATACTAGTCATAATTTATTATACTGTATCGTGGAATTCTGAAAGACATACAATGTAAACTTATTAAGATACCACCATTTGCGTTCAAGCGTTTTAATAGCATTTAGCGAATAACTAGTTGTTTCGAGTTTTGAAACAAATGTTGTGCAATGACAACTATACGTTTGACAGATCAAATCATTGACAAATAGGCGGTGTAACTTTTGATTGTTATTGGTTCCGTTTCAAGTTTGAACGTTGCATTGATATTTTCTCACGGGCCACAGCAAACATGGAATACAAAATAAATGCGTTCGGCAGGTAATATTGAAGTGAACTACCCTTATCAGATGATCTGTGTTCGCTGATCATTCTAATTCTCACAATTAATTAAGCCATTGGTTTGATCTGTCAAACATATAGTTGTCATTGGACAACGTTTTTGTTTCAAAACTCGAAAACAACGGGTTATTCGCTAAACGCTTGAACGCATGCAGATGGTAGTATTAAGTTCAAGACATTAGAATTGCACACAATTATTTTTCTGGTTTGTCCTTTTAGATTATACATGTAATCTAACACTAAAAACATACGTGTACAGCTGATTTTCTATGTCTAGCATCATTCTCTTGCGAAACATTGGTATATCATTCTATAAATAAATTCTCAATAAATTACCTGTTGTTTATTATCACATTAGGAAAGAAAAAAACACTTGTTGTAAATCTGAAAACAGTACCTGTGAAAATCCAAGTGGTATATTTTCTGCAATATGTGTGGCATACTGTAACACAATTTCAGTATGTTTGTTAGGAGTGAAAAGAAATGGGTCCATTGCACAAAGAATATAACTGTAAAGTACATGTATCAGACAGTTTTATTCTTACAATGTATATTACAATGTTTATTAACTCTTTCACCGCCAAAGGTGACAAAAGTCGACTTTTATTATTTTACTCTGTCTAATGCCAGATTATTTTACTCTGTCTAACACCAGATGATTCTTAATACAAGCCTTTTCTAATGCAAAATTTCAGGCACCAAAGAGTTAACTCTTTCACCGCCAAAGGCGACAAAAATCGACTTATTATTTTACTGTCTAACGCCAGATGATTTTACTCATCTTGGGGAGAAATCTGGCAGTGAAAGGGTTAAAACTCACTTGGCAGACAAAAACACCACAGTCATCATGATTTTTTTGATTAGGAATACTCTGCAGGGGAAAAAAGGAGCAAAAGGGTGCTGGTTGTATGAAATTAACTTCAATATTTGGTAGTTTGTGTGAGATGTGGCTTTCTGTCTGCAATTCTCAGCATGTCTTAAAGTATTTGTTAACTGCAGAAGGAAATGGAAGATGATTGCTGTACAGTACCTCTAGAGGAGGGACCAAAAACTGCCAGTCACTAAAGTTTAGAGAACTTTTCGTCTTGAAAAACGTTTCTTCTTGTAAAAACAAACTGCAACAAAGTGAAGCAGACATCTTTATAACAATGCATCCAAATAACGATTTTGAAAGTTTTGGGGTTTTAGTGTTTCAGATTGCCTGAAGATACTACAATGTAAATTGATAGGGGGAGGGAAACCTACAACATATTTTCCTGTAGGGTTAATGGTATATATGTGTCCACCAATTACAAAATAATACTTGCCACATTCGCTTGAACCATTCTTTGCTTGTACCTAAGAAGTTCCCAGTGAATCCAGATAAAACATACTCTTTCTTTGGGGGAATGTCACCTGTATATTTTTTGAGAAAGTATACAATCATGTACATGTGATTATAGCATTTTATCATTATGCTAACCTGTATTTAACTCCCCTCTTTCCATCAAAGAATCAACTATTATCAGGGCTGTTGGAAATCATTATTACAGACTGCACATGTACAGTAGATTCCCTTAGACTGACATAAATTATAATGATCAGTAAAATGGTTTGAAACATAATATATTTTTGCCAGTAAAGTCCAGTGATTACTTGAAATATTGACTGGGACTAAAATAGTGTCTTGAGTAAGAATGTCAATGTCCTGCAATACACCACAACAGATGTAATATCTATAATTGTACTTGCCATATTTATTAAAGGGGGCTAGGGGGCTTAAAATGAATATCTAAAATGAACTATAATGATCTGAGTTTCTATCAATGGAGTTATTGTAGACATTTAAAAAAATAACATGTTTTATGTGGAGGGGAATTAAGGAGAGGTTTTTTCCATTTTTTCCTTCATGGGAGAGGCTTATACAGTGTCACAAGTGTTACGTACCTTTGTCCAGCGGTTTAACTTCCTCTTTTGATAACCATCCTTCACTATCAACTGAACCAAGTGATTTGAATAACGCTTTACCTTGAAACCCTGTGAAAAGCAGTGCAATTATCAGCAAGTATTTATTACAATTATTACAATTAAACTTTTGAGGAGAAAATTTAGAAAGGATTTTCAACATTATTGAAACCTTAAGTAGCCATTGGACAGCATATGGGTGAATGGATAAAATATTGAGTAAATAATTACCTTACTCCTGAGTGTCTTCTCCATGTTTTCCAGATAGCAATCTATGGCCTAGTAGACAATAAAGATGAAATCAAATAATGATTACATACTGCCTTCAGATTTTGTAATTTTTTGGAAATTTTTGTTTATTAAACCACAATTGTTTGCTATTTCTATAATTCTCGTGCTCTTGCCATTTGTTAGGCTCATAATAATACAACTGATTTAAAACTCTTCTGCCACTGCAGTTTGTACAAATACACTGTACATATACTAGGCCTATAATCATTTATCAAGTACCAGTGAGTTGAGCCATCTGTTTCCTTTCAAAGTTTCAGAATTCCTGTTGGTAGATGTCACTAAGCTGCCACACTAAAAAGGTACAGTAATTGTTATGCACCTATCAATGTTAAGCCCCAGGGCGGGTGGGTGGCCCATGGCAGGCAGCCCACGGAATATCGACTGATCAACATATCCCAACACAGGGAAATTTGACTTCCTTGACAAGCTCAAGGGAGGGATTTCCCCCCCCCCCCCTGGGGCTTAACATTGATAGGTGTATTACAGTATACATGTATATGCAGTATATTATAATTCATGTGTGTTACTATTTCTGTAAGCCTACATGTTGTCATTGTCAGTTTACCCACTTGATGTGGATGAAATTGATGGAAGTAAATCATTACATGTGCTCAACTTCTAATGAAACCCCTGCATGTGCTTGGAAAACTATTCACTACCACTTGCCACTTGTTATGAAACAGTAAATAATTGTTACACACAATTCTATCTGTAGTCTACTATATACCTACATGTAAAACCCCTGTATTTCTAGACTACTGTACCCGTAATTGTTTAAAAAAACAAACAAAGTTGGTATATTCACCACACCTGCAACTGTTCTGCCAAAGATAATTGCCTGTAGGTATTGAAAGGCTTGGCTATTGTCGGTTTCACTTTGGGTAAAGGGCCATATTCTGGATTTAGGTACTTTGTCATCTCATTACAGGTAGCTGTTGGGGTTTCCTGTCATGAGAGGAAGTGTTAGTTAGATACAGTACAATTTATGTAGACTCAAAACTGATGCTTTCACAAATTCATAATCTTTAAATGGGCACATTTTACAATCCTATGTAGTACCACACATGTATTTTACCTCTTTTAAGGCTTTAAAATCAACCTGCTCATAAAACAGCATAAAGGGCCATGTCTTATTCTTCCTTGCAATGGATACCTTTAATCAATTGAAAATGGTTTCTGTATTGTAAAATTCAACAAAATTGTGTTGCAATGTGTGTCAAAAATTGTTTTTGAATTTTACCTGTGTATCATTAACTTCGTACCATTTTCCTTTTGCAGGCAAAGAAGCAAAGTAGTGTCCATTGTTAGGACCAATGGACATGTAATGGAGTATGGCCTTAAAGTGGCACTACGATGGAAAATCGTGTTTCTATTTTTTCCCAGAAAATAAAAATATAGCACCTACTAAACATTCTCACCAAATATCAGAGTCAGATTCGATCTTCTTACCTGTTTATTTTGTGGTCCTTTTCGGTTATTCAACGACCGCCATTACTAGCTTCCAATTAACGCGGTGGGGTGAGCTGGACCGGATGTGACATCATTTACTCAACACACAAACAACGAAACAACTGAAATCAGTGAAACTGATATTCGAATAATTCGATCAATATGTCTTCTGACGAAAAAAGTGCGGTTTCTGAAAGCGAGCAGTCTTCTGTAGGCGGCATAAGTTTCTCTTAAATTTTGCCTAGTCAATAGTCGCTCAGTCAGGAATAAGACCGGAGACATTGCCGACTACATCGCGCATGACTGCAAGCCCGATATTCTTGCAATTACGGAGTCTTGGCTAGGCAGGGATGATGATGCGGTACGGGTTGAGTTATGTCCCGAGGGCTACGAAATGGCTGATCACGTGCGTGGCACGCGTCGCGGTGGAGGAACCGCTTTGTTGTATCGAGACTTTCTTGGTGTGACAAAAGTGGATGCAGGGAACAAGAAATCATTTGAGTTTTCTGAGTGGCTGGTTAATTCATCGTCTGCACATTAACTACGCATTCTTGTTGTCTACCGACCTCCTTATTCAAGTGAACACAGGTACCCGTGAGCGTGTTCTTGGCTGAGTTCTTTAGTCATCTAGAACCGTTGTTACTATGCAAGGAACCGCTATTGACTTGTGGCGACTTTAACATACACGTTGATTCCACTGAAGACCCTGATTCTGTTAAGTTTTGTGATCTACTTGAATCGGTTGGATTGCGGCAGTATGTGAGCCAAGCTACCCATGTTAATGGCCACACCCTTGACTTAGTAATTACACGTTTCTCGGATGATATTATATATGGCAAACCTAGCATTGATCGGTTTATATCGGATCATGCCGCCGTTGTTTGTCGTCTTGCAGCTCCAATGTCACTGGCATCGTATCGCAAAAAAACTTATAGGAAGTTGAAGTCTGTGGACCGTGATGTTCTCAGAGAGGATTTGGCAGCTACATCATTGTGTACCTCCCGTTATGGTGAGACGGAATATCAGCGAGACGAGGACGACATTGACGCTTTGGTACGTGAATACAACTCAACTCTCAAGAAATTGACTGATCGACATGCTCCACTAAAGACAAAAGTGCTTCGGGCGAGACCATCTGCTCCTTGGTATGATGCGGATATTGACGCAGCTAAGAGACGACGCAGGAAGGCTGAAAGAGCGTGGCGGAAAAGCAAGTCACTGGCTGATTTTACGGTGTTTAAGTCTCTTAGAAATCACGTGACTTATCTAATAAACAAAGCAAAGAAAACATATTACACTGACTTCATCTCGGACAATAGTGAAAATCAAGGTAAGCTTTTCCGCGCGGCCAGTAAACTGTTAACCACCAAGAACGAACTAAACTTCCCAAATTATACCAACAACATTGTGCTTTGTAATGATATTGAGGAGTTTTTCGTGCGAAAGGTTTCTAAGATTCGCTCTGATGTGGATGGGCCTGTTCTTGACGAGGAATCACGTGCTTTGGTACCTAGTGACCGTTGTGTGCCATCTGACGGTAGTGTTATCCTGGGGTCGTTCCGTTTGCTCAGTGAAGAGGAAGTTCGGGCTCTGGTTATGGCCTCACCCAAGAAGTACTGTGATTTGGATCTAATGCCAACGCCACTGGTGATTGACTGTCTGGAACTACTACTACCTGTAATTACTCATCTAGTCAATAGTTCGCTTAGCAATGGACATTTTCCAACCGATTGGAAAGAGGCTCTAGTAAAACCCCTTCTAAAGAAGTTGGGACTAGCTGCTCTGTTCAACCATCTGCGCCCGATCAGTAACCTGCAGTTTGTCTCTAAACTAGCTGAGCGAGCAGTTTATGATCAGACCTGTGACCACTCGATGTTGCATGACTTACTCCCGGAGCTTCAGTCTGCATACAGACAGAGATACAGCACTGAGACCGCCCTCCTCAAGGTCCAAAATGACATACTTTTGAACATGGATTGTCAGCGGGTTACGCTTCTTGTTCTTCTAGACCTTAGTGCGGCGTTTGATACCGTCGATCACGGCATTCTATTGCACCGATTGGAAACATCTTTTGGGATTACTGGAACTGTGCTGAAGTGGTTTAGATCCTATCTATCTGGACGATGTCAGCGAGTAGCATTTAAAGATGGAATCTCTGACACTTTTCCACTAACGTGCGGCGTACCTCAAGGCTCATGTTTGGGACCTTTGCTCTTTACCATGTATGCGAGTAAATTATTCGATGTCATTAAAGAACACCTACCAACCGCACACGCATACGCTGACGACACGCAGCTTTATTTGTCGTTTAAGCCAGGGAACAGTGCGAGTGAGGCAGAGAGTATTGCAGCGATGGAGACATGTATTAAGGCAGTACGGGCGTGGATGACTATGGATAAGTTGAAACTGAATGATAGCAAGACTGAGTTTTTAATTATCGGCACAAAGCAACAATTAGGAAAAGTGAACATCATTTCACTGTCTGTAGGCGATGATAATATTACACCGGTAGCATCTGCTAGGAATTTGGGGACTGTGTTTGAGAGTAACTTGTGTTTAGTATCCCATATCAAGCATTTTTCCACCTACACAATATTCGCAGAATTAGAAAATATCTCTCTGTTGACACAACCAGAACTTTAGTTCATGCTTTTATCATGGCAAGAGTGGATTATTGTAACAGCCTTCTCTATGGTCTTCCAGCAAAGTCTGTAAATAAGTTACAGCGTGTACAGAATGCGGCAGCCCGGCTGGTTACTGGTACTCCTCGTTTCAATCACATTACTCAAATTTTGTACGAGCTTCATTGGCTCCCTGTCAAGGAGAGAATCATCTTTAAGATATCTGTAATGACTTTCAAAGCAATACATGGACTAGCGCCATCATACATTAGGGAATTAGTAACAGTGATGAGACCAAGTAGTTATCAGTTACGTAGAAATAATGAACTATTGATAGAGCCAGTTAATAACAGAAATACGAAGAAGACTTTAGGTGATAGAGCTTTTAGTTTTGCAGCCCCTACAGTTTTTAACGCCTTGCTGCATTATATTAGACGGGATAGTAATTTTAATAGTTTTAAGTCTTCATTGAAAACGTATCTTTTTCAAATTGCATATTGTTCATAGTTTTATCTTTTTTTTTTTTATTTTAGCATATGTAAATACTATCACTACTATTATATTTTATTGTTACGCGCATTTGATCAAATTCTCATGTAAATTTGCGCGCTACGAATAAATTATTATTAAATTATTATAAGTTACTCTCCTGGTGGTGAGATGTCGCATGATTCTGATGGAAGTAATTTGGATGATACGATTCCTACGATACTTCAGATGAACCTCTTGCAACGCCAGAAGAACACGCCAAGTATCAACATGTCATAATTTTCGCTACAGATGCAAGAACAACAACAGCTGGCTGTTCGGCTTTCTGGTGAACAGTCAATTGATTCCTGGTAACTTTCTATAAATTTGTGTATCTGTACAAGTGTTCAACATCATATGCTTGGGCGACATAAAGAAAGGAATATCAGAGTATTAAAGGAGTATATTATAAGTAATATTGGGCATTTCACTCGATTACATAGCGACATAGCGTGTTCGAAGGATTTTGGGTGAAGGAAAATTCGAGTGTAGAATATATACATTATTAAAGGAGTATACTGGATTTGAAGAGGGAGAGAACTCGAATAATTTTTATATTACATTATTAAATCGTCTTTTAGTCTTCATATTATGTCCTTGCCTTTGAGTAGGTGTAAGTGTGGTAATTGTTCTTTGGAATTTGTTGTCAAGCCGGATGAATGTCGCTGTTGTTTCGATATTGATCAATGTAAACTAAAAATGGCTGAGGAAAAGCTTAATGATCGATGCTTGACAGAACACCCAGCTTTGAGCCCGTGTGTTTAAACCCTTGGGTTTTGCGAATTGCTGGTATAAGTTTTAAAACCAAAATCAAAATCAAAGGAGCCAAAAATTACACTTCTTTGTATATGAAAGGGAAGAAAAGCGAATCTGAGTAAGTATTTATCATTCCCAATAAATGGCTAGCCTCGATGAACATTGTCAGTTAATTTGAAATATTTGTTAGGTTTTTTCGAGCAGCAGCATATAGGCAATTTGTTAGGCTTGTGAAAATATCCTTTGAACAAAAGCTGAAACAATAAGTGCCTGACCCTATTCACACTATGCTGGAAAAACAAGGAAAAGACGAGGCAATACAAAAGTTTATGATGAAGAAAGGAAAAGAAACTGCAATCGTCCCCCCTACTTGCTCAAGTATGTCCAAGTATTTTATTTGATGATGCTATAGAATCCAGTGACTTTAATAAGTGGACATCATCATTTTCTTCTATATGTTGTATTTTTTAGTTGATGAATTACGACTTGCAATTATTATCACAAGGGGAATGCTGCCTGGCAACGAATCCCTACGATTATTATTAAATACCATAAGGAAGATGGTTGATATTGGAGCAAATTCGTAATAATCCATGGGCTCATATGATTGTGGTGTTGGACGAAGGAGAACACGATCATAATTTTGCAAGTTATGAGTATGTTTTAGAGAATAGTATTTAGCGCCCAACCAAACTATTGATTGTGAGCCGACCATATTCTTGTATGGACTGACTCTAACGCCTCCCTCACCCCTGGATGGGCAGGGGGTGCAGCAGGAAATATATTTCGTGTCACACACGTGAGTACCATGCCGTCCGCCAACACTGCTGCTGTTCAGTAGCCAAATTTCGAACTACTAGGTCTATTGTTTATTTATAATTAAACTCAACAGGAGAGATGCTGTGAGCAAGCTAATCTAATGGTGCTGGTTACAACTTGTTGGTTTAAAGACTGACAGTACTGAAACCAGCTATTATGAATCCGAGTTCTCCTCTTCTTCCTCATATCCAGTATATTCTTTACCTTTGAACTCTTTTCTTATCCTTGAATACACACAGCATGGAAGGGGATACCTCATCGAACTACCTGTGTAATCCCACACAAGCCTAACAAATTGCCTGCATGCTACTGCTCGAAAAAACCTAAGTTAAATAACAAATATTTCAAATTAACTGACAATGTTCGAGGCTAGCCATTTATTGGGAATGATAAATACTTACTCAGATTCGCTTTTCTTCCCTTTCATATACAGAGAAGTGTAATTTTTGGCTCCTTTGATTTTGGTTTTAAAACTTATACCAGCAATTCGCAAAACCCAAGGGTTTAAACACACGGGCTCAAAAGCTGGGTGTTCTGTCAAGCATCGATCATTAAGCTTCAGCCATTTTTTGTTTACATTGATCAATATCGAAACAACAGCGACATTCATCCGGCTTGACAACAAACTCCAAAGAACAATTACCACACTTACACCTAGTCAAAGGCAAGGACATAATATAAAGACTAAAAGACGATTTAATAATGTAATATAAAAATTATTCGAGTTCTCTCCCTCTTCAAATCCAGTATACTCCTTTAATACTCTGATATTCCTTTCTTTATGTCGCCCAAGCATATGATGTTGAACACTTGTACAGATACACAAATTTATAGAAAGTTACCCCTGAATCGATTGACTGTTCACCAGAAAGCCGAACAGCCAGCTGTTGTTGTTCTTGCATCTGTAGCGAAATGACACGTTGATACTCGGCGTGTTCTTCTGGTGTTGCAAGAAGTTCATCTGAAGTATCGTAGGGAATCGTATCATTCAAATTACTTCCATCGGAATCATGCGACATCTCACCACCAGAGGAGTAACTTATGCCGCCTACAGAAGACTGCTCGCTTTCAGAAACGGCACTTTCTTCGTCGGAAGACATATTGATCGAATATCAGTAATCAGTTTCACCCTGCTTTCAGTTGTTTCGTTGTTTGTGTGTTGAGTAAATGATGTCACATCCGGTCCAGCTCACCCCACCTCGTTAATTGGAAGCTAGTAATGGCGGTCGTTGAATAACCGAAAAGGATCATAAAATAAACAGGTAAGAAGATCGAATCTGACTCTCATATTTGGTGAGAATGTTTAGTAGGTGCTATATTTTTATTTTCTGGAAAAAAATAACAACACGATTTTCCATCGTAGTGCCACTTTAAGTTTATAGAACTTCCTCTCCTAGTTGTGAAATAAAAATTTAAGTTATTATTAAGTAGAAAGAGCACATGTACCATACCAGTCTGTGCTCCCAATTGGTTCATTTTGGACAAAATTCAGCAACTTTTCATCGTTTTCACCAATTTACTTCATTAAGTGCCCTTCTCAAAACATAAATGTCTGACGTACATACCACAAATATCTGACATTTTTAGCCAGGATGAAATTATGAAGTGGCACTCGGAGTGAAAGAGCTAGCTATTGACAATTCTTATATAACTTTGTAATGCAACCCTCCTTACTGATTGATTCGAAAGAATCACTTGCTCTTCAAGTTCAAAAGGAATACTTTCAATGGAGGCAGGGTTTCTGTAATAAATTCAATAAACATTTACAAATTTATTCCAACAATAAAAATAAAATTGGTAACAAAAAATTATTTTTCTATACATGTAATATACTGTATAAGGCATCCATTTTAGACTTAACAAGTCAACCTGGAAAACTGGAGGCCTTTGACTTATCAATAATTATTTCTAGTCCAAAAGCTGAAAAAAGCACAACTTAGGACTTCCTTGGATTTAAACTCCCCCATGTGGTGTAACTCAACTTCTGATTTAACAGTTTGGTCCTGAATTGTCAATGAATTTGAACTTCTTGGGACACACAGTACAATAAAAACAATATTATGTTTACAACTTACCCAATGTGAAAAACAAAGACAGGAGATGTTTTAGTTATTGACATTTTCTTCTCTGCTGTTTCTTTACTTTTGCATCTGAGGGGGGAAATCAACACCAAAATAAGGTTAATCATGAGAAAAATTGCTGCACCATTTTCTAATAATAATATAGGTGGTGAATGGAAGAAGACTGGTGCATTGTACTGTACCTGTCACAAAAATATCCCACTACAATCTCTGGCTTTCTTGTGGCATTTAATGCAGCAGTCACTGTTGTGAGTTTCTCAGTCTGCAATATAAAAAACATTTAAATTAATCAATCAATATAGTATAGAGGAGTTTTAAAACATACCAGGTTGCTCGAGGCTGGTGGCAATAAATAAAACTGTTGGCTGCAAGGTTATCTTCATATATATTTGTTCTATTGTGTGTGTGTGTGGGGGGGGGGGGGGGGGGGGAAGGGTATTACAGATGTCTGCCATTTCAATAATATAAGTGATGAAACACTCGAAGTGTAGGCTCCATATATGGGAGGTACTGCGCAATTTTGCAATTTTGTGGCAAAAAAAATAAACGGAGCCGAAACCTAGACTCGGCTACCACAGGTAGCCCGAGTAATAACGCAGCAGATTATTAGTTGGGATTATTCACTGACATAAGCTATAAAGTTTCTTATTACAACCATTGCACGTGGTACAATAAAATATCACACCCCCGCCACCAATATATACTGGATCACCCGCGGTGAAAGCTTTATTTTATATACAAAAATGCAATCTTCTTCTGACGGCACTGTCAAAAAATAAGTAGGGGTCGCGAACCCACTTTTCCAACCCCTTCTCTAGTTTTTCGCCTGATTTCACACTTTCTTTCCTCTCAATAGATATCCTTGGACATTTTAACAGAAACCAACCCAGCTGATAATAACAGACGTTCTCCAAAAGAGTATGTATATTCTCCAGCACGCTTATACATAACATTTACGCAAAGAATTTATACTATATATAAAACGACGAACATTTTAAGTTACGACAATTAGTTGTTTACGCTCTACCAACTTGGTAGCCTACGTGTATCTTTTTTACTTTTTCTAGCACTCTTTAGATATACTGCCAGAAATTCATCTATTTTTTTGTAAAAATGAAAAATCATGTATTCTGCATGTACGTACATAAACGTCTCCGATCTCCCCCAAATTATTTAGTACGTTCTCATCTGCATGCATTTAAGCATTTTTAATTCATTTTTAAGACACTGTTTTTTTTTGTTTCTTTTTCTAACAAAAGGATAATCAATATTATTGAATCAAGTTCCGGCAGCAGTGTCAGCAGTAACGACAGTGTTGTAACTAGCTGTATTGACAAGTCGTTGAACAAAAGGTTAGTATGTATTGTGTGTGAATACTTCTTATATTATGTACCGCGGTAATTTAAAGGTGGTATGCATGACATTCACAACAGTGCCGTATCCAGAGCTTATTTGGGCATATACCGGTTTTTCGCAATAAGTCCTGCTCACAATGACCGATAGACACGATATATAATTTAACATGCATAATGTGTCATCAGTATTTCTTTATAGCCAGCCTGTATCGATGCCATTTGTAATCTTAGATTTTTAACAATGGGAATTGATGCCCTTGTTCCACAAAAAAATGTTATCCACAAATCACAAAAAAGCACTTTTAGGCCTTACAAATTGGCATATGTTTTTGAAGGAGCACGCCCTATACACCACCCTCTCTCCCTTTTGGAAATTTATGGCTTCACGCCTGATCATGTTTTATAATCGGATTAATGAATGAACTTTGTCGCATACGTCCGAATCCAAAACTACTTTTTAATTTTATTGTTTTAAACATGCGTGCATATATTTCTTTTACCTGAATGCCATTACCAAAACAGGCTCAACATTTTTGCGACATGCAAATTCTCCCTGTCATCTGTGCAATCATGTAGTATTTATATTCATGAAAATGCATTAGAAATCATATTTTCTTATTTTTTAATCCAAAGGATCGACAGTCAATATTGAATCACGTCCCGCTAGCAGTGGTGAGTAGCGACAGCGACAGCGACAGCGACAGCGACAGCGACAGTTTACACAGTTATCCCAGGGCCTTTTGTAAGGATTTTCAGCGATCTTCCTGGGGGGGTGAGGGGGTGTGGCGAATCACAAAAAGGGACTCATATATATATATATATATATATATATATATATATATATGTGGGTATATATATGGGGTCCGGGGGCATGCTCCCCGGAAATGTTTGAAATTTTAAGAAAACTGAAGGTCATAAAAACAAGTTAAATACAACACATTTCTGACTTTCGCTTTGTGTCAGAACTCATCAGCTTATTCACTTTCACTTTGTGGTGCAAGCACATAGTGTTGCATTCGTGGTGGAAAGCCAAACGTCAGCAAAACCTCATTATGTAACATTCGCCAAAAATGGGAAAGTGACATGCGAAGATTGCCCTGGCTGGAAAGCGTCGAAAATCTGCGCCCATGCTGTTGCTGTAGCCGAGAAGACTGGTGTCCTTGGGAACTACTTAGATTGGCTTCTACTGAAAGGCCCTGACACCATGAATGTTACATCATTAATAACATGCGATAGCAGTAGTGCGACGGGTAAGAAAGGCGGGAAAAATCGACAGCAAGAAGAAAGGGTGGAAGAACTGCACAGCGAACTCCTGCTACCACAGTAATCGACCGACCCAGCTTCATACCAACGCCAAATGTTCAAATTCCCACACCAGTTGCACCACCAATATCTAATTTCCATATGCCAGCTGTTCCCACACCATCAGCACACCAACCCGCGTTTACAAATCCTGCAAGATTGCCCACTATAACATCAGGTGCCTTTGTTCTAAATCTCCTGCAGTTTTGCCCTCCTTTAGTTCGTGCCACGGTTGCTCACAAGCATTAAAGCCAGGAGGAGGAGTAGTCGCCAATCCGCCATACGACGGGAGTAGCTAATGGTCGTGGGTCGTGGGTAAAATGTCGTGGGTCGTGGGTAAAAAGTCGTGGGTCGTGATTTTTTCCAAACGCACACAGCGTTTCCGGACATCTTTAAATGCAATTACTAATATTTCGAAAACTATAGCTTAAAGCCTGGTTTCCTTTCAGTGCTTTTTATCGCGCGATCGACATTTTGTGATAGCTTTCTTTTGTCTTGTGGGCTCTCGACAGGAACCGTTCCACCCGACGGCTCATGTACGGAGCCGCGTAAGGGACATGGACGCGATTTTTTTTTTCGGTGCAAGATTTTTTTTTGAGTGGAAGATATTTTTTTTTTTGAGTGGAAGATATTTTTTTTGAAATGGAAGATTTTTTTTTAAGTGGAAGATTTTTTTTTAAGTGGAAGATATTTTTTTATCGCGAGCTCAAATCAGCCTTCTTTCCCAGTTTTGCACGGGAAACAACAGTGGAAACAACTGACAGCGCCATGTCGTCAAAATCGAGCAACGAAATCAAGGTATGCACTATATTTTTGAATTTGTACAGCATTTTACTTCTTGGGTAGGATAATTACTTTAATTTGTGATAAATCTGATATGCATAATGTATAAAATGATCTACACCTGACATATACATGTATCAGTGGTAAAATACAGACTCGTTTGCACTTGTTGCAGGAGATATGTACATTTTTACGTGAAAGAGAAATAGAAGATGGCGTTGTCAAGCGATTTGAAGAGGAAAAGGTAAGCTAGTTGCTAAATTCCTTCCTCTTTATGTTGGACTGAATCACGTAAATATATATTCGAAAACACAAATTGTCAATGAGTTCATATTAAATAAAAAGCTCATTGAGCTGTTGATATTTGTGAATTAGTCGGATTGGGAAATTTGACCTCCTTGACAAGCTCGAGTGATGGGATTTTTGACACATAAAATGATCTTAATACTATATTTTAGCACTTAGGAAGGGGTATTTTGACCAACAATGCTATTCTACTGAGGGGAATTTGACAATAGTCAATTTCCCCATGGGTTGCCCCCCTCCCTGGGACTTTACATTGATAGGTGCATTAATAGCAGTCTTATAACATATATTCTTGACATGCTATCAGTACTGCAGATACCAGCTACCGGTGGGCATGGTAAAATGTGGGCATGGAGCTGGGTTGCCAGTTTGGCTTTTTTAAGCCAAATTTCTCAATTTTGGCTTTTTTGAATGAGGTTTGGCTTATTTTTGGCCTTTTTTGAGGAAGAACAGAGAAAATCAGAAATCAGCTCATGTAGTTTATATGCGTGATTGTACCACTGACCATAGCACAAAAAGGTTGCGTAAAGTTGTAAATTGCCAAATGGTCAAAGAGCTTGAACCCAAGACATTTTACTTCCTGTATTTGGTAACCAAAACTGCCCAAAAGGATCACAGGCTCTGCTTAAAAACTGCATGTGATTGAAGATCTGGACTTGAAGTCAGGGACCATGGAATGATTTTTGTATTGGGGGGGGGGGGGGGCGGCTGGCCAGTGGTATAAAAAAGGGGTGACAATGTTAATATAATGTTAAAGTGAAAAATTATTGGGGGGGAGGGGGGGCTAAGCCCCCCGGTTCAACGGTCCATGGAAGTGCAGTCGCACGAGGTCACAATGAGTAAATGGAAAGGCAACTATGACAGGGCTCGAAAATTTAAGTTGGAATGGCAGATTAGGATCATCCTTGGATGAAAAAGGCAGCTGATGGAGAAAGCACTTTTTGTACTTTTTGCTGAATAAATATTACACCTAGGCTGTCAAATTTGAAACATCACGAAGTTTCTGTAACATCAGGTGCACACGGTGCATATACATGTATGTCAGAAAATATCATCAATTGGTACAGGTTTGGCATACCATAACATCTTAACATCCCAGAACATTGTATAAAACTGTATTTTGATTATCTCTCAGTGTATCAGTGTAATGTAGAAATGTTTCAGAACACAACATAAAAATCTATTCGGCCAAAAAAATTTCCTTGGTACTGTATATAAAATGTACTTGGAGAGAAGGCCATACTGTGGCCACTTTAGTCCTTGGATATTGAAATTATAATTTAATTAGCCCTGCATTTTTCGTTTACTGAGGGCTTAATCGCCTCTTAGTGCATGACTGCAGTTAAAATGAACCTTGACCGGCTTGTCAAAAAAATATTGAAAAATTTAAATGAATATTTAAAAATAAAAAATAAATAAATTGAAGAAAAAAATCCATACTTTCCTTGCTAGGAATTTACAAATCCATTGTAATTTTTATCTACTTACAGTTATTATGTATCATACATATTGTTCAGTTAAAGTCAAATTCAACATCTAATTGTATGGGACATGGTTATAAATTAGGTGCAATTTGTAAATGTTACTATTGTAATTACTGTACTTTACTGTAGCTACCACATTAATGTTGTAATTTAATTTTTCAATATAATCATGCAAACCTTGCACATATTACAACTGACAGGATCGATACAGTTCATTAAAACTAAAAACTACCTATCAGTTATATCTAAACTGTTATCCCTAGAGGTCCAGTAAACACCATCCTCATTGGTCCAGTACGTGTTACTACAGGAGGAAACCAGAGTACCCGGGAGAAACCAGTGGTGTTTGGTAGAGTCAAACTGGAACTGCACTCTTCCCACATGTGGCCAACTAAGTGAAACTTTCAATCAGGGTCTGCTGAGAGAAAGAATCGAACCCGGGTCACTGCCACCAACACTTAATCAAAACTTAATCAAGTATAATATTTATTTTGTTTTGCTTTTAGATGGATTTTGATGCAATTAACATGTCATCTGACGAAGACTTTAAACAGCTTGGACTATGCAAAAAAGGTGACATGCTGGATATACCTGTGTCAGCTGACAAAGACACTATCATTCTCATTGGAAAAGAAATATTTTTCCCTGATGGAGAATCGCTCAATGGTAAAATTAATAACTTCAGTTTTTCACTGTCAAATTTTAAGTGTGAGGAACTACAAGCAAGGCAAGATTCTGGAAAGTTTACTTTACAAGAGTATATTGATAAAAACAAGATGAGAAGAATTGTGCTGTACATAACGACAAAGAAAAAGCAGGTAGAGGAAGCGGATTTGTCATCAGACAGTGATGGCAGTGGTGAGGGTCCTTATCCTCCAAATGAAGAAAAGCCAACTTCTGTGCAGCCACAAGATCATTCTGCTCTCCAGAGGCGAAGGAGTCTTATTGTAGAACAGGACAAAGCCTTCAGAGAATCCCTGGAGGTGGACATGGCCAAAGAAGAAAGCAAAAGATCGCAACTTCTTGCAGAATTAACTAATGCTCAACACCAAGAAAAGTTAATGAATGCCAGGATTTCAAGAGTGCCTGATGAGCCAGATGAAGGAGAAGAGAAAGTGAATGTACATGTGCGCCATGTAACACTTGGGATTATGAAACGTTTTTTTGATCCTTTCAGCAGAATGAGTGCTGTATATGACTGGGTTGGGTCACTCAGCCTTACACCAGAACACTTTGTGCTGACAGATTTGGAAGCAAATGTCTTCACCGAAGATCAGCCCATTACAGATGTATCTTCTGTTGTTCTGTACATGAGAGAAAAGTATTGTGATGATGAATATTTACCTGCGAATGAATATGACAATGACCACATTGACTGTGCTGACGACCAGTCCAACATTGACAAGAAATATATATTGCAACCAATCGAACTTATCCCTAGTCGTATAATGGAAGGAGATGAAAGGTGAGTCTGTAATTTGTCTTGCAAAATTTGGTTGCTGTATAATGCCAACTTTGAATGATCGTTTTTGTTGTTGCGCAAGTGGGTTTTCCGGATGTGCACAGGCTAAACTATAGCCTGAACTACGTACGGTTCTATTCCTTGCATATTCTGAAAACTCCTTTGAATTTCAAGAAAAACTGCCAGTTCCTGGTCACTTACCAGAAACCCATGGCCAAAGCGGAACTATATTTAGCAAAAGACCACATTACAACATGTACCGTACTACTTTTTATATATTTTACTTTATAAAATACGTTGCGTCTTACGCATGCTGTGATTGGTCAGTTACCGTGTTTATATCAGGCTATTTTTAGCCTTAATAATTTTTAGCCTTATTTCATAAAAGAAATAGAAAATGGATGCCCTGTGTTTATATAACCTGATGCAAACACTCGAGTGTGAGTTTGGGAGAATTCGAAAGTACTTATGTAATCCTCGCCTACGGCTCGGGTTCACACAAACTTTCGAATTCTCCCAACTCACTCTCGTGTTTGCATCAGGCTATATAAACACGGGCGGCCATTTTGTATTTCTTAAATAATAACAACTGAAGTTTTACCATTAATCATATCACTTTATATCAAAAACACATACATGTACCTCTCTCTTCCACAGAGGTTCTTTCGGAGATTTCGGGGATTGTCGGAGATGTGTCGGAATCGCCAGCTAAAGAACCTCTGTGGAGGAGAGAGTACATGTACATGATTGTACAACAAGACTAAAGGGCACTTAGAGACTATACCCTAGCAGTACATCTGGATAGGTATTTGCATGGTTAAACAAAATTCTAGCAATTCGAAGTAAACTGATCGCAAGCAATCCCGGTATTGTGTAACTGGGGCTTAAACACTTGCGCCTTCTGAAATAATCATCCCAGTAAGCTCGGTTAATAAGTGTTCATAATTTAGGTACAGTACATGTACTTGACCTCTAATTTCAACAAGAACTGTAAGACTAGTTTAGTAGTTCTGAAATGCATGTACCTATTATTCAGTAGATGCATGTGCTAGACGATGCATGTATTAGTTTCTATCGTACGAGAGGATTCTCTCTTATTTTCTAATATCTTAACACCATCAAACATTCAACAATATTATTGGTGTTCTTGTTTTTGTTGTTTTTGCTGTTGTTTTTTATAGTGACACAGAACATAATATCCATCAAGAAGAGACCATTATAGGAGCAGAACAAACGACTTTACTGGAAAGTAATGGAAGAACAGACAGCCAGGTACCAAGTTGTCCTGTGAAATTTACCCTGAGTTCCGTGCGTGTTTATTCTTAATATTTACTTGATTCTGAGTATGACGTTTTCCACACAAGTTATAAAACGAAATATCTTGACAACAGTCAGGGGTGAGAATAACAGGTTTCCAGCTTGCCAGTTTGGCAAATGCAACCTTAACTTTACATCTGATGGCGTCAAGTTATTTTCCATAGGTAGCCCTTGTAGCGACTGACCACATACTAAAAAGATAATCTAGAGCATCGCATTTGTTTTGAAGAGTTAATTATTCTTATTTGATTTATTCAGTACAAAAATATTACTATCAATATGGAGCAACCTGATGTTAAATTTTTATTTCAATTCCTGAAAATGTTCAGGTAGATATTTGAACCTGTGGTAAGTAGACTTGTTATTAAGAATAATTGGTCTATTGCAGGAAAAGCAACCATTACCAACAGACGAGTCACCTGGACAATGGTTCCATCAGAACTTGTTGCCTCGGCTTCAGAGTTTAAGGGAAGTAGTAGCCCAAACAGAAAGACAGCATGCTGAGGACGATAGCAACACAGGTTAGTTAAAATGTACTGTTTTGTTATGATGATATGATCTTATGAAAATTATAACATGATTTTATTACAATGATGCAATCCTTTGTTTCATTATGAGTGGTGTAGGCTTATGTAACAGACGTTCCGTAGACGTTCGTTTTTTCACCTCTTTGCGCGCCCCTTTTTTTTTTATTTTCGTCTAACGTGTCTCGAAAACAAGGTGCTGGTGGAAGACAACACCAAGAGCAAGTCCCTCTAGCCCCTTTCAACTCGCTATTCTCAACTCTTCTCTCCCATAATGGAATACCTACCAAATATGTTACTGTAACAAACTTCACTTGCTCAAGTTTAATGATTTAATAATCATTTCATTTTTATTAACAGATACACTGTCAGACACTGAAAATAATGGCGCTAGTGCTTGTTTGAAGGTGCGGACACAGTACATGTTAGACGATCATCAATTTTGAACGACGTATTGGATTTGTATAAAGATTCTTCCATTCTATGCTGTAACCTCGTCGTAAAATTTGATGGTGAAGCGGGCCTTGACTTTGGTGGGATGACTCAGGATTTATTCTGCACCTTTTGGGAGGCAGCATGGGATAAGTATTTCGATGGTGAGACAGCAAAAGTACCGTTTGTTGCGCCTCAATGCATTGCTGGTAGTAAATCTGTATTCCAGGCTCTTGGTCGTTTGCTCGTGCATGGATGGATTTTCACAAAACAAATCCCAATCCGTTTCTGCGAGGCATCCCTTGTCGCAGCTATTCATGGTCAAGAAGCAGTCACAAACGAAGTCCTCGTAAGATCGTTTTACTTATACATCAGTCAATTTGAAAGGGATATCTTGCAGAGTGTCATGACCGGTAACTGCCAACAGCGGTATGTTCAAGACAGTTTATGGAGTATCTACGAAAGATTTGCCATGACCTGTGCACCGGCCAATTCTTCTGCCCAGCTGAATGAACACATCATTGAAATGGCAAGGTCTGAATTTATTTTCAAGCCGATGCCCCTTCTGCATTGGCTTAAGGAAGGGATTCAAGAAGCAGGCACGGTAAGCATTTGCAATCAGCTATCCCTTGCTACGATCCAGAAACTTTATGAAGTGTTGCCACCAACAAACAAGGGAGTACTTGATATGATTACACACAAAGAGGAAGACCTCAGAGGTGATCAGCAACGTGTTTTAAATTACTTAAAGATCTGCATTGGTAACATGGACGGGAGCTGTCTTGAGAAATTTTTGCGCTTTGTTACAGCAACCACAGTAAACCCACAAAAGCCGATAACAGTCCAATTCAACTCCACAGCTGGTCTACGACGTGCACCCTCGTCGTCTACGTGTTCAAGCACTCTCTTTCTCCCAACGACCTATTCGTCTCTAGCAGAGTTTAAGCAAGAACTTCACGCAGTACTTAACCAGGACGAGTCTTTTGAATACGGATTCTTATAGACAGCTTCCGAAAGAAATGCAAGTAGCATGACCTAGTTACTGTACCTTGTTAAAACACTTCTAGTTGATTATTTCATTTACACAACTTCTAGTTCAGTTGCAATAGCATGATTTAAGCATTTTGTTGGAGTATACTGCTATTATATCACTGAACGAAATTCTATACATGTATTTTCCTTTAATATTGTAAGGGAATAGGTATTATCGAACGGCCATTTTGCTATTTTTTATGAAAAAAACTTAAATCGATTGAGGACAATTCATATTTGTATTTTAATATTTTAAGGCCTTAGCCAGATGTACTATACAGTATAAACTCATGTGTCAAAACATACCTATATGAACCCAAGTTCGGATTTTGACCACCGTCAAATTACACGTTTTTTCACTAGTCTATGTACTGAGCAGTATACAGAGACCAGGATTTAAGATTTCTGGGTCCGTGACAGTGAGCAATGGTCATCTCATTACAGTGTAATTATCATTAACAATTTTGTTTGTCACTCTTAATTCCTAGGGATAACGAAATTACAAAATATTGCACTTGTACAAAAAGATTCTAAATCGTAGGCTGATTTGAAAAATTGCAGGAACTTACACGTGGGTTTTTACTGTAAGTTATTTTGTTGTTAGAGTTGGAAAAAGATAACATAGACAAACCTATTAAACAACGTTGCAAAATTTTGTGTTTTCTTCAAACAATTTCTTCTAGCTTATTGACAGTAGTGTCTAGTGACAGGGCCGCCGAGAGAAATTGTGGGACCCAGGGCAAATTATCGCTTTGGGGTCCCTGATGACGTCACATGGGTCGATTTGGGTGGGTGGGGGTGGGGGCTGGCTGATGACGTCAAACATCATAGGGTCTTGTCTACGTGTTCTTAATTGGTCCCCTGGAATGGCTAAAAATGAAGTTAGTGCTACTGATCTTTACGTTTTCTGGGCCTCATTGTTTTTTTTACATAAACTCAAATCTTAAAAATGCTAGGTGGCCCTTCTCAAGTTGTAGCACCCCCCCCCTCCCCCCCTCGGCAGTCCTGTCTAGTGATGCATTGTCAAATATATAATATTGTCACATTCAAATAACTCGCGTCCTTCTTAGTATACGTTTGACAATTTCAGTGTACGGATCAATTAAGTGTACATATAGTTATAGTAATCGGTGTTTTGACTTCAAGTGACTTACCCTCACTTTTAAAGGGTTGCTGCTTTCAATAGCACTCTCATTTTTTGGTTACTCGTTGGAATGAATTTTGAGGGAACATTAATAAGGTTACATTGTATGCCGAGGATACGTCATTAGGAGATTGGCTAGTGGGTGCGGAATTTTATTGCTATGTATAATCTCAAATATTTTAGTAGAAAAAGCCAAATATTTGCTGATTATGAAAATATAAATTCGGTGATGATTATTTCAAACTATCCCCATTTTAGCATTTATGAATTCTCCACGATGTCAGTGGATTTTTCCACAAAATGGACGCATTCAATACTGAGTTTTTACATCTGGGTTTTGCTAGGTGTTTTTTTAATTTAGTGTTAGTTTTGTTAGACTGTGATGATCACACTTCCCGGTGAAGGATTATCCCAGTGTCTCAGTTCATACGAGCGAAACCTTAAGAAACTTAAAACTACATCCAAGTAATAAAATATCTTGGAGTACACAAGCAACGATAACTATATTTTGTATTATATAACAAAAAGAATATTAAGGTCAGCTTGCAATAGGTGACTTTCCAGGTGTAATTTTTCAAAGGATTTGGCGGGCTTCACTCCAAGTAAACAACGGCAAACAGACTTGCTCTAATTATGGTGCAAGCGAGCCAGGAACTGTCTATACTTTGCCAGCCAGTCCCTTTGAAAAAATTATGCATGCGCAACACCTAGAAAGTCGCCTATTGCATATGCATGAAACTACTTTTAGACTGAAAATATTCAACATCTAATTTCCGTGTCTATGAGTACAGTATTCACAACTCGATGCTTTCTATCTCAGATATCAGTTTCATATACAATTCTTGGGCTGTACCAGGTGACTGGGGCAGAGTTAGGCCTTGCTCGTTCATAATCATTGTGGCAAGACGGGTAAACTGCATAAATGATTCAGGTTGTAAAACATCCGCACAGCACAATTCTTCCGCGATATCAATTTCAGTAGAGTCAACAGCGTGCTTGCAATCCACGACATCTTCCATGGCCGTCGAAGAAAGAAAGTACAAAATATCTGGTTTACCTGGTGGGGACTCTTGGTTAGTCGAGGGTCTAATGCGATGAGAGTTCCAGAATCGTGCAGTTCTCTGAAGCTCGTTGCGTATAACGGGCATATAACAGAATTTCAAACACTGTACGTTTATTATGTCAGAATCGCAGTACAAACCACTATCTCGCAAGTCTTTAAAATAGTTTATCCACCATTCAGTACAACCCTTACGCAGTTGGGACCACCAGGCCTCAATCCTCTGGTTGGATACAGATTTCCCGTACATGAAGCTGCTGTTTCCTGAGAAAGCATCAGTATCGTTGCGTCTAAAAAAGCGCTGGATGCCTGCAACCTTGACATTCTCTGTGCCGCAATCAGCTCTCACTATTGATGCAGTTCCTCCAACCTTTCTCACACAATCAATATAATATTTTGCAATAACGCGCGGGTCATTGTTCGTTGTACCTACCTCAAGCCACAAAATGCGCCGGCTATATCCGTCGATACATCCATGAATGCAAAAGCTGAAAGGCTTCAGTTTGTCGTAGCCGTCAATGTGCCAAAGGTAATTCGGTCCCTTAGCTTTATATTGCCTTCGTTGCAATCGATGTTTTTTTCGTTGGATAACACCTTCGGGATCAATGAGTCGTAAGGCGTGTCGCACAGTGTTTTGACTTACAACTAGATTATGTTCGCTTCGTAATCTCTGCCACATTGCACGGTAGCCAATACAAGAACCACTACCCTGAATCTCGCTCTCAATTGAATTTATTACATCTTCCAAATTGCTGGGACGTTTTCTTCTGTGAAGTCCTCGTTTACTCAAGATCCTTTTTAACTGTCGAAGGGAGAGATTGATTCCATGACATGAAATAAGAGAAGCAAGAATCTCACAATACTGATATCCGAGGTTAAAATAGCTCTCAATAATGCCATCTCGGTCCATTAAGTTTGGCGTTCTCTCCAACGCTAGATATGGCTCAAGAACAGCAGACGTACAACAGAAAAGGACTGGTATTAATGTGAAGTATCTAAATTTCATCTTCAAGTTAGAACTTCCAGCAAAATTGTACAGATGTACTGGTAGTGAAAGTATACGTTCCAACGTCCAACAGCGAAATAACAATGAAAAATCGAGCCCGCGATCAAAGAAAAAATCTTCCACTCAAAAAAAATATCTTCCACTCAAAAAAAACCTTCCACTTAAAAAAAATCTTCCATTTGGAAAAAAATCTTCCACTCAAAAAAAAATCTTCCACTTAAAAAAAAATCTTCCACTTAAAAAAAATATCTTCCACTTAAAAAAAAATCTACCATTTAAAAAAAAATCTTCCACTCAAAAAAAATCTTCCACTTAAAAAAAATCTTCCATTTAAAAAAAAATCTTCCACTCAAAAAATATCTTCCACTCAAAAAAATCTTCCATATATCTTCCACTCAAAAAAAAATCTTGCACCGAAAAAAAAAAATCGCGTCCATGTCCCTTACGCGGCTCCGTCCTCATGAGACAAAGAAAGCGATCGAAAAAAGTCGCTCGCTCGACAAAAAAAGCTGAATGGAAATCCGCCTTAAAACAACACAAACCGAGAATGGTCGGAAACGACGTTCAGTTATACGCTTTACAATAATTTTCACGCACATTTGTTCGGATGGGCAAGTAGTATAGGATATGGGGGTACGAGCGCATTTTTAAAAGTCTTGTAAAGTCGCCGGCTCCATCACTTTTTCCATAGGTAATTAGGAGGTTGTACCGTCTCTCCAGACCGGCACTCTTTCACCTCGGATGGCCCATAGTAGCAAGCCATACCCGAAGGCCGTAGGCCTGAGGGGTAAAGTATGTTGCAAGGGGTTTGCTAGGGGGTTAGTCACAGTGACGGATACAGAGAAGTCTACTACCCTTGGTCAGACACTTGGCGAAACTCATTAGCACAGGCGACCGACTAGGTACTGGCACAATGTGAATCATAACCCCATAGAGCCACTAAAGGTTGAAGGTCTGACCGAATAGGTGTTAGTCACAGTGAAGGTCACATCCCTTAACCCCATAACTTAGCCATACCTGCGACCCACTCGTCATACCTTGCGGCTCATCCATAGGCCCCCCTGGTCAAGCCTCTGGATCCAGTTGATGGTAAAGTCGTCGGTTGCATCACCGCCCCCATCACCAGCCGCCGAACGGCGCCGTTAGGCGTCGTAAGGCGTTGTGAGAAGGTCCCCATCACCGGCCCCCATCACCGGCCGCCGAACGGCGCCGTTAGGCGTCGTGAGGCGTTGTGAGAAGGTCCTCCATCACCGGCCCCCATCACCAGTTGTGAAAAGGTCCCCAATCACCGGCCCCAACCACCGGCCGCCGAACGGCGCCGTTAGGCGTCGTGAGGCGTTGTGAGAAGGTCCTCCATCACCGGCCCCCATCACCAGCCGCCGAACGGCGCCGTTAGGCGTTGTGATGCGTTGTGAGAAGGTCCCCATCACCAGTTGTGAAAAGGTCCCCAATCACCGGCCCCAACCACCGGCCGCCGAACGGCGCCGTTAGGCGTCGTGAGGCGTTGTGAGAAGGTCCCCCATCACCGGCCCCCATCACCAGCCGCCGAACGGCGCCGTTAGGCATTGTGAGGCGTTGTGAGAAGGTCCCCCATCACTAGTTGTGAGAAGGTCCCCATCACCAGTTGTGAAAAGGTCCCCAATCACCGGCCCCAACCACCAGCCGCCGAACAGCGCCGTTAGGCGTCGTGAGGCGTTGTGAGAAGGTCCCCAATCACCGGCCCCCATCGGCAAAGACATCGGGCCCAACATCCAACCTATAAGCTCATCGGGTTCTATGACCTGACTGAGGGGAGGTGTTGGTCAGGGCCGTAGGTTGGATGTTGGGTCCGATGTCTTTGCCGGTGATTGGGAAAAGTGATGCAGCCAGCGACCTTGCTAGAAACTTGGTCCATAGGTCTGACCAGGGGGATCCTTGTGGTCTAGACATGGGTTAGAACTGTATCCCAAAATATATCCACTTCACTGAATCCCACACAAATGTGAAAAATTTTGTGAAGTATAATTTCAACTACCAACATCCCATTTTGGGACCTTGCTCCTTACATCACTTTTCCAATCCCCAACTTCCAGCCAGACCTCCATCAATCAATAAAGGCAAATCCACAATCGTAAAACACCTCACCAAAAACCCTGATGAGTTTATGTCCGTAAGCATAGCTACTCACCCCATCATCAAGTATGTACCTCTTATCATGAAAGCAGCTCAGCGAAACCTTGTTAACTTCATAAGAGCCTAACTGGTGATTAACACTTCTTATAGTTTTCATCTTATGCATGAGCTGCTTCTGCCCCAGTAGCGTATCTTCATAGTCGTGATGTTTCATGTCCTTCCTTATGACAGCCTTCTTGATACCCTTAGCCTTTTTGTCCCCTCTATTATCATCTTTCATGTAAGAGTACATCTTATTCTTCAGCCCAACAAATTCTATGATGGGAGTCCCAGCTGTCTCATACTTCATCTTACCTATGACTTTCTTATTTTCTACAAAGTAATCTTCAGAGTCCACCGGGTAGTCACTGTTGTCAAACTTGTCACGATCAGAGTGGAGGTCTCTATAGACATCCCCAGCGTAGATCTCATAGAGTAGACTGTCAGTGTCGGTGAATAGCAGCTTAGCCTTCGGACCATATAGATTTCCTATATATCTATAGTGAAAGTCGTACATCAGAGTCTTAGACATGTCCAGTATACACATTCCAACGAAGGCAGGTCTGTTCAGTGTCAGGCATTCTTTAATTTTATGCACGGCAACCAGGTTCTCATTGAATATCTTACTGCTGACGAATGTTGGCTTAGACACCAGTTTCAGTAGTTTACCTGGATTAGTCACAAGTCTAACGTCCACCCTCTTCCTTAGGTTTTCCATGGTCTTACCGAAGACGCTATTGTTCATAAGTTTAAAGAAGTCTTTCTCGAACGCATTCCTCGCATGTATGGCGCGTTTTTCGTGCCAAAATTCAAACATGACGTTCTTCTATTCAATGCTTTAGTTCAAACATGCAATTCTTCATTCAAACATGCAATCCTTCAATTCAAACATTCAGTCCTTCAATTCAAACATGCAATTCTTCATTCAAACATGCAATCCTTCAATTCAAACATGCAATTATTCATTCAAACATTCAATCCTTCAATTCAAACATGCAATCCTTCAGTTCAAACATGCAATTCTTCGTTGAAACATTCAATCCTTCAGTTCAAACATGCAATCCTTCAGTTCAAACATGCAATTCTTCATTCAAACATTCAATCCTTCAATTCAAACATGCAATTCTTCATTCAAACGTTCAATCATTCACTTCAAACATGCAATTCTTCATTGAAACATTCAATCCTTCAGTTCAAACACGCAATCCTTCAATTCAAACATTCAATCTTTCAGTTCAGCTGTTCAAACATGCAATTCTTCATTGAAACATTCAATCCTTCAATTCAAACATGCAATTCTTCATTCAAACATTCAATCCTTCAATTCAAACATGCAATCGTCCTGTTTGAAGCCGTTTGAACGTTTGAACATTCAATATTTAAATATTTAAAACATATTACCACAGATTAATACTAATTTCGTTCGGTCATCAGGGCCTGGCACTAGCACGGCCAAGATATTTCCAGTACAAGCATGTGCAAGGATCTGTAATTGTTTTTCTTCGATTATTATTATTTCAAGGTAAGTAAAGAAATCATGAATAATTGCATTTGTCATTAGGTAATCCTTTTGTCATAATTCTTAGTATGTTTACTTTTAAATATGAACGAGTGAACCTTTCAACGACATGCATTTGATTCGCAGCATTCATTCAGCTTTTCACCGTATTTGCTTTTACTAAAATACTGAATACTGCATCATTTTAGGAAAATATGCTTGACATATGAACTGTATACATATTAACTGTATTTATTTGTGCTCTTACTTTACAATAAAAATTTTCCAATGCCACTCCCTTGGGACAAAATTCCACGTCAAAATTTGTTAAATTCCCCCACCCTAACAGCTGTGCTATTACAATTAAATATATGTATACACCAAAAGTGAGATGATAATCTCTCCACAGACTACAGAATCCAGATTTTGTCAACAAACAACATCTCAAAAGATCAATGAGTTTTTACAGTGATATTTTGCAAAAAAGAATCAAAAGATAAGAAATTATAAATATTTCATCACTGATGCGCTGATAAACATTGACAGATGCATATATTAAACTTAATAATAAGGTGTTGGATATGCTTAAATACCTTGGGCTCTTGTGATGACTCCATTTTGACAGCAGAATGAAAGCACCCTCAAGGAGAATTCAGTGTCAAAATCTCATATGTGTTTTGATCAAAACACCCCCCCCCCCCCACACACACCCCCACCCCCATTATAAGGTTACAAGTAAAATATACAAAAATAGGTGCACAATGCGTGCTTGTGTTTACTGACTAACAGATAAAACAATGAAAATTTATGTAATGTGCAAACACAGTAATAAAGGTAAACTTAAAATATTAGAACAGAAAATGGCTCATTTAATGTGAAGATAAAAGCATTATTACAAAATGTACCTTGACACATGCTGATGGTGGTATTTTAATAAGAGAATCTTATACATGTAATTTGTTTAATATTGTTTTTCCTATAATAATTCCTAATAAACGTTATTGTTATCGCAATTTCTTCAAAAACAAATTTTAATGGTCACCACCAAACCCTCTGACCATAATACAGTAGTTATACTGAACTACAAGGTTATAATGTAGCCAAGGGCAGCTGGCAGTGGTTCCACATCCCCCAAGGATTTTTTAGATGATTAAATCCAACCCTTATTTACTGACAAAGCATTAATTGTATGCATTTGGCATTTGAACCTGTGTTGGTCAGCCTTCAAATAATTACATGTATCAGTTTCACTATAGTCATGTTTTCAGATGTATTGATAACGTTTCATATAGTTGATAAACTTTACAAACATCCATATCAGCATTGAGGGATGTGGTAGGGGGGAGGGTGGCAGGGTGTGTATGGTTTCACTTTCACCTAAAAAATTTAAAAAGATTAAATCTAAACAACTAATCAGCATACTCTTAAGTTTCTTTCTGACAAAGGGCCTTTGCTCGAAATCATTTATTTAATTTGAGACTTCATCATCATTTGAAACACTTCATATTTTAACAATGCCATACAGTACAGGTGTCACCTTGAGCAAACTCCATAAATTATTTCATTTATTGTCTTCATGTCTGTGAGTAAACCTTGGAAAATCCTGTTATGCACAGTAGACACAAAAAAACGTTTATTCTGGTATACCACACCAGAGTAGGGCAGGGGGTGGGCTCCCCTGTACAGTTTTCTTTTTATTTTGATCTTAGACAGTGCTTTGGTTTGTAAGTTGCTACAGTAAATGCTAATGTAAGTATTTTCCACTGATAGCGATGAAAATACAATTAATTTCAGGTTTTTTAATTTTGTAATGTGCAGGTATCTGTTGGCGAATGAACATGCAGTGGTAAAGTGCAAAGAGCTTCTAGAAGAAGTTTCTAGGCTCTGTTCCATACTTGATTCATGTAAGTGAAATACATGTACTCCATTATACAACAATTTAAAACTAACAACAAAGATATGGTATATACAGTATTTATTGGCTTAGTTCTTTTTTAAAGAAACAAGTTCATAATTTTTTATCTTATGACATAGTACACTCAACAAAAATTTTCAATAGACCCTTTTTATATTTGCAAAATAGAGCTGTACTCTGATTAAAACTCATTTATGTAATATATCGGCTTTAATATTTTGAATTTAGGCTCTACTTACAGTACATGACTGTATAAAATTATTCGTACAAATTATTTAGAGGGCTAAAGTATTATTTGGCTCATACAGTATGATTCAATACTGTATATAGTATTATTATCAATCATAAATATATTGTTTACTTTGCAGCTACCTCTGCATCATCAACAACAGTGACACCATCAGCAACACCATCAGCAACACCATCAGCAACACCATCAGCAACACCATCATCCTCAGCGAGACAATCATCTACACCATCATCAGTAACAAGACAATCTTTGCCCTCAACACCATCTACATCACAGTCTACACAGCCATCTTCCACTGGTACATCACTGTTATGGCATGAACACAGAAGACTGTTTGGTTTTCAAGCTACCACCACTTCAAGTGTTCCACCCAGAAAAAGAACAGCAACTAGAACTGCTAAGCCTAAAGAAGCAAAAAAGATGAAAGAACCCACATGGACAAGGAAGTTTGTGTGTCTACATGAGAAAAAAGCACAGAAAGTGCCCAGTTCTGGGGAATATGTGACACTAAAAAGAGCATCACTTGGTGAAAAAAAAACAACTTTTCTTTTGAGTGACACATGTCACAATGTAGACCAAAAACTTAAGGAAACATTTCCAAAATTGGAGCTTGCTGGAGGGTATACTCTGGCAAGCAGTACTATCACTCGCCAGCTTCAAAAAATTGATCCTCCATATAGTGCATTACGATTGAAAGAATCCACTGGTCAAGGAAAGATTTTCATCATTCCTCTTCAACAAAATCTTGACCTCACACCAGATGTTCTACCAGAGGAAGAAGGGGTAAGATGTATGTCTGTTTAATTTATAACTACGTACACCAACCCTATCTAGACTGGGCCCTTTTTTGTCTTCTGGGGGTGGGGGAGTGTGCCCATGGTCAATATCCCAAAAAGTATTTATGCTATCGAAGTAAACCTTGGTATGCTTATGGAACATTCATGAAATATTTTCATATTTATTGGTGTTACTTCAGATGAATGAGATGATACATATCCATAACATCATTGATAATATCATACCTAAAAATATAACAAAGTGAAGTACAGCCAAATAAAAGACAAGAAAAACTCTCAAATCAAAATTTTCTTGACTATTACATACTGTACTTAGAGCCAGTAGCAAGTAGATAAAATATAATATAAAAAACTATATAAAATACAACTTAAAAATTTAGGAAATTTTCATTTTCAGGAAGATGATCTGCTTGAAACATGTTTTAAATGCAAAGACATTTTCTATTTATATGAACTAGGTGCACATTTACAAACTTGCAGGTAATTATAACTAGTTAAAAGTTCAATGTGTTCGTTTTACAGTGCTCTTTTCAGAAAATGAAGATCTGAAATGTTTTATGCACGCATATATATATATATATATATATATATATATATATATATATATATATATATATATATATATAAAATATTACCAGGGTTAAGTCACGTTGGCCTGAAAAACAGAGAAAAATCTTCTCGACGTTTCGAGCGAAGGCCCTTCGTCAGGAGAAATTAGTAAACAACTCACATGTGGTCACGCATATTTATAGCAGAGCTACAATGGGAATCACGTGAACACATGTAAGCCAATAAAAACAAAGTAAACAAATAAATTAATATGTAATTTTAGCCTGTGTGCAGGTGCCGACCCAATTTGTGGGTAGGTGCTGACCCAATTTGTGACCCACAAATTGGGTCAGCACCTACACACAGGCTAAAATTACATATTAATTTATTTGTTTACTTTGTTTTTGTTCGCTTACATGTGTTCACGTGATTCCCATTGTAGCTCTGCTATAAATATGCGTGACCACATGTGAGTTGTTTACTAATTTCTCCTGACGAAGGGCCTTCGCTCGAAACGTCGAGAAGATTTTTCTCTGTTTTTCAGGCCAACGTGAATTAACCCTGGTAATATTTGGATTTCAACCGTGGCCGACGCTGTCCTAGAAGCTTTTAACTATCTATATCTATATCTATCTATATATATATAGTTTATATACCGAGAACGCGAGATATAAGTCATATATTGACCTGAGGGGCCGAAGGTCCCCAGGGTCAATATATGACTTATATCCCAAGTTCGAGGTATATAACCGACTTATATCACGATTGAGGAGGTTTTCGAACAAGGTTTCATCAATTTCGAAGAGTTTCGATCAAGATTTTTCGAGTTATATCCACAAGTTTTATCTAATTATTTATTCACGGGATATAAGTTGGTTATATCCCGCGACTCAATCGTGATATAAAGATATAAAGATAGATAGATAGATATAAAGAGAGATATAAAGATAGATATAAAGATAGATAGATAGATATAAAGATAGATAGATAGATATAAAGATAGATAGATAGATATAAAGATAGATAGATAGATAGATATAAAGATAGATAGATATAAAGATAGATAGATATAAAGATAGATAGATATAAAGATAGATAGATATAAAGATAGATAGATATAAAGATAGATAGATATAAAGATAGATAGATATAAAGATAGATAGATATAAAGATATAAAGATAGATAGATAGATAGATAGATAGATAGATAGTAAGATCTTTAATTCCTCCAATACTGAAGATTACCCAATAATCCCGGGTCAGGATAAATGTACATTTGAATTAGATTATTAAAAGGTAAAATGGAATATAGTATTTAAAAAGTCAAAAACTAGATTAGTTAAACGGTTGGTACTTCATTGAGTGCCGCGTGTATTTCTCTAACTATTTTAAGTATCCCAACACTAACTATAATTACAAAGTTATCAATATGATGCGTATCACTTGACTTAAAGGAGGAAAGAGTTCCACCTAAGAGAGCCCTATAAAAGTCTAAATCACCTAAGTTAAAAAGTTCTGCACAGTGGTGTACATCTACAGAGTCCATTACTTGTGCAAGCATTTCTTCGCGTCTTGTGGCAGAGATTGGGCACTGAGTTATAAAATGCATCCCAATTTCACAGAAATTGTACTTGCATAATTTACATGTATAACATTCGCCGTCATCTATTGTAGCTTTAACGAAAACGTCTGGAATATTTCCACATAGGATGTTGACGGTATTGGTAATTGCATTTATGAAATAAGGATTCCTTTTTGCGACATTCCAAAGTTCTAAGGGCTGTAAGAAAGTGTGAATCGTGCCATAATGCTCTAATTCTTTCTTATGGCCAACCCCATGTTTCCAGATCACCATCTGTCGACTGCTTATTTTATGGATTATCAACTTCTTCCAGACCTTGGCATTTGGAATATTTCCGTATTCCAAGTATTCTTCAAGGAAATTATACAAATCATATTTCCTTAAAACACCAATCACATCTGAGACAAAACCCAAGGGTTTTTTGGCAGCTTCATACAAATATGAAAAAAGGCGATTGATGAACAGCAACTTCTGTATGCTCTCAGATGGTGCGGATAATAATCGATGCAAAAATAATAGCTTCGCCTTATCAATATAACCTTCTATCGTCCACAAACCCAAGCTCCCAGTTGCAGCTTCAGATCGAGTACTTGGAGGTAGGCCTTGTATCCTTTTTGCAGCGAACCTGTTAGCAACTTCCAATGATAACAAATCGGATTGTGTCATATCCCACCATAGCTCACACCCATATAACATTCTACTGATGCCGACAGTTCTCCACAAGTCCACTCCACAAATGGGATTCAAGCCGCCTGGTCTTACACCACTACTTAGAAGGCAAGAAGTTACTTCCTTGCCTTTAGTGGCTGCTAACATACATCTCTCCTTATTACTAAAAGTTCCGGACAGAAGAATTCCTACGTGCACTTCCGACACCTTCTCTTTTATGGCCTCACCATTTATTGTCCAAACACGCTGTTGTTTGAGTACATTGTTCGTTCTGGTAGATTCACCCAACGTGATCACTACAGACTTCTCAGAATTAAATTCAAAACGCCATTTTTTACTATATTCCTCCATTGCATGCAGCATCGATTGCAGACCAGTGGTACGGCAAGAAAGTAAGGCGATGTCGTCTGCAGCCATGACACAGCCGACACTAATATCCTGGACGGTAATCCCGTTATTAATTAATGCAGGCTCTGCAACAATATCATTATTAAAGCATAAATATAACCAAGGTGACAGTACACCTCCCTGTCGAACGCCTTGCTTTACTGGGAATGGATCTGATACCAAATCGTTAAAAATTACTCTAGCGAACAGTTTACTATACCAGGATCGGAGAATCCGCCACGTCTTTCCCCGAATGCCAATTTGGTAAAGTTTATAAAAAAGACCATCAATCCAGACAGTATCGAACGCCTTGGCTGAGTCTAACAAGCACGCATAAACTTTACTCCCTCTTTCGATATTATATAGAGCAGCCTCCTGAAGGACATAGCTGGCCTGGATACAGCCTGTTCCTTTTTGGTAGGCAAACTGAAGGGGGTGAGGGATCCCTACTTCACAGAACTTTGGCATAAGGCGGTCTAACACAAGGCGTTCAAACACTTTCCCTATAATATTCAACAAGGTAATTCCCCGATAGTTACATTTTAACAATCTACTCTTCTTCTTTCCCTTAAATAATGACATTATAATACCAGAGGTTGAACATTCAGGAACATCTTCAAAGTTTCTAATAGCATTAAATATATCAGTTAAAATCAGGTATAACGAATTATCGGCATATTTTAGATGTTCATAAACCAGGCCGTCAGACCCACCAGCCTTTCCATTTGGCAGCTTTCTGCAAACAGACGCTACATGTTCAACTTCAAAAGGGTCATCAAGGGGGTCGTCAGTACAATGAAAGCTTTCGACGTTGTATTGCTGGATTTTCTGTTCCACGAATCTCTTGAATTCCTCATTAAAACTAGGATTGAGCTTAGGAGTAAACAAATCTGCATAATGATTCTTCCAAATATCCAGTAATTCTACTTCATCCGTAACTATTCTGTCGTCAACTTTTAATCGTTTTTGAGCATTACCATGTTCTTTCCGTCTCTTAGACATGATTTTTTGAAATGTAGAGCGATTGACGTCATAAGCATTGGTCAAGTCTGAAAAATCCCGAACTTCTTCTTCATAGGCTTTTCTTCTAAGCAACTTTCGGAAGTCTCTTTTCGCTATTTTATAGTTATTATAATAAACGTTATTAGGATCTCTGGGGCGACCATTTGCAATCCAGATTTTCCTCTGAAGCCTGGATGACTGATGTAACGAATCCAGGCCATCTTTCCAATAAGGCTTGAGATGAGGCTTGAACTTGCACAATGGGACAGCTTTTTTTGCAGAGGACTTAAGAGAATCAGTAATCTTCGTTAACATTGATTCAACTTCATCTAAATTAGCAATGTCATAGTTTTCACCAACGTTTTCCAGGAGATTTCTTTTAATAGCACTCTGGTATCTCTGTAATATTTTACTGTTGTTAATACATTTCCAGGCCACTTGGGTCCTCGTACATTTCTTAGGATGACACTGTTCAACTGGAACGTTCAGTTTACAATAAATAGGAAGATGGTATGAGAGATTTTTGCAATGGTCTGTTCCAACTTTGCAAGACGTCACAAGATGAATAGACTCTGGGTGTAACAAGATAGATAGATAGATAGATAGATAGATAGATAGATAGATAGATAGATAGATGGATGGATGGATGGATGGATGGATGGATGGATGGATGGACGGATGGATGGATGGACGGATGGACGGTGGACGGGTGGACGGGTGGACGGGTGGACGGGTGGACGGGTGGACGGGTGGACGGGTGGACGGGTGGACGGGTGGACGGGTGGACGGGTGGACGGGTGGACGGGTGGACGGGTGGACGGGTGGACGGGTGGACGGGTGGACGGGTGGACGGGTGGACGGGTGGACGGGTGGACGGGTGGACGGGTGGACGGGTGGACGGGTGGACGGGTGGACGGGTGGACGGGTGGACGGGTGGACGGGTGGACGGGTGGACGGGTGGACGGGTGGACGGG
>CAXIUP010000292.1:17500-67500 GCA_964035015.1 Corallium rubrum | reverse complement strand
TAACAGAATTTTGCATTTAAATAAATTTATGAACTTGTTTTAAATGCAAAGAGATTTTCTATATGAATTAGGTGCACATTTACTGTAGCATTTAAATACATCCATTTCTGTACCTATATGTAATTTTTATTGTTTCCAGAGATAGTGTGGTCCAAATACTTCACGTGGATAGTGACTCTGAAATTGAACAGTCAAGTGCAACAGCCACTGGTATTTCTCCAGCCAGAAATGCTATAGTAACATTAAGCCCTGTGATTACCAATACTTCACCCTTTACAAATCCTGCAGCCACTACTAGTGCAACTGTCGCAAATCCTGCAGCCATCACTAGTGCAACTGTCACAAATCCTGCAGCCACCATTAGTGCAACTGTCACAAATCCTGCAGCCACCACAAGTGCAACTGTCACAAATCCTGTAGCCACCAATGCAACACCCATCAGTTCAAGTCCTGCAGCCACCAATACTGCTGCAACCAGTAGTGCAACCGTCACAAATCCTGTAGCCACCAATGCAACACCCATCAGTTCAAGTCCTGCAGCCACCAATACTGCTGCAACCAGTAGTGCAACCGTCACAAATCCTGCATTGACGTGGAGTTCAGTCAATGTGCCCAATCAAAGTGCACCTTCAACAGGCTCACCAGCATCGACTACTGGTACATCAAACGATGATTTGCCACCAGCCTTTACAAATGAAACAGAAATTGATGGAGTTGTGGCATCAGCTGTGGAATATATGCAATCGCAGGGAATTGACAAAAACCCGGTTGAAATGCTACGATACCTGCAAAAGGTAATAGTGCAAGGCCGAGCATTGGAAATACAGCACATCACGGAAAGCTTAGAAGGGGAAACTAGTGTGATCTTTGTGGATCGTGAGAAAGTTCTAGAGACAGGGCTTGAAGAAATAAAAAGAATTGAGGATAAACGACTGACTTTGGAGGTCCAATTTTATGGAGAAGTAAGTTTTGAATCTGTACTGTACTTAGAACAATACTCAGATCATACGTAACTACAGTTAGGGCCATTTATACGGGAGAAAATAGGTCGCGACTTATTTTGGAACAGCTTTAAACCCTGTTCTTAATGTAGTCGTGGTTTACTTTGATCACGAACAAATAAACCATTTATACAAGTGTGTTCGTGATTAAAATCAGACGCGTCTTAATTAAGTCGCGACTTATTTTCTCCCTATTGAACGGCCCTATTGTTACACTTCTCTAAACTTCCTTTTCGTCTCTCCACAGCAAGCATCAGACTATGGAGGCCCTCGAAAAGAATTTTTTAACTTGATTCTACATGAAATCCACGAACATTTCTTCAGTGATGGATTAAGAGATCGCCGATATTTGGATGAAGATTACCAAGCAATCGGTGTAGTAATGGGTAATAAAATAATAAATTAATAATAATGCTGGCAAATTTCTTTAAGATTAAATTTACTCAGCTCATTACTGGTATGCTTTGTTTTCCAACAGCCTTGAGTATGTTACAAAATGGGAAACTTCCGTGCTTTTTAGAAGAGTGGCAGCTGGAAGACATTTTTAAGAACAACCAACCACATCCATACTTAATGAAAGTCAGAGATGGCCTGAAACAACTTGGGATTTTTCAGGTCAGTGTTGGCACAATCACAAGAAAACTCCTGCTTGTCTCCTGAACAGTGTATATAGTAAATGTATTTTAAGACTGTTCTATATTGATTCACAGGTGGCAGAGAATATTCCGCTTTTCATACATCTACTTAGAAGAAATGAATCCCCCTTGTTAACTATAAGAAAGCTACAGACACTTGTGAGTCCACAATTTAGTGAGCAGGGAACAAACCAGCGTAAGTTTGAAGAAGTATACAGTGACTTCATAAAGTACCTGAGAGAAGTAGCAAGTAAGTATATACTAACTGTAGTGTATGCATGACGTCACACACCCCACCCAAGTTATGTAAATAAGTTAGAGGCATGGTCGAATAGACACTGATTTTGTGTGTGTTAAAGTGTAGACGTGTTTATTTCCATTGGGATAGATAGGCTATCAAACATTACACTAACAATTATGTTTTACTTGAAATGGTTTGATCAGGGTTATGACCAATGTAATGGTCATCAAATTTTTGTCTGTCTTCTAATACCACAAAGAAAATGAAATTGTTTCCACAATTTTAAGTAGACTTATTCTTTGTAGGTGGACGAAGAAATAACATCACTCTCCCTAAAGTTTTGCAGTTTATCACAGGTGAGGATGAAGAACCTGTTTTGGGTTACAAATTACATCCATCGTTGGAATTTGTCAGTGTAGAAAATGGAAATTTTTTGCCAACATCAAACACATGTAGCAATATGTTGAAGCTGCCCATCCCCACAGCAACTATTCCCAAGCCATCGACAGAAGCTTTACATAATTTGTATGATTATGCTTTTGCAAATGCTTATTTTGGTCTCTCATGAACTATAACGGTGGAAAAACATTTTTCACATGGCCTTTATAAAGTTGAATGCATATACTGAAAAGCTCTGTAAGTATATGCCATAAAGTCATGATGACTAGGTAAACCTGTATGTTACAACATACAATACCAACAAAAAAATAGATATTGTTTGTTCTTCACATTTTGTTGTTAAGAGTTTTTATTTTACAGAGTGATTGTTGCACCAGCATCAATTACGCATATTTAGTAAAAAAAAGTTACTTGAAAAAAAAGATGTGTGTTTTAATATATTATTTTCGTAGTGAAATATGTTAAATGCAATATACAATTTGTGTGCAAAAGTCATTTACAGTAATTATATGCCACTGCAAAACCATTTCGCTTCAGATGCTTGTAACTGGGTATCTTTGTAAATTGTACAGTTCTAAGCTGTAACAACTAATCGTAGGAAATCACCACTAGCATGGTAAAAACGTCAAAAATTCTAGAATATTTATTCAATATCTACCTAAAATAGAATGAGCCCAAGCCTGTTATCTGTTTAGCGTGTCTTAACTTTTGTCATTCTATGACACCAGGTCTCTGGTGATGTCATAGTCAGAACAACAAAAGCTAAGACATGCCAAAGTCAAACAGATAGCCAAAATCTTGGCCTCATTCGATTTTAAATAGATATTTGAATAAATATTCTACAAATGACATCTTTGTTAAAATTTGGTGCCACAATGTGTGGTGTGATGGTGGTGTGATGGTATCTGTACATCATATAGTTGTACAAAACTGGATTACTTAAAATAAATATAAAAATCATACAGTATGTACCTCTTCAAGATCAAATTTAATTTAGCAAATTATTTAAGAAGTCAACAGTTCTTGTGTAAATATCAATACCATAATTGCTACTGTAACTTACAGGGTTAATTGTAGCATCTAGTACTTGATGATTTTCCCCACTTAACTGGAATGTTACATCAGGTACTGTTACTGTGTCATCGCCATTCCCCTGACCATCCAATAATGGATCATCATGGTCAACACCATAATCTTCAAAGTTTTCCTGATAAGTTAAATATGACATAATATTTAAAAATGTTTCTGTAAAACATTTACATGTTGATGAAAAATCATCAGTCTTTTTTTGATCTTATCATAAAGTACATCTAAAATGAGGATGAACGGCATTTGTGGTTTGTAAATATCTCATCTTGTTCAAGAGATATTCATGTTTTTGACATATGCAAATGATATGGCTCATGATGTCATTTTCTCCAAACAAGAGAAATGAAAATCGTAAAATTAGGAATATCTCTAGAAATAAACAACAGAAAGTGTTCAAATTTTGCATGCTTATATTAAATAAAATATGTTTCACTGTGGAACTTTAGTTGTTTTTGTGGAAACTGCTGGTTCCTGGCCCCCTCCAATGACAAAATTAAATTTTGCTTATTTATCAGCAATCAAGTAGCGTTTACTCCAGCGCATAAAAATGAAAATTAGGGCTTATTTCGGCATTGTAATTCAAACGTTCAAATCTTTCTATTTTTAAACAATGAGGCAAAAATTATAATTCCCTTTTTAAGGTTTACAGTAACCTGACAGCATGAGCTTACCATGGTAATCACAAAAATTCCACAGAGAAGTGTATTTCATTGGATACTATAAGCATACAAAGTTTAAGCATGTTCTGTTGTTTATTTCCAGAGATATTCCTTATTTTGGAAGTTATTTAAAAACCTCGTCATCGTGCTTTATCATTGTATATTGATGCTCGCCTTCGGCTCGTGTCTATATACAATGATATAAAGCACTCTGACTCATTATATATATATATATATATTCACATGCACACACACACACACACACACACACACACACACACACACACACACACACACACACACACACACACACACACATTATACATGTTAAAAACATTTCTTACCCCATACATTTCCTTTGAAACTTTTAAATCAGACCCAGCATTATTCTGCATTCCCATTATCCATAGTTGTGTTGGTGTCTTGTTCTTGGCAGAGGATAATCCATGGGAACACCATGCATCAACAAATTCAGTTAATGCTGCATTAATTCGAGGCAAAAACACATAATGTAATGCAAATAGGTGTAATTCATTTGTGATGTCTAACACACCACAATCTTCAAGATGGTGAAATAGCTGATAAAAGGTACTTGTTTTCTGATAGAAGAGGTCCCTCCAAAGCCGCTCAATCCTCTGATTGTGGACACTTTTACCAGCTATCATGCTTCCTCTTCCTGGACCACGGTTTGGATGGGATAACATGTAGAGAGATACATCCACATTCTCACCACCCTTATCAGAGCGTACACGTGATGGTAAACCATATCTTTCAACAGCTTGCAGGAAACAGCTTAATACAGTTGATGCTCTATTATTTGTTGAACATTTTAGGAAAACTGGAATACGAGAAAACCCATCAATACCGCCATGAATTACTATTCTCCATCTGAAACAAAAAGAGTAAACAAGTGTGTACCACTGTACTGTAGTACTGCACATTACCTGTGGTTGTGGAATTAATAAACTACGATTTTACACTTTCAAGTCAGGACACAAGTTTAAATTGTATGTAAACAGTGAGAAAGAAATAAACACTGCATCTAAAAATTGCAGTTCCTAACTATCAGAAAATAATCAGTCATAGTAAAAGACTGAATTAAGGAACAATTAAAGAATTTATGATATGAGGGGTTTATTAATAATTTATTGTACCTGTGTACAAGCTGCAATTTTTCTACCGGTACCTGATTTTCATTTGTGTCTGGTACCTACTTCCAAGGACTCAACTTATACTTAGGGAAATGTAAAAATTATGTTACCCCCCTGTACATAACATGTAACTGCACGGATCTGTTTGCATTGTCTTTGGGAAAAGAACTTCATCTCGAAATCTTAAGAGAGTGTGGCTTAGATACAGGTGCAGTTTATACACAGGCATTTATAGTAGTACAGATAACCAAATACACGTACTATAAATGGCCCTCAAGAAAAGAACATAAAGAATATATATATATATATATATATATATATATATATATATATATATATATATATATATATATATATAAGTGATGATCCCATTTAGGGTGAAACCTCTGGTAGCGAAGACTTTAAGGTAACTAAAGACTTTAAGGTATATATATCATGCTTTATATATATATATATATATATATATATATATATATATATATATATATTAAGAAAATTTGTTACATATTAATTTCACTTTAAATTTACCTGATTAGCTTGTGATTACCATCAATATGCCACAAAGCATTTGGACCACTTACACTGTAGACTCGTCTTTTGATGGTGTTCCTCCACCTTTCCACAGTTCCTTCTGGATCAAGGAACTGCATTAATCTTCGAACTCTAAGCTGTTGGATTCTCATCCCCTTTGCTCTTAGGCAGCCTTGTACCATTCTGTATCCACTTTTAGGCCATGTCTCTCTTATATCTCTGATAATTTTACAAAGATCTTCATCAGATATATTATCAAATGATCTGGAAGATGTAATTCCATATTCAGACATACGGCGTCTGACAGTTCTCACAGAAACAGAGAGCATGGTTGCTATGGCAGTACAAGTAAATCCTTTCTCCAGTAAGTACTCCAACTGTTCTTGAGTAATTTCAATCTTTGGTCTACCAGGATCGCCAGATAATTTATGTTGTGCTTGGTACGTACCACTGCCTTCTTTATTGACACAAATAAGCTTGTGAACTTCCTTTAAATTCGATATTATTTTGTGGATTGGCTCGTCTTCTTCAGTACCAGAAATATAAACACTGTGATGGTACAAAATATCAACTTGGTATTGTTAGATAGTCAACAGTTTCTGGATCGGGCGCACTTCTATCGTCAAGGATTCTCTGAAATTCTTTTGCCAATGACCTACAACGGTTCGACAGATGTTGAACCGCCATGGTCGCCATTTTGTTTTGGCATAAACTCGGCAGCTCAGCACCAGTCTCCGCTCTGACGCAAGCGCGCCAAACACAAAGTTTGAGACCAAAACACGTGCATAAAGTAAAACAATTCGGAAAAAGAATAAAACTAAATGTTATGCATAATTAAACAGTCTGACAATCAGAAACTGTTACCAAATAAATAGCAACAGTTGTTGCTATGGCAACAATGACGTTTCAAAATGGCTGCCAATTACCCTTCAAACTAATTTAATTCGAGAAAAGCTTTGGTGACCCCCAATTTTTTTTTCATTAAAACTTTTCTTGAAGTATGAGTAATCAATAGGCCGACTTTAAAATAATTCTGTAGAACGAATTTTTTTAGAACTTAACAAACATGATTTTTCCGAAAAAAATATTATTCGTTCTACAGAATTTTTTTTAAATCGGCCTATCAGCCATTTTGAAAAGTCATTGTTGCCATAGCAACAACCGTTGCTATTTATTTGGTAACAGTTTGGGATTGTCAGACTGTTTAACTATGCATAACATTTAGTTTTATTTTTTCCCCGAATTGTTTAATCACGTGTTTTGTACTCTCAAACTTGTATTTTCCATTTTTTAAGAAACTATATGGAGCCACCTTAAATTATTGTTTTAAATATTGAATGTTTAAGCTTCAAACAGGACGATTGCATGTTTGAATTGAAGGATTGAATGTTTGAATGAAGAATTGCATGTTTGAATTGAAGGATTGAATGTTTCAATGAAGAATTGCATGTTTGAACAGTTGAACTGAAAGATTGAATGTTTGAATTGAAGGATTGCGTGTTTGAACTGAAGGATTGAATGTTTCAATGAAGAATTGCATGTTTGAATTGAAGGATTGAATGTTTCAATGAAGAATTGCACGTTTGAAGTGAATGATTGAACGTTTGAATGAAGAATTGCATGTTTGAATTGAAGGATTGAATGTTTGAATGAAGAATTGCATGTTTGAACTGAAGGATTGCATGTTTGAACTGAAGGATTGAATGTTTCAACGAAGAATTGCATGTTTGAACTGAAGGATTGCATGTTTGAACTGAAGGATTGAATGTTTGAATGAAGAATTGCATGTTTGAACTGAAGGATTGCATGTTTGAACTGAAGGATTGAATGTTTCAACGAAGAATTGCATGTTTGAACTGAAGGATTGAATGTTTGAATTGAAGGACTGAATGTTTGAATTGAAGGATTGCATGTTTGAATGAAGAATTGCATGTTTGAATTGAAGGACTGAATGTTTGAATTGAAGGATTGCATGTTTGAATGAAGAATTGCATGTTTGAACTAAAGCACTGAATAGAAGAACGTCATGTTTGAATTTTGGCACGAAAAACGCGCCATACGCATGAGCCCTCTTCTGTGTGTTGTAGTCAATATACTGCTTCAGCCATGGGGACTGGTCAAATTCCAATGCTCTATGGATTTTCTTCAGCTTCATCCCTAGTTCCAGGTATAACCGCAAGTTCCTGTAATGTAGAACATACTTACTCTTGTCCATTAGGTTGGGGATCAGTTTGTGGACTGTTCCTATGGAGATGTTATGCTTATCTTTTATGTTGCGGCAGTAGTCTGACAACATATCCGATTCAACTTTAAGCTTCTCTGGGGCCAGAGGAAAGTCATTGTGTTTCTCATGCAGCTCATCAGGGTACTCCAGATCAACCTCAAGTATCAGACCCTGGTCAGACTCATCACCGTACTGACTCAAGTCCACCGTGTCAGTATCAAGCCACTTAAACCCGCCAGTCGGTAGGTACTGACTCATGGCCCATCCATAGAGGTTGTTAGCGTCCAGGTACATAAGATACTTACTAGGCAGCTTCTCATCATAATTTTTCATGTACTTATTATTAGCCGCCCCATACCTGTTCGCGATATATGACGTACCGCCCCTCAAACCCTTTTCAATAAACTGGAACATATTGGTGTCAGTCATCAGTTCAATTTTCACGGCAGTCATTTTTAGCATTGCATCCCAAGACAACCCGGGACTGGAGAAGTAGTGACATGGGTCTAGCTTATAGTACTGCAGGCAGGTCTTCCTAAGTTCTCGAAAACATCAGCCAACAACAGCACATCTGACTTCATGTATAGGTCATGGTACTCTCCCATGTTCCTCAGCCTGAAAGTTCTCCAGACCTTATGGGCATGCGTATAGTCATCGTCAGAAATGTGCTCGTCATTCAGGATGCTATAGAACTCATCCTTGGTCGGTAAGCAGGTGTCCTCAAACTTTTCGAAGCCACTCATGTAGTCATATGGATACACTCTCTTATGAGTCATCAGCTCAAATTTCGTACCCTTAAACTCCTCAGACGTTAGCGTGAATTTGTCCCTGGGTAAGTTGTCAGCAAGTCGTCCCAGAGCAATGGACATGAACTGGAAGCTATCTATGAACACCAGATGTCGACCAAGCATGAATGACATGTACTTCTCCATGTTGTTAGGTATGACATTTATGTTCATCCCAAATTTACCTATCTCCTGCATTATGAAGTGGCTGTCATAACCCCTTAGGTTGTGGAAGATTACTGGTATCTTATCAGTCATTCTGTAGATCATATTACATTTGCTGTGGGCTGATCCTCTATATTTCCCAGTGATGTGACAGTGATCTCTGACCCTTATATCTGAGTCCACATAACTACTATTACATATGTAGCACTCTGTGGATTTTTCATAGTCATCCATCTCAGCTTTAGTCATAATCATATCTCTGTTGAAGAATTTCTCCTTAACACTCTGGCAGTAGGCGACTTCCTTCAACATCTTTTTCATAAATCTATAGACAGCCTTCTCACCCCTATACACCTTCACCGGTCTACTGAAGCTATCATCAACACAACATACCACCTTGTACGCAAACCCACAGTCTATATGTTTCTTATACTCTTGTGTGTACGATGACCTGTCATCTGGACTAGGTGCATTATTATGTACCACCACAGCTTCAAAGTCAGCATATATCACGAAGGGTACCTCAAGCTGTTTACGGTGGTTGATGAACGTGAGTATGTTCTCACCCTCCTTAGGCATCTTTATAGCCTGTTGGCCGTTCACCACGATACAGTTCTCACTATGGGCTGACAGTATAGCATGTGAGCTGAAGCACTGTAGGCAATGCATGCAGAAATGCTTTCTATCCTTATGTTTAGTCTTACGGTACATGAACTTATTAAAGTCCTTAATCAGCACATAATGCCTATCAATCAGCAGTAGGTTCATGCAGCGTTCGTGGTTCTCCTTGGACACACAGATTGGGTAAGCCTGTCCACCCTCATACCCGAACACATTTATGCGTATGCTGTTCTGCGCTTCTATCTTACTGTACTGTCTGCTTGCGACTGGGAATTTAACACCAGTGTAGTCCAGGGTTGGTAGTAAGACTTTATCAGTTTTCTTGATTCTCTGAGGGTCTTTTTTCTGTGGGTTTAGGTATCTAATATGACACCATCTGAAACACTCATTATCACTGTTCTTTATGTTTATTAGCCCCTTTGCAGAGTTCCTCAACTCCATAGGCAGTTCTACGTTGTAGTGACGTAATGCCACACCCTCTTTGTATATAAATAGGATAGGACTAATAAAGACGACAACTAGAGCGTGCAGTATGTGGTCCGAGTCACATCATTACATTTGGCGACGAGCGTAAAATAAGAATCAAAACAGCAAACAGTTTAACTGGTCTATACGGTAAAGTGTTCTATATCCAGCCTATAGTATCAAGACAATCATGTCGAAGGCAATTCCGCACTTCGAACCGGTCTTGGTTCATCTTGACCAAGCAACGACATCATCATCATCAGGCATTCGATGGACAAAGTGGCTCCAACGATTTAATAACTTAATGGTGGCAATGGATATATCATCGAAGAAGCGCAAGCGTGCATTACTTCTTCATTTAGCCGGACCAGAAGTCTACGACATATTTGAATCATTCACCGCAGAACAGAAAGGATCTGAAGACGATTTCGACCACGCCGCGCAGTCATTAACGGCTTATTTTTCGCCGAAGAAGAATATCGAATTTGAAATCCACAAGTTTCGCCTGGCAATCCAGCGTCCCGACGAAAGTCTCGATAGTTTCCACACACGACTGAGACAGTTAGCCGCAACGTGTGATTTCTCCGACGCCGACCGCGAAATCAAGACACAAATCATTCAACATTGTTCATCACAACAACTACGACGACGAGCCTTACGAGAAACAATGAATCTTCAACAACTACTAGAGTTGGGCAGAGCCTACGAACTTTCCAACGAACAAGCGAAAGGAATCGAGAATATCAAGAATTCAGAAACCGTCAATCATCTGAAACACAACACTGGCCCTCGCAACAAAAAGGCATTCAACCGAAACGACAAGTCAAAGTTCACACCCGGAAGTAATAAAGAGCAAAAATCTTGCTATTTTTGTAATGGAACTTATCCTCACCGCGGAATTTGCCCAGCAAAAGGGAAAACCTGCAATTCGTGCGGTAAGCAAAATCATTTCGCCGTGGTTTGCCGATCTTCAAAGCAAACGAATAAAGGAAATTGCGACAATCAACAACAACGACGCCAATCTGTCAAAGCCCTTCAGGCAGAAACACAAGACGACTCCTCGACTTCGAGCGATGACGGATATGTTTACTCCATAGACAGTTCAACGGACTGTACGAAACACCCGACTACAGAACTTGACAGTCGACTAGGTGGATCTTTACTATCTTTCCAAACCGCGCGAGATCTCGGATTAATCACTATTGTCAACAATGTAGGAACACGAACAAACGCAAAAACAGTCTTTGTTCCGGAAGTGTTGTATCGTGGCATTGGCAAATTAAAAGATCGCCAAGTAAAGCTTCACATCGACGAGACCGTTCAGCCGGTAGCTCAACCGCATCGCCGGATACCGTTCCACATTCGAAAATTGGTCGAAAAAAAGCTCGAAGCCATGGAGAAAGATGACATAATCGAAAAAGTTGATGGCCCAACGCCTTGGGTATCTCCACTTGTCATCGTCCCAAAACCTAAGAATCCTGATGATATTCGTATTTGCGTCGATATGCGACAAGCCAATAAAGCGTGAACGTCACATCGCGCCTACCATTGACGAGATTACGACCGATCTCAACAAAGCGTGTGTATTCTCCAAATTAGATCTCAACCAAGGATATCACCAATTGGAACTCGCCGAAGAATCCAGATATATCACCACATTCAGTACACACCTTGGACTTCGAAGGTACAAACGCCTGAATTTCGGAGTTACATCCGCTGCCGAAGTATTCCAAAACGTGATCAGAGAAACACTCGAAGGAATTCCAGGAACTTTGAACATAAGTGACGATATTTTAGTGTATGGTACAACTCAAGAAGATCACGACAAAAGCCTCAAAACGCAACTCTGCAACGTCTCAAAGAGCGAAACCTCACTCTCAACAAAGCCAAGTGTGAGTTTAACAAATCCAGCCTCGAGTATTTTGGTTACAAGTTCTCTGCACAGGGTATCTCTCCAGATCCTCTCAAAGTCCAAGCAATTCAGAAAGCTCAACCACCAATCCAACTGAAGTTCGTAGTCTGCTTGGTATGGTTAATTTTTGCGCTCGGTTCATTCCTAATCTTGCGACCATAGCACAACCCCTTCGTGAGTTAACCAAGAGTAAAGCTCAATGGAAATGGACAACCACCGAACAACAAGCGCTAGATAACATCAAAGAGCAACTAACCAGTGAAACTACGATGGCCTATTACGACCAAGAAAGCGACACAGAGCTCCTCGTAGATGCCAGCCCTGTCGGCCTTGGTGCCATGCTTGTTCAAACCCCACGAAATCAGAATAAACCTCCTCGAGTTGTAAGCTATGCAAGCCGAGTACTTACACCTGTTGAAGCAAGATACTCTCAGATAGAACGAGAGGCCCTAGCCATTGTATGGGCATGCACCAAATTTCATCTCTATCTTTATGGAACGTCCTTCCGTGTCATCACCGACCACAAGCCTCTAGAGCGTTTATTCAACGATCCAGGTAGCAAACCACCTGCCAGAATTGAACGATGGTCTTTAAAGCTGCAACCTTATCAGTTCCAAGTGCATTATCGTCCAGGTCCAGAAAATCCTGCGGATTACATGTCAAGGCACCCTATCTCGACACCAAACTCCGACGTTGACACAAGCGCAGAAGAATATGTGAACTTCGTCTCATCGCATTCAATCCCTAAAGCTATGACGTTGACCGCAGTTAAAGAAGCTACCAAGAATGATCCTACCTTCCAGGCAGTTATCCAAGCTGTACGAACAGGACAGTGGTACCGAACCAAAGAGTTACCATCCGTTGATCACAAAGTCATCCAGTCCTTCAACAAAGTTCAACAAGAACTGACTGTTAATCATGATGCTACACTCCTTCTTCGTGGCACACGTATTGTTATTCCAACGCTCCTTCAAAACCGAAGCATTCACCTTGCACATGAAGGTCACCAGGGAATTACCCGAACCAAGCAACTACTTCGAGAAAAAGTTTGGTTCCCCAACATTGATCAACAAGTTGAAGCCAAAGTCAACAGTTGTTTAGCATGTCAAGCGTCCACCAACACCAGAAACGTCGAACCACTCCAAATACCTGACACAGCGCATCGCCCTTGGCAGAAGGTTTCCATGGACTTCTGTGGACCATTTCCTTCTGGTGATTATCTGCTAGTAGTTATCGATGACTACACTCGCTACCCAGAAGTGGAGATTCTAAAGTCCTTATCCCACACGTCAGTCATTCCTCGCCTAGATAAGATCTTCGCAACACATGGTATACCCGAAGTTGCCAAATCCGACAATGGCCCTCCATTTAATGGAAATGACTTTCAAAACTTCGCAACTTACCTTGGATTCAAGCATCAACGCATCACGCCATACTGGCCCCAGGCCAATGGTGAAGCCGAAAGATTCATGAGAACGGTCAAGAAAGCAGTTCAAACAGCACAAGTCGAAGGTAAACCCTGGAAACAACAACTATACACCTTCCTCAGAAACTACCGTTGTACTCCTCACACCGTAACCCAAATCCCACCAGCAACAATGTTATTTAATCGCCCAATCCAAGCTAAACTTCCACAAGTAAATCCCAGTCCACCGAACCAGCACCATTTCGAAGAAGTAGATCTTAAAGCCAAGTCCAAGAATAAAGAGTATGCTGATAAGCACAGACATGCCAAACCGTCAAACATCTCGACCGGTGACACCGTGCTGCTGCGCAACCCTGTAAAAGGAAAGTTACAACCACCCTACAAACCAGAACTCTACAAAGTCTTGGCAAAGAAAGGTCCCATGATTACAGCAACCAAAGGTGATCATACTGTCACAAGGAATATCTCATACTTTAAGCTGCTACAGAAAAAGGGAGAGATAGTACCCAATGAAAGAAAAGAAGAGAAACCAGCAATGGAAAAGAACGAAAAGAAACCAGCAACGGATGAGAAGAATGAGAAAGCGATTAATGAAAAGAAAGAACAGAAAGTAGAAACCAAATCGAAGAAACCAGAACCTCTACGAAGACAGCCAAAAAGAAACAGAACTCCTCCAAACTATTATATGAACTGATTTATCTTTGTTTTTAAAATACCTCAGAACAGGTACATTGAGAACATTCGAACAGTTGATAACATTCGAACAGTTGATATTGTTAGCAAATATAACCTATATGGTATTCCACATAAACAAACTATATAGTTATTTCTAATTAGGATGGAAGGGATGTAGTGATGTAATGCCACACCCTCTTTGTATATAAATAGGATAGGACTAATAAAGACGACAACTAGAGCGTGCAGTATGTGGTCCGAGTCACATCATTACATACGTAACTACTACCCTGTAATGGTTTGTAGGCTACCACATTAAGATAGTGGTTAAGGATTCCGTTTATAACCCAACCACTACCTTCTGAGGTCCACGACTCATACAGGTTCAGCATATGTTTGCCCCCCACTGTAGTTAAAGCCTTCAGATGACTTTTGTCTATTGCGACGGAAGCTTTACTGCTGAAGAAGACAATCTTAAAAATGAAATCGCCATTATCTTTTTTCTTCTTTAGTTCGATCTTCAGTATTTCCGTAAACTTTATGCCACCCATATCATCCATCTCAGTCTCAAGCACTCTGCAGATCAGGCTTCTTGTCTGGTCTATCTCAGATTCAGGATCACCCTGGTCTAGAATACTAATTTCCAGACCTCTGGTGTAACCCTTAAGAGCCCTCCTCGCCTCCACAACTCCCAGCTCGTCATGCAGATCCTTTCTACGACTCGCGAACGACTGCTTATCGTCATACGTAAACATATCCACTGATCTAGCCTTGTTACTGGTCATACTATCCACACCTGGTGTTATTTCTTTAGGTGGGTTTATATCTCAACCGTCCTTGGCATACTATCCACACCTGGTGTTATCTCTTTAAGTGGGTTTATATTCTCAACCGTCCTCGGCATACTATCCACACCTGGTGTTATCTCTTTAAGTGGGTTTATATTCTCAACCGTCCTCGGCATACTATCCACACCTGGTGTTATTTCTTTAAGTGGGTTTATATTCTCAACCGTCCTCGGCATACTATACCTATATATATATTTATTTTTTTTTGAGAATAATTTTAAACGCACTATAGAAAAATATCTTATATAGTAGTTATATGCAAGACCTTATGTCTGCAGAAATTAATAGAATCCGCAAGCAGATAGGAGAACTGGTGGATGAAGTTTTCGGCCTAATTGATAGAGAGCGGGAACTGACAGACACCAAGTCTGTGAGTAGCCTCAGAAAATCCTGCGGAGATCTTATGCATACACAAGTTCTTAGAATCCGCAAGCAGATAGAAAAACTGATGGATGAAGTTTTCCAACTAATTGAGAGGGAGCGGGAACTGACAGATGAGCACACCAGGTTTGTGGGTAGACTCATGAAATCTTATGGTTCTCCCTAGGTCATGTACATCACACCCGCATCCTCCATATACCCATCGACGCATCTGCATATCTCGTCATAGTTATGTGACAGTAGGATATAGTAGCCTTTAACACCTAGTCTGTAGAGAAGCTCCGACTGCTCTTCTGATGTAACCCCACAACCTTTCGAGGTCTTCAACTCTATGACCAGCCCAGCGTATTTTTTATATGGCTCGGTTACAATAATGTCAGGTAGCCCAGCTTTGTATCCCTTCCTACGGCTGTCTATCCGCTTCTCCTTGGTGTCCTGATTCTCCCCTAAGCCTGGTACAATTATAGCATCTGGGTAGTGCGTCTCTATGTATTTTACTACATCGTAGTGTAGTTGGGTCTCACCCATCAGAGACATCCTGTTCCTAGTATGCCACCCAGCTCTCATTACTGATGGTAGAACAACTTCAGTCACCCAGTCTGTGAACCTTTCCTGCCGACTTACTGACTTAGATGCAAACACCAGTCTATACATCCCAGACATATTAACCATGTAGGTGATACTTCTTTCCGGCCACCCGCCCTCGGAGATTACTTCAAGCTCTACTTTTTTAATTTCTTTCTTCTTAACATAATCCGTGACCGCCTTATCCAGATTCCTGTAACCGAGTGCTTCGGCAACATTTTTTCCGCGGAACCATATTTTGTCTCCATCCTTCTGTACCATGACGTATACACCTTCAAAATTATACGTGCTCCTCATAGTCACAGGAGCATATTATTTCTTTAAGCCCCTTTTCCACTCTAGGTATAGTGGACAGGTACAACCAGAGTTCCATCCCAACTCATGGTAGACAGCTCCGAATAGTCTATCATCGAAGGTGCCCTTGGTCTTACCTTCCTTCATATCCCCAACTGGCTTTAGTAGTGGGACACCCCTCCGGCTAGCCAGCCTTATTATGTAGTAGTTATACCTACTTACGTTTTTCCTTATCAACTTCTGTCTCATCAGCACTGAGACAACCTCCATAAAATCTGATGTCAACATGCCCTCATAGGCATTGTGGACAACACCTGACACTCTCCGGGTAAACCACTTACTTCTCTTATGCATAGACTTCTTCTTCCTCCACGACATCAAGTCCAGCTCTGGCACAGGTACTGTGAATGGCCCCTGTAAACCACATGACGTACAGGTTGGAGCGCCACCACAGTTGATACGATAGCCACCACAGCCGCACGTGTGCATCTTATCAATTTTCCTAAGTCTCCGCTTTATAGCAGCATCCCTTCTGCCCATATACTATAGCATAAGAAAATAACTTTAAATAAACCCTCCCCTATGCGCTGTGAAACCCATGGCAACTCCTGCTATAGCCACGAACGCTGCCTGATACTTCTGCATCTCCTTAGAAGGTTTGTAGAAGTCTTCCAGTTTAGGTTCACCTCTGAAAGTCATCCCATCTGAGGTGTATGTTCTCAACTTATCCAGGGCCTTATTAGTAGCATTTATGTCAGCGTTGGCATCACTCAACTCTGCCCGCAGCTGAGCCAACCTGTCCTTACGTCTTATCTCATTCTCATAGAATGCTTCCTTGGCTGCTGCCAACTTCTCCAGGCTGTGGTTGTGCCTTTTCAGTTCCTTCTCATATCCAGTATGGTTGAGCTTACTGAATAGGAACCCGGCTCCAGCGAAACTGATCGCGGCGAATGTTGTCTGAATAACTCCACCTACTACTGCACTTGCCATAATGTTAACTATGTATTCTTAAAGGGATCCTCGGGTATGTACTTCTTCTGCTGCAGATATTTAACAGTTAGTGTTGATGCTGTAATACCAACCGCCAGCTTCACATATGACTTCACACTTTCAGCTGATGTCAGCGGCTCCTTCAACAGCTTCTTACTGACCATACTAAATAGCACAACTCCTAATGTCACAAGCACAGCGTCAAAGCCCTCATTCATAAGTTCCTTCCTCTGAGTCGACATAACTTTGGTGAGATTTAGTTAGAGTGTTTCCAGTCTACTGCTCTCAGCTGGTAGTTCAGCTGGGGTGGCAACAACAGCCGCTTCCCTCCTGTCACTCCTCCACGCAAAGTATAGTGACACGCCTGCTATCAGAAGTCCTGCCAAGCCTATCGTGTAGCCTCTGGGTACTGTCCATACATCTGGCTCCTCCATCTTTATCCTTTCCTTCATCTTCTTCTCTTTCGCTGCTTTGGAAATTGCTGCCAGCCTCTTACCTGCCTCGACACGCTTCGGATCTTTAGTCTTAACTTCAGTAGTAATCTTTGGGTCCTGATCCATCTTATAGATTACCTGAGATTAACTTACCGTCTTACTGTCAGATATACTGCAGATACCGCTAAGATAACTGTCAGATACTTGCCAGTAAAAATCAAGGCACCTCCACCAGCCTCCTCAATGTCTGACCACGGTATAGTGACCTTTGCTGGATTCAGCTTCTCCCACTTCCTACTCTTCTTCCCCGCGTGTATCACATCTGCACCTCCTCTAGTTAATCCCACTGATAACCCTGTGACTAATGCTATTATACCAAGACCAATGCCGGTTATCACACCAGCCCTCTTCATAGTACTTCTAAGCATCTTTCTCTGCCACTCATCGTAGTACTCCCTTATGCCAGTCCTTAAGAGTTTGGCATCCTCATCTGATAGAACTCGGTCATTCGGTCTGAACTCACCTCCAAGATAACTCATAGTATAGTCGCCTGACTCCTTAGTGATCCTGATGATGTTATTCTCTAGAAGGTAGTCCACAAATCTGGGATCACTGCACCCAGGCTCAAGGTCTAAAATGTTAGTGAAGAAATCCTTCACGTCTCTATGTTCATGGCGTCTACTGATCTGCCTAATCTTATCCTCATCAGTAATTACTATGGAATGACTGTTAATGTGATAGTCCCACTCAAACGGTTCAGTCCCACCGAAATCTGTTTCTTCAATCTGGGGGATGTCATAGTCCGCAGCCTGGCTGCCATCATCATCATTAACTCTGTAACTACCTAAGGCATCCATCTCAAACTCCATAATACTCCGCTGATTTCATACATGTGTGGCACCTGTAGACCCTCCTGTACCTATCTTTTATTTTCTTCTCCAACGGCACGGTGCTGTCATTTATTATGTTGTCTACCATAGTTAAGTTGCTGAACATTGTTGATCTGTCAAACTCAATGCCTCTCAGATAGCCTTTGATGGTGTTGAGGGATTTTGTGTAGCTCTGGTATGCCACCTCACACTGGCTGACTTTCTCGCTGATCCTCTTGTTCTTTATATAGCCATGCATTATCAGACCGACGGCACTCACTGATAATGTAGCGAATCCACCTAACGCACTGAATGCCCCGCCGGCTACAGTGAGGAAGATAGCAGACATGTTCAGGGTTAAATTAATCCTGCTGAGTCTCTTAAACTGCCACTGGTAGCAGGTGGCCATCATGTGGTAATGCTCGTACAGTGACTTTAGCATCTCATCCTCTTCTGAGCTCAGCTTATCGGATATATGGTTGAATCTTATTATGCTCTTTTCCCTGTTAAGCATAACATAGGTAGGATTAAACAGGCTCATAGAATGCCACAGTTAGACAACTCTCATTGCCACTAGTCAGCCCAGTTATTGTTGGGTAGATGTAGCCTACAGATAGTTTATTGCTGGCCTGCTGTGCTGAGATAGTGTCGCTGATGTAAAAGTCGTGGTTAACAGGTATAGACCAATGACCGCTATAGTGTCTGTCTGCATTCCCCAGAGTTAGTGTACCAAGTAGCTCAGAACCTTGTGTCGCTTTGTATGTGACATAGTACAACCGGTACGCAACCTGCACCACGTTGTCAGGCACCACACCATCTTTGTCGAATGAGTGGCATAATATTCTTATCTTAGTGTCCTTGCTTACTGAGACCATGGGGTAGGCGTTAGCGTTGAGTGCTTCCGGCGTTCCACCAATTGCTGGGTAGTACCAGACCATTGTGGCGTTAAGCCTGTAATTCTCCTTCTTGGCGAACTTTTCTGTGGCATACTTTTTATTTATCAGGTGGTTTTCATCTGTGGCCGGTGTGCTTTGAGTTATCCTGAAGTTTTTCATGTCAATGTCGTCAGTGACTTCGCCTATAACGCCGTCAGGCGCTGTTGCATAACCTAGGTTTAGACTCATAGCATAGGGTATATATACTTGCTGGCCATGTATCCACCCACAGCAGTCAAAGCGAGCACAACACCTGTGTTTGGTGGGCTGTCTGCATTAGCAGTGGTGGCGGGTGCATCATGCTTAGGAATGGTGGCAGTTGTGTGTTGTATACCACCTAATTCCTCCAGATCATGCTTAGCAGTGGTGACGGTGGGTGCCGGACCATCCAGTGATTCCAGATGCTGGGCCCCACCTGTGTGAACTTTCTTAGGTGTGATGTGCTTAACCTTATGATAGTTAATATCGTTGACTCCGAATTTCATACTTTCTGTTGCTGTCTTCAGAAGGTTGTTGTACCCCTCTATGGCCTTTTTTAGAATTATCATCTTGCTAGGTACTAGCCAACTTTTAGGTGATAACGCCAGATCTTGGGTGACATGTGTGTCAGCTATGCTCCTATTCATGTTTAGTATCCAGGTGCTTACACTGTAGTTTGTTATGGCGTCTTCAGTTAGTTTTCTGAACTCCTGCTGACTTTCCAGTGACCCACCACCGTGATTGACTATTGACACCCTAGTCTTAGCCTGAGCGCCTAATATGCTGTAAATATACGCTTCGATGGATTGGTTGGGACGTTTCAACCCAACCCTAGTCAGACCATTGGATGACTTTGGTACCATAGCGTCTGTAGTGATTCTGATACCCGGACCTAACTACTCTGATGTTGCTGACCCCTCCAGAGTGTGATTCATAGGAGAATGTCCACGGTAACTTCATAATATTTCCATACAAGTTGCCAGCCCTGAACTCTGTTGAGATGGCATGCATGCTATCATTTCCCTCCATCCTTTTGAGAAGGCGCCTTATTGTGAAGTAGACGTGGTACCTAGCTATGGATGTTATCATAGGGTACACCTCATCAGATGGTGTCAGATGTTGCATGCTGATTCCACAGCAGTAGGTTGCAGCGTAAGTGGCGAATATAGTCATAAAGTATGAATTGGTGTCATCCCAGTTGAATGATTTGCCTGGATGGCTTATCTTCAGCTCTGGCAGTTTGGACATGAAGTAGTCCTTAGAGTTCACATAAACCCTGAAATTATTTATGGGATAGTTGAGTACATCTTCAGATGGGAACCCATCATACCATATATCATGGACCACGGTAGTGCTACCGAACTCATAGTGTTTATGCGCCTTTCCCTTTGGTAGTGGTGCTATGTCCGACGCGTTGGCTAGCCATATGATTGGGAAGCCGTTCTTCATTACTAGGCTGTGGGGCCGTACTCCGGTGAAGTTGTGTAGGTACTTCCACATGGACTTATCATGTTTGAAGGTGCTGCTATCGATGTTAGTTGATACTACGTCGCTGTTTATAAACCATATACTCATCTTCGTCAGGTTGCCTTCCCTATCAATTTCTGGGATGAATTAAAACTTGCTGAGAGTGGCTTTCGGGTATTCCTTAAGTAGGTTTTCCTTGGCTTTGGCGATTGACTTTTTGTAGGTTCTTAAGTACTTACTGTAGTTGCTGCCATAGTACTTCCTAAGCGCTTCTTCCATAATATGATCTATATTATGAGGAAACTGACCGTGCTGATAGAAGGATCATATAAGGTGATTAGACTGGAGGAGCCTATACTGACAGGGAAAAATCCTCATATTCTTCTGAGGAAGGCTTACATAATGTGGGAGTACTATAATGTGTCCAGCAGTAAGGGTAATTACTATGTTCACAACAAAAGGGTGAATAAATTCCTTGGGAATGGTTATTATACCTTCCAGGATTTTAAGGAGATACTTGAGGAGAACAGCGGGGTTACATTAACACTTAGTAGACCTGAGGCTAAGTGTACGATGGTGACTGACAGTAGCACGACGATAGCACTACATAGCAACTTAGCCTCTTTACTGGGATTCAGCACCCGTACGTTCTTACCAGGTAGTAGTACAAAGAGTGGGCTGATAAATGTGAATAATGGGCTGAAGTACTTGGTGGTGATGTGTAATGTGATATCCACATCAATGAACCTGTATGATGGGAGGAAGAGTAATGTTTTAGTGAGCCTTCCAGTCACTAGTGAGCAGTCGCTGTTCGGTTCGACACAGGCATTTGTTGACATTGAAACAGAGCTGGCAATTGGTAGAGGTGTTATCAGTGAGTTGGAATTCCATGTGACAGATCAGAATGGAAAACCACTGAATGGTTTTGGGAGCATACTGTTGGAGCTGTACATCTCGTAGAGTATATGGACAACGACATAGAATTGGAACAGGGGCTGAGAGATATATACTATAACCCATCAACTGGTTACCAGTCAGCTGAGAAACTTTACCAGAAAGCATTGGCGGATGGTCTCCCAGGTGTGAGTAGGAGTAAGGTCACTGAGTGGCTGAAATCGCAGGACACTTTTACACGGTACAGGAAAATAGTTAGTAAGCATAAGTTCAGACAGACTAGGGTTTACTACCTTGGTGAGCAGCTGCAAATGGATCTTGTTGATATGGGTAAGTATGGGAATAGGAATGAGGGATACCGTTGGATACTGACGGCTGTTGAAATTCTAAGCAGATATGCCTTTGCCATCCCTGTGTATAGGAAAGACACTGGGAGTATGACTAAGGCGGTAACGTTGTTGCTTAAGAAATTTAAGAAGCGTTTTGGAGTGGATCCGGAACTGGTGCAGTTTGACGATGGTAAGGAATTTTACAACGTCGGGGTGAGGTCCTTACTGGAGGGAGCTGGTGCTAAGTACTTTAGCACCCTATCAGACAAGAAGGCTGCTGTTGTGGAACGGTTCAACAGAACCCTCAAGACGGCTATGTGGAAGTACTTCTACAGTAAGGGAACATACAAGTGGACTGATGTTCTAGACTCGCTGGTTAGCAATTACAATAACACTAAGCATAGAACTATACTGGTGAAACCGGCTAATGTGAATAAAAATAATGAGGCTGAAGTGTGGAACACCTTATTTGGTCACACCTTTGGAGAGTTCCCTCTGGCTAAATTTAAAGTTGGCGATACTGTTAGGATAAGTAAGTACAAAGGCACATTCACTAAGGGCTATGAGGCTAACTTCACAGAGGAACTATTCAAAGTGACGAAGGTAATCCGAGGCGACCCAAATGTTTATGAAATAGCGGACTTAGAGGGTGAGCCAATAATTGGGAAGTTTTATGAAGAGGAGTTAAGTGCCGTTGTTAAGAAGGACCATGTGTATAAGGTGGAGAGAATACTGAAGAGGAAAAAGAAGATGGCCCTGGTGAAGTGGCTCGGGTATGATAGCAAGCATAATAGCTGGGTACCTGAGAGTGATATTCATAATGTTGGTTAGTTTATAGATGGCTGAAGGTGGTGATGTATTTGACGACTTTGAAATGAAAAACAGATACCCTGAATATAATGAAATGGATGGTGACCAGTTGGAATCAGAATATGTTAACCTAGTTAAGGATGATGATGATGATGATGGTTCAGACAAATCTGGGAGGATTTTATATGTTGAAGATCTTATGACTAAAAGAAGATTAGAGTACGAAGAGTATGCATTAGTAGATGCCGATATTAACTGCACCGGGGAAGACATGTCTATTGTTAAGGTAATCGGAACTAAAGACAGTATTCAGAGATTCATTAATAGAATTATAACCGTAAAAGGTCTCATAAATAAAAATTTTTCAGAGACTAGTATTCATCGTGTTTTAAGATTTATCAGATCATTTCTGGCTATAACTGATGGTGATGGTACTAGACCTCTACTAAATAGTGTGGCTGGTCGTGAGATACTCAGTAGTAGCACTTTCGCAAGAGGGGGAGCTGTTAAACTCGGGGGTTTGACAACTATCCTTAGCTATGATAACGTAGACGTTAGAGAAATTAACACAAGCAGATCCACAGTGAAAAAGCTGAATGTTGGTTCAGACGCTGAGGTGAAGTTTAGTAGACTAGTCACTACTGTCTTCAAGAACACAAGTGATGTGATTGAGTCGGTGGTAGATAAGACAGAGGCCAGTCGGGAAGTTGTTACTGAGGTGGTTGATGAAGATACACACCCTGAACACACACCTGAGATGATCGAAAGTATGGTCAGGGAGAAGAATAAACACTATAAAGCATCAAAGTCAGGGGAAAGGATAGGTAGACTTATTAAGGACCTTAATGACCCCGCTATTTTTGATGGAACTGGTACTGACCCAATTGATCTGCCAGAGATACCTGAGAGTGTGATCGTGGAAGTAGTTGAGTCATCTGTTTCAGAGATTAGTGAGAGGCTGCATGAGAGGGTCGGGGATTTGACAGAACAGGAGATCCGTGAGTTCGCAGGGATGTTGGATCCTAAGGGGGATGCTGACACTAAGATAGAAGCATTGGACCAGTTGGCTAATGAATACAGACTGAAGGCTTTGAGAGACGCTGACCCGCTGAAGGAGCAGTTGTATAAGAATATTAATGAGGTTGCTGAGCTTAAGTCTGATCTGATACATATTGTTGAGAAAGGTGGTGTCCCTAAATATAGTGAGGCTAGGGCAGTGTTTGAAGAAGAGGCTGATGGTAATGAGAGCATAAAAGATCTGTCTAGGATAGAGCGCTTGAAGGAGTGGATGAAGGAAAACTGGCTTGGTGCGACAGCGCTTGCTGTGACTGTGGCTTCCCTTCTGACGACGGTAATAATTGGAATGCGTTCTGCTATTAAGAAAGGCGCCAATGCTGCTGGATCATTTGGACGGTCAGTCTATGATGCCTTCAGGAAGTTGGCGAAGAGCCTTGGTCCAGTGTTGGGTCCCATCATAACAGCCCTCGGTAGTTTGATTGTCACGCTTCTGAAGTATGGTGCTGTGGGGTTGGCCTGGTTGGCTAGCAATCTGTGGGTGTTGGTGTTGGCGCTTGTATGGCTGGTCTATGATAGGTATAGAAAGAAATAAGATATAACTTAGTCTATGTTGCAGGAAGACAGAATTACTCCAAGCTATAAACTGAAGAAGCCAGACAGTAGTAAGAAAGGCACTAGGAGGGTCGTCGACGTAACATTCAACCCTATATATCCTCTGGCCAGGATATATCCTCTGGCCAGGACCTGTATGTAAGGCTGGCGACACTGCCGGTTAATCATGTACTCATTCCTGGCAGTAGAATGCTTACATTCAGCCTGAAAAATGGGAACAAGGAGTCATACCACCAGAACAATCTTAAGTCCACCCTGTTTAAGCAAATCACTCACAAGTTCAATGGGGAAATATATAGAGACTTGAATGAGGCCCATGTGCTTAGATGTTATGAGGACCTATGGTCTAAGTCCAAGCGGGCTGGGAAAATTGACCAAGGTCTTGGCGGGAGTGTCAACCTTGCTAAGCTGAGGAGTCAGGACGCGAGTGGTGATGCTAGTGTTGACCGTGACTCTCTTATGAGTGGCATCTATGGTGACAGGTTCACGGTGCCTATTGACGACGACTGGCTGAGTGAAAACGGGGCTGTCTACCCTCGTGCACTGCAGAACACACATGAGACTATACTAAAGATCAACACACCAGCGAATGTTCTTATGCCGGGAGGTAGTGGTAAGTCTGTGCCTAGCAGCTTTAGGCTGGATAACCTGAAGTTGAGGTATGAGACAGTTGAGAATGAGATGCTGGTGGGCGAGGTTGAGGGGATCTATAGTAGGGGGAAATCTTCCTACTACAGCCACGCCACCTTGGTTAAAACCTTTCCAGTTGCTGGTAATAGCACAAAGATCCATGAGAATGTGAACTTACCAAGAAAGTCGTTGAGAAACATTGTAATGATCTTCAAAAGAACCACTGATGGAAGTGAGTCGTTCTACTACCCAGCTATTGAAAGTGTTAAGATAAGTTTCCAGGGCCAGCCAAACTACCTGTACACACAGTCGATGAAGAAGTATGATTTCTTCAGTGAGGCCAGTCGAGTGTTCTTCCCATGTGATGACAGGTTTGATAGGAACGTTAGTGAGGTGAATTTCTTCCACGACAAGTTTGCCTTGGTTTGCGACTTCTCAACAACAGCGTTGAAGAGGGCACAGGGTCAGGGTGTAAAGCTGACTGACACACAGAATGGAATACTCATTGAGGTGGAGAAGAGTTCTGGTATTACTGCCTGTATCTGCTAATTGTACGTGCTGTTGGACGGGTTAATCAACCTGGCTAATGGACAGCTGCAATCTATTCAGTATTAGTGTATATGAACCAGCCGGAGACTATTCTGATAGTTGGACCATCTGGATGCGGGAAAACTTACACACTGCTCAACGGAATCCTTGCTGTAGAGTATAGGAAGTATTTTGACTTCGTCATAATACTTTGTCCGACGCTATGGATAAACATGACGTACCTGGACTGGGGATATTTGAAGAGTGATGCCGATGTCATTGGACTGGATATAAGCTCAGACAGACTTGACCAGGTTCTCGAGGCTATAGTGAAAATTTATTCCGGGTCTAAGACTGCGATAATAGTTGATGATATGAGTAGCACAAATGAGCAGCATCTCAACGACAGTTTGCTGACTTTTTTTAGCATATAGTGGCAGGCATCATAACATTACGCTATTCATTCTATCACAGGAGCTGAACAGTATAGCAACCGGTATAAGGGATAACACCACTAGACTGATATTTTTCAGCACGCATAATAGGAGAAGTATGAAGGTGCTTAGGGATGAGTTCTTCGGACATGTGTCAGACAGTGAAATGGAGAAGTCTATCATTGCGCAGCTTGCCATTGGTAAATACCTTGATATTGCACTTAATGTACATCCGCCGACCTATACGGTTAGATGAAATATGCTCTAATGTATGACGAAGAAGGAAGGCAGACGTAATAAGGCTAAGCCAGTTGTTATTGAAGATGAGGCTATTGATAAACTAGTAGATGAGCTACAGATTGTGGAAAAGAGTATTGTCAACACTGGGGAGCCTAGCATAGATACCAGACGTGAAGACCTAGTGAAGGCGGCTGAAGAAGGTTATATAACGCAGAAAGTTGAGTACATAAAAAAGTGCACTAATAAGACACTTGAGAAAGTTTACAAGGCTTATGAAGCGAAGAGGAAGAAGGATGCGGACGAGTTCCTCGCGGATTTACTCAGCAGCCAGTTCTCATCTATCCTCGGCGGGCTGGATGCAATTGAAGACCCTAAGACGCTAACAGATGAACTAAAAGGTAATAGTATATTGAGAAAAGACGTTGAAAGTGCCATCTCAGTAGTTAGTCCGTATATACCCCTGATAGGATTACTCGGCGGTGTTGCTATAACCGGTAGACACATATATCGACATAAAAGTAAACAGAAATTGCCACCTGCAAAGGATATGCAAATTCAGTCTGACGGCAGCTGAAACCAAAACCAAAACCAGAAGCAAAACCAAAATCAAAACCAAAATCAAAACCAAAAGTTTAATTTATGGGTTAAAAGATGATTGGCCGTCCCCTTGCCGCCTGCATATGTTAAACAATTAATTTACATATAACAAAGTTTCGCTGAGCTGCTTTGATGATGAGGTACATACCTGATGATGGGGTGAGTAGCTATGCTTACGGACATAAACTCATCAGGGTTTTTGGTGAGGTGTTTTACGATTGTGGATTTGCCTTTATTGATTGATGGAGGTCTGGCTGGAAGTTGGGGATTGGAAAAGTGATGTAAGGAGCAAGGTCCCCAAATGGGATGTTCGTAGTTGAAATTATACTTCACAAAATTTTTCCCATTTGTGTGGGATTCAGTGAAGTGGATATATTTTGGGATATAAGCTCATCGGGTTCTATGACCTGACTGAGGGGAGGTGTTGGTCAGGGCCGTAGGTTGGATGTTGGGTCCGATGTTTTTGCCGGTGATTGGGAAAAGTGATGCAGCCAGCGACTTTGCTAGAAACTTGGTCCATAGGTCTGACCAGGGGGAGCCTTGTGGTCTAGACATGGGTTAGAACTGTAGGTTGGATGTTGGGCCCGATGTCTTTGCCGATGATGGGGGCCGGTGATTGGGGACCTTCTCACAACGCCTCACGACGCCTAACGGCGCCGTTCGGCGGCCGGTGGTTGGGGCCGGTGATTGGGGACCTTTTCACAACTGGTGATGGGGACCTTCTCACAACTAGTGATGGGGGACCTTGTCACAACGCCTCACAACGCCTAACGGCGCCGTTCGGCGGCTGGTGATGGGGGCCGGTGATGGGGGACCTTCTCACAACGCCTCACGACGCCTAACGGCGCCGTTCGGCGGCCGGTGGTTGGGGCCGGTGATTGGGGACCTTTTCACAACTGGTGATGGGGACCTTCTCACAACTAGTGATGGGGGACCTTGTCACAACGCCTCACAACGCCTAACGGCGCCGTTCGGCGGCTGGTGATAGGGGCCGGTGATTGGGGACCTTCTCGCAACGCCTCACGACGCCTAACGGCGCCGTTCGGCGGCCGGTGGTTGGGGCCGGTGATTGGGGACCTTTTCACAACTGGTGATGGGGACCTTCTCACAACTAGTGATGGGGGACCTTGTCACAACGCCTCACAACGCCTAACGGCGCCGTTCGGCGGCTGGTGATGGGGGCCGGTGATGGGGGACCTTCTCACAACGCCTCACGACGCCTAACGGCGCCGTTCGGCGGCCGGTGGTTGGGGCCGGTGATTGGGGACCTTTTCACAACTGGTGATGGGGACCTTCTCACAACTAGTGATGGGGGACCTTGTCACAACGCCTAACGGCGCCGTTCGGCGGCTGGTGATGGGGGCCGGTGATGCAACCGACGACTTTACCATCAACTGGATCCAGAGGCTTGACCAGGGGGTGGGTGCCCGGCCGAAGGCGGGGCGGGGGGGTGCCTATGGATGAGCCGCAAGGTATGACGAGTGGGTCGCAGGTATGGCTAAGTGATGGGGCTAAGGGATGTGACATTCACTGTGACTAACACCTATCCGGTCAGACCTTCAGCCTTTAGGGGCCCTATGGGGCTATGATTCGCATTGTGCCAGTACCTAGCCGGTCGCCTGTGCTAATGAGTTTCGCCAAGTGTCTGACCAAGGGTAGTAGACTTCTCTGTATCCATCACTGTGACTAACCCCCTAGCAAACCCCTTGCAACATACTTTACCCCTCAGGCCTACGGCCTTCGGGTATGGCTTGCTACTAGGGGCCATCCAGAGGCGAAAGAGTGCCGGTCTGGAGACGGTACAACCTCCTAATTACCTATGGAAAAAGTGATGGAGCCGGCGACTTTACAAGACTTTTAAAAATGCGCTCGTACCTCCATATCCTATACTACTTGGGCAGAATTAAAGAACATAGTCAGAATACTTTTCTTCGTAAAGTTCCAAGCGAAACGTTCCAAAATATCAGCTTTCGATTAAACAAGTTTCAGAGTCAATTAGCTCACTCAAGCGGTTGGTTCTATGATAGCATGGAAACGCGGGTTTCAAATTTAACTCACCCATCGATATCTCCGCAAATGCGCAGTAGCGATTGTGATTCACTTTAAATTATTTAGTATAATCGTATTCCTTTTACTATTGATGTTGATAATACTTCTGATTGTAATACCCACACTGGAAGCCTTGAACTTTGACAATATTTGATATTATCGATTACTCTCGACAATGCAATCATTCAATTTATTCAACTTCAATAATACATTTATTTCATTCTATAATTTATTCACAATTTTTGGGGAAAATCACGACCCACGACTTTTTACCCACGACCCACGACTTTTTACTCACGACCCACGACACTTTACCCACGACCCACGACCGCTACTCCCCCATACGACATGGCAATTGTTTCCCGAATGAACAGGGGTTTTCGATCAACACCTGGTGGAGAGATGACGTTTAAAGAGGGAAATGTATATTTTCATGTGCAGCTTAGCTGCGTGAGAATGAAGCAACCATACTTCAACCCGCAGGACACAACAGTACCTAACTTGTTAATGCCTTACTTGACGCTCGAACATCTACGTTTTTTAAGAGAGTTCGGCCTACATTTATAACTTACTCTAAGTTTAGCAATTATTATAAAACGTTTTATGATTAACCGCGTATATAGCTGTTTTCTTTTGAATTGTTCTGTTTTGTTCAGTTAAGTCTAGTTTATGTTTTCATGTAGAACTAATTGTAGGCGAACCCGAGGGGCAAGCACTCCAAGAAAAGTGTACGGGACTTTCGAACGTTTGTGAATTTTTTTCGGACTGGATCGTACTGTGGTTTTACAACTTGCGTAAATTAAATTTACAAGGAATTAGAATTGGTTTAGTTTATATGTAAAAAAATACCATTAATTCAAAGCTATTTTGCAGCCGAGTAAAAAATTTCGTGACATGATTCACCTCAGTTAGCCGGGCTAGCCCGGACTCATGTATAATCAGCACCTTAAGACAATTTGTACATAAGAAATCGTTTGTCCTGATGGCCTGTGATTTGTAGGTGATGTCATGCTATGTTGTCTTGTTTTATCACGATATAATACTTTTTTTATTAGACTAATTTGTTAACATGGTCGCAACGCGGGCATTCTGCCTGGATAATTTTTCCGCTTTCTGGTTGGACTTGCCACTTTTCATACAATTTGCATATTTTGGGCTCAATTTTTAGAGATTGTTCCATGTAACCGCACCTATTTCAAGATAGCGCCCTGCGAGATCTTATTTTGTCAACTACCGTAATCTCGTCTAGCTTATATGCTAACATTACCCACTGGCGAGTTTACTACACAGAGGAAAAGATCGGGGTATTTAAATATCAATTAATACAAAGTCGAGGCCACTTCTGCATTTAGCCGCTGGTCTTAAACTCGTTGGGGTGTCGGTCGAGACGAGATTAAATGAGATCTCGGCTTTTCCCATATGAAATTTTAAATATGTTTAAGCTAGGTGGTAATAACCAGAATGTACTGATGTATATCGGGTCGTCCGTGAAATCTAAAAGTTGGTGTTAAAATCCCACTTTTGCACCTACTTTATATCCGCTTAGTTAGGATATTATATCAGGAAGTTTAGTTGAAATTCACTTACACTTGGATCAAGTGAACGCCCTGTCATATTTTTTTGGTTTGGTTATATATATTTTTTCGTTAATTTTTTAAATTTTCCTCCCTTGCCATTTGTGTAACTTTTTTTTCTTAATCATTTTCGACCTTGTGCCAGTGTTTCTAATTTAATCTACGTGTTGTAGACGGGTATGGTGGCCTAGCGTTCTCGTTCAAAATTGTCTTACTAAACAATTTAAAATAAAAAAACAAAATAAGAAAATTCTGCATAATAAAATTTTTTTAAAAAAACCCCAACAAAAGTAAAATACCTAATATTAAATTAAAAATAAATATCACATATAAAAAAATAAATTACTAAAAATAAAAATTAAATCAAAACATTTAATGTAAAACAGACTTGTAATTTATAAATAAGTTTTGTGGAAACACCACGTAAAGTATTTGTTTGCTAAGCTTTTGGCCTGTTGACTCAGGCCTTCATCAGAGCAAGATGAAGCTTTTGCTCTGATGAAGGCCTGTGTCAACAGGCCGAAAGCTTAGCAAAGAAATACTTTACGTGGTGTTTCCACAAAACTTATTTATATTACTTTATCGCCATGAAAACGTTCAAAGAATTAATTAGACTTGTAATTTGCTAAAAAAAAATATTTTAGAATAGTTCTAAAGAAAACAATGAAAAAAAATCGAGTTACAAAATGAAGTTTCATTTAAAATTTCATTTTGAAAATGAAAAGTTTCGATCGGCCCAGCGTTCTCATAGACCAGGATGACTTGCGGCATCAGATCATGGCGCAATTTGGCGCGCTTTTTTTGTCGGACCTCGGACGTTCAGTGTGGTTCTGTTGATGATCAACATGTTTCGCAAAAGACAGGCTCAGTGGGACGAGTTAGAGGCTAAAATGACAGGCAAAAGAACAAGAAATGATGCCATGTGTGGGGAATGTTCCCAGTGACACTGAATAGATCACGTGCAATATTTAAACAATTTATTCAAAACAAAACATAAGACTTGCTGTACAAAAAACGCTTTAGAACCAACACTCTCAGACCTTCGAACGTACACAATAACTCTTCTCCCCAGTCCCTCGTTCGCGTTTTCCCACGACCACGTTTCATCCAGAATTTGCAATGTCAGCAGTATATACAATAATGGTAATCTAAACAGTTTAACACACACTCCCCCTATTAAAGTGCAATAATAGCAGCTTTAATACCGTTCGTTTCGAGTGTCTAATCATCTTCATTTAATGTGATCCCGACAATTCTATCAATGGCTGCCGTTTTCGCTTTCCTAGAAGGTCTCGCTTTGCCACTGAAAACGTTTTTCTGAGGCGACTTTTCACCTGTTTCTTCCGTTGGATCTTCGCGCGTTGTTTCCCCTTCGTTTCTAACTGCGCTCTCATTGGATCCACTGATTTCGAGATCGCAAACCAACTGAACTGGTCGTTCAATGACATACCCACTCCCCGTCTTGATCTTGAATCCTCTTAACACACCATCTCGTCCTCTAATCACGTCGATTATTCGTCCGATGCGCCACTTTGACTTGATCTTGCTATTATCTGTGATGAGAACAACCGAGCCCTTAGAAGGCAAACCTTCTTCTTTGCTGAACACTTTAGAATGTCTCTCCTCTAGGGCGTGAATGTACTCCGTTAACCAACGTTTCCTAAGGTGTTCCCGGCATGTCTTCAAGTACTTCATTCGTTTCGTCGCTGCATTCTTATCGTCCATCGCTTCAGTATCTTCCTCCAAGAAACTGGTTGGTTCTCCGTGGAGAAGTAGGTTTGGAGTGATAACTGGTTGCTCGAAATCCTCTCCTTGATAGCATAGAGGACGATTGTTCATAAAACATTCGACGTCGAGTAAAACTTCTTCGAGTTCTTCGTAGGTAAGTAATGCACGACCGATTGTTTTCGATAGCCCCGATTTCATTACGCCAACCAGCCTTTCGTAAAACCCGCCCCACCACGGGGCTTTGGAGAGATTAAATTTCCAGGTAATGTTCTGCGTTGTTAAATAGTTAAATAAATCCGAGTCCTTCGTGAGAACATCGAGCCACTGCTTGGTTGCTCTGAAGGTTAGCGCATTGTCACTCACGATCTTGTTCGGCGTTCCCCGTCTAGCAACGAACTCTTTCAACCCTCTCTTGAACTCGTCAGCACTCATGCTCCTGCTTAGCTTGAGGTGAACAGCTCTCGTTGTGGCACACGTGTAAAGTGCTACATATGCTTTGCTTTGGCGTATTCTTGCGAGCTCGGTAGAGCAAGGGGCCGGCAAAGTCTACCCCGGTGACAGCAAACGGATTTGTCATCTCCGTTCTGAACCTCGGCAAGGGTGCTGTTGTTGGTGGCTTCAGTGTCTTCGGTCGTGTTTTCTTGCACGTGTTGCAATTGTGAACGATGCTCTTTACCACTGTTCGTAGTTGCGGTATCCAAAACCTTTCTCTTGTTTTAGCCATGGTTGAGGACACTCCCCCGTGACAGATTCTTCGTGAAAGTTGTGCACCAGTAGTCGATCAAACTCGCAGTTTCTAGGTATGAAGATTGGATTGTATCCAGGAACTCGCCCGTCCATTCTCCATAGTCCCTTCCCGTCCTTGCGTAAGATGTCGTTGAGCTCTGTTGGTAGGCTTCCTTGAATGACTCGTACCCACGTGTTCTCTGCGTCTCTTATTTCCTCCGTAGTCAAAGGACCACTGAGCTTCTTTCCCTTTGCGTTTTTCATGAATCTGAGGATGAAAGCTGTTACTCGTAGAAGCTTACGGTAAGTAAACTTGCTCAGCATGCCGTCAATCATCTTTTCATCACGTTCGATCCCCGTCATAACCAAGGTCTCCTTGGCGGTCGTCTCTTCCACGGCTTCGTTGGTTTCGCTGATTTCCGGTTGATCTGGCCATTGGGCACGCTCCGACAGCCAGTCTGGTCCCTTGAACCACAGGTCTCCGAGCTTGTTTGGGGCCACTCCTCTTGTTCCTAAATCACTTGGGTTGTTTGTCGTCGGAACGTAACGCCATTTGGTATCTCCGAGTTCCTTTATCTTCTTGATCCGATTTCTTACAAAAGCCGACCAGGTGCCTTTGTTCGCGAGCCAATAGAGTACTGTTACACTGTCTACCCAGTTGTGTATGGACCGAATTGTTGTAAATTTCAGTGCCTTTATTACGTTGCTCTGTAATTTGGCGAGTGTCTGTGCACCGATTAATTCCAGGCGTGGAATGCTTGTATTCTTTGGAGCAACTCTCGACTTCGCCACCAGCAATACTTGGTTAACAGGCGTGGATCCCTGATACTCCACAGAGTATATCGTAGCGCACACTGCAACCTTGCTTGCATCTGAGAATCCATGGATTTCAAAGTGACTTCCACTGTGCGATACCACGCTCCGTGGTACAGTGACGGAGCTTTGTTGTCGCAGCTTTTTTATCCACACAAGCCATTTTTGCTCGATGTCGGATGGGAGATGTTCGTCCCAGTGCGTCTTCAGCAAGCAAGTTTCGCCAAATATCAATTTTGCGGTGATCATCACTGGTGAAGACCATCCCAGGATATCGTAAACGCCGTTTATGGCTGCGATCATCTTTCGTTTAGTGATTGGCTCCTTGACCTTAAGGCAAGGTTCGAAAGAGATGGTCATGCTGTCTTCCGACTTGTCCCATGGCAGCCCCAGAATCTTTGTTTCGTTTGATCTCGCGTCTCCCACAAGAGTCTTGGCGTAGGTCTGGTCGTCCTCCTTTGGATTGCCGTCCGACTCTGCAGACTGCTCATTGCTATGCCACTTGTGCAGTTCGAATCCAGCTGCTGCCATGACAGTTGTAGCCGCTTCCCTGAATTGAACTACGTCTTTCTTCGAATCGCCACCACCCTGTATATCATCAACGTAAGTGTCATCTCTCAGTGCCTGGACAGTATCAGCGTATGCTTCTTCATATCCCTCCAAATGCTTTTCCAGTGTTGCTCCCAGGATGTATGGACTTGAGGTGGCTCCGAATATGACGCGCGTGAATCTGTACTCAGTTACATTTCGTTCTCTCAAGTTGTTGTACCAGAAAATTCGTTGCGCATCACGATCACATTCTTGTACCATGATTTGAAGAAACGCCTTTTTCACATCTCCAGTGATACAAAACCATCGAAATCGGTTGCGAAGAAGAATGTCAAAAAGGAGTGGTTGTAAGGACGGACCAGTTTCCAAGCAGTCATTCAACGATGGCGTGGTAGCGTCTGGCTTTGACGAACAGTCGTAGACAATGCGCATTTTGGTCGATTCTGCTTGCTCTCTGATCACCGGTTGGTGAGGGACATAGTGAATTACATCCCCCGTGGGTTGTTCAGGAACCGGCTCTATCACCCCCTTTTTTAATTGTTCTTGCATGATGTCGTCATAATCCTGTAGTTTTCCAATACGTTCCAGTCTCCGGGTAACGCTATTGAGTCGGGCGTTCGACAACTTCCTGTTTTCTGGCAAAGGCATGTGACCAAGCTTCCATGGCAGCCTCGTCTCGTAGAATCCCTGGCTGTTTTGCACAAGCTGTTGCTTGAAGTCTTGGTGGGCAAACGTTGGTACATCCACAGGATCGCTGACACCAAGCACGTCCAGATTGCATAAGCGTTCAAACTCCTCCTGCCCAGTGTGTAGCAAGAAATTCTTCTCGGAATGCTCACCCGTCTGAACACCACCATATAGTGTCCAGCCCAACATCGTAAATTCAGCACCAGGATCTTTGTCAGGTTCGTTGCCCAATATTGGATGTTCACTAGATTTGATTCGTTGGAAATCTGTGACTCCGAGCATAATGTGCACAGGCATACTGTCCATTGTTGTTCCCTCTTCGCAGAACTGCAGTGGTTGAAGTCGTGGATACTTTTTCTTCAGATCACAGACGTTTGGATTTGGAAGACAAGTTAGTACATCCTTTTCAGCGTTAATGCATTCCAAGTCAATCTTGAATCCATCAACCACTGTTGACTCCACCGTCACTTGGTAAATTTCGACAAATTTGTTCATTGTCCCATACATCTGTTCAATGCAACGTTTCTCCTTTCTGACTGGTCGCAATCCCAACTTAGTGATTAAATCACTGCAGATGTACGAACTGCTGGCACCGGTATCGATCATTAGTCGCACTTTTTCCCCTTGGATTTTTCCATGTAATGTAGGATGGATTGCAGATGTGTTCCGTGGGGTGCTGCTCACATATCCTAGTTTTTCTGACAGACTGTCATTCATCCCATCTGTTGAAGACTTCTCCAGTTGCTGACATATGGATGTATGGTGTCTCTGCCCACACTTGTGACAACTTCGACCTCGGCACGTTGACGCTAGATGTCCAGGGGTCGCACAGTTGAAGCAGGCTTTCTTTCGTTTCAATATCTCACGTCGACCAGTAACATTCAAAACCTTAGTGCACTTGATACAAGTGTGCCCTGTCGAGTCACAGTAGATGCACTTCACTTGCTTGTATCCACCACTCCCGTTGCCCAATAGAAGTTTATCGCGGTTTCTCCAACTGGATTTGTTGTCATTCTGTTTGCTCTTGGCTTCACTATCTTCGCTTCGCAGAGGGTTTCGATCGACATATTTTCTCAAATGTTCAACGAGTTGTTCTAACCCCCACTCTTCCCAGTCGTCATCCTTTTGAACTAAGACCTCTCGAACAGGCCCTAGCTTGTCCGTAAGTGTATACACGGCAGACTGTGCTGTTTGCAGTTTTCCCATTGTGGAAAGTGTCCTGACGATCCTCGATAGCTTGTTGTAGAAGTCGTGAATCGAGTCGATTTTGTGAACGCTGGTCACCGTATGAAGGCTTTCTAGGTCCTTTATCAGTGCCTTGTGGACCTTGCTGTCCTTCCCATAGTTCTCCACGAGTATGCGCTTGGCTTCTTTGTAACCATCTGTTGAGTGCGGTAATCCAAGAATGTCATCTCGTGGTTTGTCCTTCACCAGCTCCAAGAGATAATGGAACTTGCTAATCTCTGAGAGGGTTGACTCGTCGAATTCGACTGTGAACTGGTTCCAAAATCGTAGCCAATCCTTGTAATCTCCTGAAAATGGCGTTATAGTATACTTTTGTAACTTAACAGTTGGTTGGGCCCTCCTTTGATTCGTGATTCCACTCTCTGTTCTTGCTTCTTCAGTTTGTTTCTGCAGCTGCAGCTTTCGCATAAACCACTCTTCCTCGGCGCGCTGCTGTCGGATCATCGCTTCTTCCATTTCCTTTTGTTGCTGGAACCGGAATTTCGTTTGCTCCTGGTTGATTCTCCTCTGGTCCTCAAGCTCTCTTTGTAATTTATCCTCTCGTTCCTGTCTCTGAAGCTCATCCAGTCGCTGCTTACACTGATCTCTCGATTTACGGAATACAGCGAGGCAATCCTTTTGCTTTTCCGACCATTCCCGGATGTGCTCTAGACTTTGTTCATTGTCGATTAAATGTTGAAGGGTCTGGTGCTTTGATAGTTCAAGTCGCTTTATTGAGTCTCCAATTTTCTCGTAAGCTAAAGCTGCATCATCTTGGCTGTTTGAAGTCAAAAGTTCCTCAGCCTCTGCCAGCTTCATTTTCTCGAGAGTAAGGCATTTTTCATGTTTTGTTTCAGTTTCCATAGTTTTTACAAGAAAAACCCCAATCACTCTTCGTAATAATTGTCGATCAGTCTTCGCATTAATTGTCGATCCGTCTTCGTAGAAATTGTCGGCTACTCTTCGTATTAATTGTCGATCAGTCTTCGCATTAATTGTCGATCCGTCTTCGTAGAAATTGTCGGCTACTCTTCGTATTAATTGTCGATCACACTTCGCAATAATTATTTCTGTTCAAACAATTATTTTACCCAGTAATAAAGTTCACAATACTTGAATACACAGTTGCACAACTCCCTGTTGTTCCTTGGTAAAGTCCCACATAAAGATGTCTCACAATATCCAGTACAGTGGGTCAATTTAGTCACAATAGAAACAGACAATAGTCGCTGTTTACTGTTTATAAGTGTCTGTGTTCACAATTCGCTGTTCATAATTCGCTATTCGCAATTCGCTGTTCACTAGCAATATCTCCCGTAACAATCTCTCTTGAGGTTTAAACACTTATTACGTCAAACAATCCTCGTAACATTTATTTAGAACACCAACCTGCTAGAATCACTTTAAAAGGCCGTGTTGATTATCTCCAAATCTCAAGCAAGTTCTCCTGTTATCCTGCCGGGGTCGCCACCTTCAGTGTGGGGAATGTTCCCAGTGACACTGAATAGATCACGTGCAATATTTAAACAATTTATTCAAAACAAAACATAAGACTTGCTGTACAAAAAACGCTTTAGAACCAACACTCTCAGACCTTCGAACGTACACAATAACTCTTCTCCCCAGTCCCTCGTTCGCGTTTTCCCACGACCACGTTTCATCCAGAATTTGCAATGTCAGCAGTATATACAATAATGGTAATCTAAACAGTTTAACACACCATGAACAAACAAAGAAACAAAAAAAAGGGTCTGCGCCGCATGAAATCGTAGTCAAAAAGCTGCCATAAGAAGCCGACAGCAAGCAAGCAAGCATACAGGCGAATTCAGCCGAGGGAATTTGTCCCTTTCGAGCACGAAGAACTGACGTTAGCTAACCTCAAAAGTGCCTGTGCATCTCATTTTAACTTACCAGCTGGAACCTGTGATGTCTTGGTTTCAAACAAAGGACCGTCGTGTACTAATATCTCTCAAATTCCTCATCGAAAGGACAAGGTAAATACATCTAGTCAAATTTTGGTACATAAATAAAAATAGTACAACTGTATAAATAAAACTAATAATACAACTGTATCAAGTTGTGTCGCGTTCTCGGCACGTCAGACACGTGGGGTGTTGGGTACCAAGTTCGCTAGTATAACCACCGTATTGTGCGTAGCTCAACCAACATGATTGTATAATAGATTTATTGTAAATCGTCGTCCAAGTTACATATACACAACAAACATGCGGTAAAAACTAAGAACAAATACAAAGATTCTAAATGAGTAAGGCGATATATGTACAAAAGATTACATGAATGTACAGGCACAACTTACTTCTGCTTCTATCTCGTGGATTTAAGTACAGAAAAAACGTCCAAATTTGCTCCTAAATTCGCTCCTTACTGATCTTAAACGTAATCCGGAATGCGATAACATACATTTCCAACACGATTGTTAACAAAAAATTAGATTTAGAGATAATCTCGACTATGGTGGCCTAACGTTGTCATTCAAAAATTTTATCAAAATATACTTTTATTTTCTTATAAAAATAAATCAAAGTATAAAATAGATTTAAATGTAAAGTTAATGTAAAATTAAAATGAAAGTAAAGTGAAATTAAAAACGAAATAAAAGTAAAATGAATTTATAATCAAAACATATTTGAATTTAAAATAAAATCAAAACGTTCGCCGGCCTAGCGTTGTCATAGTATACCATGATGCTTTGCGCCAGCGTAGGTTGCGTTATTCGTAAGTTTTTATACGGTAAGCAACATGGGCGATAAAGCATGGAATAAGTTCAAGACGCAAATGAAGGATAAAAGGACAACAAAAGGAAAAGAAAAGACGAACAAAAGTTTCCTGTCTTCTGGTGAATTAATAGTTCAGCGTTTGACCTCATCTGTTTCTGGTAAAGCCCAAAAATATTTGAGAGTAGGTCCACGGGAGTTTGTTGTGTTCCCGCACGAGGAACTGACAGTCGCAAACATCAAGTCTGCTTGTCGCAAACATTTTGCAGCTGTGGTTGGTGCTGGTATGATTTGTGATGTTCTTGCTGGAGATCAAGGACCTTCCTGTCGAACAGTCGAACAGTTACCAGACACGAAGGTGATCCACATTCGTTTTATCGAAGGCCGGGAAGATGAGCACGAAGACGAAGTCGAAGAGGTGAAATGCAAGAAGATGCGCGTCGGTTCACCTGTGAAGTCTGTACCTACTTGTTCGGGTTTCACTGGGAGCCGACAGCAAAAGATGTTCCCAAAAAGTCTTTCCGTTTCGTCAATGTTGAAGCTTGGGAAAACAATCCAGGAAACGTCGACTTTGGTTGAACTGTGGTCGTTTGACTTGGAAACGATGTCATGGCCAAAATGTGGTGAGCGCGCCGAGTTCTCCATTGCAAAGAATTCATTTGCGTCCGGTGGTTTCCGCGAAGCGTATAAAGCTTCCTCAAAATCGTCGAAGTTTAGAGGTAAAGAATGGGTGGTAAAAAAATACCTTCCCAAAACTCTAACAGTTCTTGAGGAGATTAATGAAACAGTGGAAACCCACACCAAGAAAGTTGTGCAGATGCACCATCTCGCACGCAATATGGCCGCGAATCTTCAATCGGCAGTAAAACACCTGAAGAAAGAAAACGAGTTTGGTAAAGCATTGCGATACAATGCTATCTTTCTTGGCAAAATTGACGCGGACTTCGTGACCGTGGAAGAGTTTGTACCAGGTACCTTTGAAAAGTATCTCAACAATACGGGCGAAAGGTGCGCAGAGGCGAATGATGAGTACACCAATAAAGCAGAATGCCTCTCCCACTTTTCTTACACGAAGTCTGACAAGAAGCTCATGGTTGTCGACATTCAAGGCAGTGGTTGCAACTTGTACGATCCCGAAATCGCTTCGGCAGACTTGGTTGAGGATGGCAGAGTATTATTCTGTGCAGGAAATTTATCGAGTACAGCAATCGACAGATTTATCATTGAGCACCGATGCAATAAATACTGTGAAATATTAGGGTTGTCAAAACTCTAACTCACAAAAAGAGAACAAGTACTACCGACTATATAGCATCATCGACATTGTGCTACTTTTTTATATATAATCATTTAATAATTAAAATTAAGATTATTCATTGATCTAAAAATAATATTTACAGAAGACTAATTATGCATTGATTTAAACTGGACAAAAGACAAAACAATGTTGGTATAATTATTACATGAATTGCACTAATAAGAAAATAATGTCAGTTGAATTAATTTGAAACGTTAAAGTTTGTTTTAAGATATATAAATGCATCAGAACACTCATTCGGTTCTACTTTATCTGGGTAGGGTATAATATTTACACATTTGGCTCTAAATTCAGGTGAAATAAAGTCATCGTTTACTTGGAGTACCCCTGAATTCTCTGCAGCGTCTTTTAACTGGTCTTCAGTAACAGGAAAACCTGGTGGTTGTGATAAAATATAGAATATCACCATTATTTACATAACATACATGTATCATGCATCGGAAAGAGTGTTTGAAATTACATATATACATATATATATATATGTATTTAATAAGAGTAGCTTGCTACGTAGGCAGCATTGAAACAACAATTGAAATATAGTAAGGTTAGATAACTGCTGAAACAGAGAACGTAGGAGTCTAACGTTTTGAGCAAAGGCCCTTCATCAGAGAGCCTTTGCTTGCAACGTTAGACTCCTATGTTCTCTGTTTTGGCAGTATATTTCGATTGTAATATATATATATATATATATATATATATATATATATATATATACATACGTATATACATATATACATATATAAATATATAAAACAACAAGAAGTGTGTTAAATAAAGAGAAACCAATGTGAAGCCTAGGTTTTCTAACCAACTAACTTCCAACATGACTTTTGAGTACATATAGAATGGCTTCTGAATGAATCTTAAAATGTAGTAAAGTTCTCTTTTTGCAGAAAAAGTGCCCTTTTAATTTTTGATAAAATATGTGACCTCAAGTGTCTTTGAAGTTCTACCCCCCCCCCCAAGTGCTCTTTTGACACTGTAGCCCCTCCAACATTAACTTGCTTCCTACATTATTGACCTAAGCCATATAATAAGATATTCATCACAATAATTGCAATAACTTACCACATTCTTCCAATGAATACTTGGCTGGAAATTCATAAATGTGATTTGGCACACCATCAGGAAGACTAGTCTCTTTTTGTCCCCGAATTCTGTGACTGTTCCAGATGCTGTCTTTAAAAATGTCCAATTGCTTTTGCATCAAAGGGATAAAAAGAAATGCCATTAAGGACCTGGAAAAGAAAGATTTGATAATAAGTTACCTATAAATCCATAACTTGACTTGTTACAATTTCTCTGTGCAGAAATGCAGAATGGTGTTCCCATGATTGTTGTAATTTAACTAACCTGTCAGTTTCATCATGTGGATTGTAATGGTTTTGGTCTTTCAAGTACCGTAAATGTTCTTTAAAATATTTCTCTAAGCGCTCATGCAACTCTCTCCACCATCGTTCAATCTGAAAAAAAAAGTTACATATATTGTCACCTGGAGGGTGTGCTTACTATATATACACAAAGCTCTTAGTGAGTTTGACTGTCAATATATATTTGTGAAATTCATTACTAATTCATGAGTTTTGCAGCCAATCCAATTTCAGAGATTATGTCACATGTATACCCCTGTAAACCCCATACAAACTAAAACCAATGATGCTAATTAGTTACAACCACTAGTGATGTATACTCTTCGGATACAACCACTAGTGCTTGTAACTAATTAGCAAATTAACATCTCAATATCCCAAAGGGATTTTATATACATATTATTCATGATTCTTCAGCTGGGGTTGGGAAAAAACAACCGGGGGGCAGAACGTCCATGCAGCTCTAACAATGAAGCTGTGTATTTTTATAAAAAATAAAATTTCACACACAAGCCCTTAGTTTCCTTATCAGTACACTAATGTTTAAAAAGGTAAGTCCTAGTTTCTCACTATTAATTGAAACTGTACAGTACCTGATTTGAGGTTGATGGACCATATATGACAGAATCACATGGGTTTGTTACTGCATCATGGAACTGATGAAGATAAGCATGCATGGTGGCCATCGTTCCGGTTTCAGTTCCCTTATCCAGCCTCATGTATGATGATATCACTCTGGTTTCAAAAAGATGTTCCAAGTACCACCTTCCAATTAGCTGGGGATCTGAATTACTAATCCAGATCTTCAACCACAGAATCTTCCGACTTGCAGTATCTATACATCCATAGATAGCAAGTGGGAATGTGCTGTTTTGATATCCCATCAACTTATCGTGTCCATCCAAGGAATGAACCCAGTTGGGACCCTTTGTGGTGAACCTCCCCTTCTTTTTTTGTTTTGCATTTCCAATGGCTCTTGCTTGTAGTCCATCAGGATCAACGTCGGTCATTACTGCATACACTAAGTCACGAGGTACTTTTAAATCATGCTCTTGTCTAAGTTTTTTCTGCATGGCTCTGTAACCCAATAATTTCCCCGGACCGTCTATTTCTTTAACTACGGCATTTCTCACATCTTCCACAGTTACACATCTGTCCGTATAATGAATACCAAAATACCGCATCCGTCGATCAAGAGAACTTAAACTCCATGCATACTGCGAGTAATCTCGTCTTACAAAATCAATAATTTCGTTTCTTCTCAAATCTTCTTTAACGTACTTCTCTAAGTCATCTTTTAAAGCGTTATCTTCAACCCAAGTCGCATTTCTCCTGTACGCCATGTTGTGCAAATGCAACTGAATAGCGCAAAGCATCATGGTATACTATGACAACGCTAGGCCGGCGAACGTTTTGATTTTATTTTAAATTCAAATATGTTTTGATTATCAATTCATTTTACTTTTATTTCGTTTTTAATTTCACTTTACTTTCATTTTAATTTTAGATTAACTTTACATTTAAATCTATTTTATACTTTGATTTATTTTTATAAGAAAATAAAAGTATATTTTGATAAAATTTTTGAATGACAACGTTAGGCCACCATACTCGACCAATCAACTTAAAACAAATAAATGAGATAATATCTAAAGATTAACGATTGACAAATGACGAGAAACAGGAAAACAGTATCTATCTGTCTATTGCACAGCAACTAAATGATGTACATGAAACATGACAAGTTGTACTTTTTGTCATCTTTGTTAGCTCGAACAAAAGATTGACTGATTGAGTAAGTTAATAATTCAGTTGCAATTTGACATAAAACCATGCGTCATTTATATCCTTAATATACCCCAGTCGCAAGGTAGTTTACCTACCTATAGCTACAGCTTTCATCTGCAAACTGCATTTTTCAACACAGCTACATTTTGGCTTGCTTTGGGGAAGAGGGAGGTACGGCAGAGGGGGCATGTGCTTTTTTAAGTGCCATTTTTATAGTAAAATGTACCTCAAGTATCCTTTTAATGATCTACAGTGTTAAATAGGTCTGAAAATTGGACTTTACCTGACCAAACGCATGAAAAATCCTAATGAAATGTTTCCTTTTGGTCATAGCTGAAAAATTATGACCTTCTCTCAACCACTTTTAACAAGGATCACAGAATCTGGGAGAGGCTCTCTCTAGACTAGTAAACTGAGTAAAATTACAATGAAAAGGAAGTTTGGGCTGGTCTAGGAGGGAAATGGTTAACCCCTACTTCTATTAAGCCATCCCTTTTGATGGCCTACATGTACATGTATAATGCTAATATTGATAGATCAACTTTGAAATGCAAATTTAAATTCATTCGATAATAAGTGCTGCCAATATACACCAAAGAAGCAAAGAAGCTGTTTGAACAAATACAAGCCCAGAGCTTCTTTTTTTGAGTTTATGTGTGTTAGAGTTTTTGTTTATCCAACGTTGTAAACAATGAAACCAGAGTGATATTTAAAGTGGACTGCTAGGTTGGGTATATATGTAGTGATAATATAGGAGCAAATGGTTTTAAAACCAATGTTCTATTAAATTAATGAAGTCATTGAAGCCAGTAGATAAACATGTTTTACTTTGTGGGAATCATTGTTCTTTTTTTTTCAATCAGTGTGTTGTTGGGGTTTTTTGGGGGAGGGGGGGCTTAACCCATTGTAGCCTGTGAGCACCCTCAGCATCATACTAGAAATAAGTGCTGCTTCCTGTAATATGATACTTAAAAGATCTTCTTTTTTTCTACAGTATATAATTAGTATTAGTGGCTTTGTGTCAGTACAGTGCAATGGATTATAATAATCCTTAATGAGGACATCCCCTTCACATCCTCAACAATTCTGAACTGAATGTACTATTTTTTTCTCTTTCTGAATAGGTTTATTTGGCAAGATTTGTTCACATACAAGACAATGAAGAGGAACTTACAATGACGTCCTTAGAGAGATCAAGGGATTGAGATCGGACTGTTCTTGTGGTCCTGACAATGTTCCTGTAAAGTTTATAAAGCTAGTTGCTCAACACTTAGCATCTCCACTTACGCACGTTTTGAATACATGCATCTCAAAACAGATTTTTCCAGCTACATGTATTTGGAAACTGGCTCGTATCAGTCCGATTCCTAAAGTCAACGATCCTAAGCGCAATGATGACTATCGCCCTATTTCTATTTTTCCTGTACTTTCAAAAGTACATATACGAAAAGTTAGCACTTCGTCAAATCGCAGATTTTCTTTCTAATAAAAGTATACTATACTAAAGTTAGCAATCAAAACATCAGCGCCTATCGCAAGGGGCATTCAACAACCACGGCGTTGTTAGCTACGCGTGATGACATCCGAATGGCCATGAAGCGGGGCGAGATAACACTTTCTGTTATGGCTGACTTTTCGAAGGCTTTCGACACGATAGCTCATAAAACGGTACTATTGAAACTTCACTCAAGGTTTTTCTAAAGATTCTCTCCGATGGATAATGCATTATTTAACTGGAAGGCGGCAATTTGTCCAAATTGATGGCCATGTATCGGAAAAAATTAATGTTACATGTTAATGTTACAGAAATCGACATTGTTTCGACGTCGCTTTGGCGACTTTTATCGACGTCGGAAGCAGACATTGTTTCGACGTTGAATCGACGTTGATATTGTGTCGTCAAATTTCACGTCACTTAACCGCTAAATATCGACGTTGTTTCGACGTCGCCTTGTCAACGTGTTGTCGATGTCAGAAACAGAAGTCATTTCGACGTTGAATCGACGTCGATAATGTGCCGTCAGATTTCACGTCACTTAACCGCTAAACATTGATGTTGTTTCGACATCGCTTTGTCAACCTGTTATCGACGTCAGAAACAGATGTCGTTTCGACGTTGAATCGACGTCGATAATGTGCCGTCAGATTCACGTCACTTAACCACCAACGGTGTTAAGTCGGAGATATTCTTCAGACCTCAAAGCATAAGCGCATTTTCGACATAAATCATCATTTGCATGTTTAACGAATCATCGTTATTCCGACTGTATTGTTGTTTTTCAGTATAAAGCAATGACTTGCCTGAAAAATCTTAATGTTTTGTTCTTTCATTGAGGTTATTTCAAACGATAATGAAAAGGTAATGAAAACTAAATTGCGTTAAATTTCGTAATACCTTTTGCTCTGGGTTAGCAACCTAGCATCACTATTGTAAGGAAGCTATTGCTATCGTACTTCTGATCAAAGCATTCAGAGCTTCTCTGCAAGCTTTGGCTTAAGCGGATCATTGATATGGATTTTCAACCAATCAGAAGCGGCTGACGTGTTTCTTAATTTAGTAACACAGACGAGAGGTACTGTCTTCGCAGAGGTCCACCAACTGTTCAACCAATCGGAAATTGCGACATTTTGATCCGTTCATCAATTAAGCTAAGTTTGATCCGGCGTGTGCACTCAATCAGTCTCAATGGCAATGTGAATTGAAAGCACAAAGTTTTTTTGATTTTCATTTCGCTAGATAATTACTGGAACTTTAAACAACTACCACTTTAACTGCTTCAACGAAGAATGTCGCTACAACGTCGTAGTATAAATTTTAAACCTATAGAGTATAGTTGGACTGGGTATTCGTCAGATGAATGGATAATGCCGATGAAGTTTACTTCAGACAATCTTAAATATTTGACTTGGTTTTATTCTTGTTCGCGCCTTGCAATTGCCGTTCGAGATTGCAGAAGGAGTTTCGATCAGTTACTACATGGATAATTACGATTGTCTTCGATGGTCAAACCGGGTTCTGATATTGAAATATTACCGAATACAAAGACAACTCTTCGTCGTCACGGACATGACTACAGACGACAGTATGACATATGCTAATATTTGAATAGACGTCGCTGGGACAGTTGGCTTCTTTGGAGGTATTTGCTTATATGTTTACGAATTAACAACGGAATGTTACTAACATAAATAGAACTGTATATTTTAATCATCGCTATGTAAGCTTGTCAGGAACGGAGTTCTTGGGAGTAAATATAAATAATTACTGACCCGCGTCAAATTCCATTGTTCTCTGTCTGCATTATATCAACGATTTCAGGCTGTTTTAGGAAAACGGCGACGGTCCTTTTTGGTAGCGGGGAAATTATCAGGGGTAATTATAAACGTACTAAACTGGCACACTGCAATATTAAAAATATTGCAGCCAGCACACTGCAATATTAAAAATATTGCTGCTAGCACACTGCAATATTAAAAATATTGCACCCAGCAGTAAAAAAACAAGCTAAAAACAGTCTTCCTCATAATTATTAGATGAATCTACAAGCTTACTCTTGATTTTACCAATATAAAAAATTATGCGATTGTACACAACAAAACAAGAACACAATTCCATAAACAGGACATATTTTATATTATAAATAATTACACAACATCTGCACTAAATAACATCATATCGGCAGTCACCATTTTTAAAGCATTCATTTATACGACACAACGATCTTAGTGCAGCCTGTATTAATTACAAGCGATTGATCACAACATAAGTCAGACACGTCATTTTCAGTATTTTTCTTTAAACATATTTTCTTTTCACCTTCCGTATTCACTTCAACCTTACGTAAATCGGAACCTTGTAATATCTCACTCGCTTTTCTTTTAATTGACGTCGAAGTACATTTATACGCCTTAACCCCATCAGATGACCGGTGACCAGTCGTCTCCTGAATAACTTGTTCTGATATTCCCGCATTGTACAATCTTGTAGCGCAACTACGCCGAAGAGAGTGATTTGTAAAATGCCCTTCAAACCCGGCATTCTTCATAATATTTTTCACCACATTTCCTAACGTTTCCCTACCCACAGCTTTTTTGTAATACCAAATATCACCATTTGGCTTTGCCAAAGCTCGCAAATAGAACGCGTTATCGCTGATTTCCTTTGGAACATGAGATAAATATTTCTTATAAAGCTCAACTGGACAACGAAGGGGATTTTCTAAATTCTTATATGCCCGAACAACTTTTCTTTTGATACGCAAATGGGCTAACCCCCGTTATTCGTCTTGCTGACATCTTCCGTATACTGCAAATATTCAGACCCAAATTCGTCAACTTGTAGGGATAGTTGCGAGTTTTTACTTCTCAAATTTCTATGCTCTTGACCAGCCCTAAGCGCAAATTGTATACCGAACACATAAACTAACGTATCTCTAAGCAAACTTGCCCCGCTGCTTCCTAAGAAACCGTGCTCCCACAAATAATTTTCTTGCTCTTCCGATATAAAATTAGCTTGTGCGACCTCTACGCCTAATCCTTGCCCTGCTCTTTCTTTCAATACAAAATTTAACGCCGAATTTAACTCTCTAAATACACAACTTGTCTTATCAATTAAAGTCACATTACGCTTACATTCCACGCGTAAATACGTTTGAATGCTACTTAACATCTCATATATAGTCTTGCCGGGATACTCTTTCCCGTCTACTTTTCTCACTTCTGCAACGAAACGTGCCAGGAAATAATCCAATTCATCGACAGACATTTCTTCTAAGCTTGCGTTCATCACTGGTTCTCCACTACAGGTGAGATTAGTCACAGCATGATTTCTTTCGGTCCGCCACTCTTCAAATGTTTTCAACACCCAACGCCACTTCTTTCGACTAGCTTCCGAAGTCCAACTTTGTTTGAACTTTTCGCACTCCAACGACGTTATCGGTTTTCGAAATCTATTTCCTGGTTACAAACGACACATTTCATTACATTAAAAACTCAACAAGCAAAAGAACATACTAAACTAGCGAACCAACCTTTCGACAATTTTAAATTCGCCACGTGCTCCGTACCTTTTCTATCTTCATCAGTCTCTTCACTTCCCTCCTGTGCATTCTCATTCTCGAAAAGAACAGCTAGTTCATGAACGTCAACGTCTCTTTCTTCGCTTAGCTTTCGCTTATTTGTCGACGACTGTGTGATATAAAAACTTTCATCTTCTGAAGAATCTTCCATCTCTATACCACGCCACTAGCTAAGCCTAACTAAATTGAATAAATAAAATTATTTGTTCTCTTATAATATGCAAATGTTCTTCCAAAGTCCACATCAATAACAATCAAACAAAACAAAACAAAACACGCAAATTCTATAACTAATCTAAAATTCTGACAGTGATATTCAAAAACTTTCCTACTGAAATTGTAAACAATACATCCTGTTCATTGTTTGGGAATGGGGTGCCTGAAATCGTTGATATAATGCAGACAGAGAACAATGGAATTCGACGCGGGTCAGTAATTATAATAGATAATTACTTCGGCCAAACGGCATTATTGAATATATTGCAGCCAGCTTCGGGCTACGCCCTCAGCTAGCTGCAATATATTCAATAATGCCGTTGGCCTCAGTAATTATCTATTAAATACCTTTTGAAACATGTGGATTGTAGTTGTGATTTATACCTGTTACATGTTTATAGTAGACGATAGATCTTGAAAACTAGATCTGAATCAAAACAAAATTAAGAGTGTATAAAGCCGTAAAAACAAGACGCCTGTTTTTTGTCGTTTCAACGTTGAATCGCCGTCGAAAAAAAGTCGAAACGACGTCAATGATTCAACGTCGATTCGATTTGCGTTTTCAACCTTAATTCGACGTTGTTCCGACGTCGGAGGGTGACGTCGTTTCAACGTCGGTAATTCCACGTCGAAACGACGTCAATAAACCAACGTCGAAACGACGTCTATATTCCAACGTCGATTCGATTTGCGTTTTCAACTTTCCTTCGATGTTGTTTCGACGTCGGAGGGTGACGTCGTTTCAACGTCGAATCGACGTCGTTTTGCCCGCTGGGGTTAACTGAAACACGCTGAGTGCGACCAGACAAATATGAAGAAATCCAATCGAGCGCTGATCCTGTGACACCAAATGAGGTCTCTAAACGATGTAATAGGATGGTATGATCCACAGTGTCAAACGCTGCATTTAAATCCAGCAAAACTAAAAGCGACACGTGCTTCCGATTCATGTTGAAAAGAATATCATTAACAACTCATAACAGGGCTGTCTCCGTACTGTGAAATTGCCTGTACGCCTACTGGAATAAGGGAAATAGATCGTTATCAATTACATGAGTGTACAGCTGATCGAACACTGCTCTTTCGGTGACTTTAGAGACAAATTGTAAATTACTAATAGGTCGCAAGTTCTTATAAGCTGGATCCCGAACACCTTTTTTCAGCCGTGGTTTAACAAGAGCTTCCTTCCATTCTTCCGGGAAATGCGCAGTAGAAAGAGAAGTATTCACCATCTTTAAAATCACTGGCATCAGAACGTCTAGAAAGTCGCAGACCAAATTGGTCGGAATGGGG
>CAXIUP010000292.1:0-12500 GCA_964035015.1 Corallium rubrum | reverse complement strand
TATGAACAACCGAAATAGGTGCTCTTCCAAATGGGAACTCTTCCCTAAACAACCTTACACCTCCTTATACCTCCTTAGTTATCTTTAGCCATCCTTAGCCATCCTTAGCTCTCCTTAGTTCTCCTTAGCTATCCTTAACTCTCCTTAGCCATCCTTAGCTCTCCTTAGCTCTCCTTAACTCTCCTTAGCCATCCTTAGCTCTCCTTAGCCATCCTTAGCTCTCCTTAGCCACCCTTAGCCATCCTTAGCTCTCCTTAGCCATCCTTAACTATCCTTAACTCTCCTTAGCCATCCCTAGCTCTCCTTAGGCCATTCTTAGCTCTCCTTAGCCATCCTTAACGTATTAGAACACAGTGGTGATGTCTTAGAACATAGCGTAATGGCTTATACTACTCAAATCAGTAGAGCGAGACATAGACGATGTTTTCATCGCTTCTGAAGCAACAGTTTCGTTAACCGCAGATCAATTTCAAATCAATCACGAGGTGTATTCTTGTGTACCACGTGATAGCTTGTTTACGAGTTAACAATGGTTAACAATTGGATGTTTATCACGTGGTACATGAGAATACACCTCGTGATTGCTTTGAAATTGATCCGCGGTTAATAAAACTGACACTTAGGAAGCGATAAAAAAATCGTCCATGTCTCGCTCTACTGATTTGAGTAGTAACATAGTGTAACGTTTTTCACTGACATAAAATCATTTGGAAGCGCTTCCTGACCAACATTTCTCAATTATATGGTAATTAAACATGGCTGTACCGCAAAGACAACTCAGGCAAAATTCACTATTCACTTTCGAATATTTAATTCAAACCCTGACTGCAGTAGACTGCATTACACTGCATTAGGCTGCAGTAGATTGCATTACACTGCATTAGGCTGCATTACACTGCATTACACTGCATTACACTGCAGTGGAGTGTAATGAGTTATTAATAAGTTTGAGAAATATTTTTCAACCCCGAAATACACTAAAAAAGTACGTATTAAGTTTAAGCTAAATAATAATGCCAAAATAAAGAAGGTTAGAGTAGTACGTTGAAAAGTAAATATTGTTTGAACTTGTAATGAGCTAATGCTGCATTGATTAAAGTACAGCAAATTTGTAATTTTGAAGAACTTGCCATTTCAATATGTTTCTCAACAGCTAAATGCAAATAAAAGACTTATTGAATGTATAAGCTAGGCAATCGTGCTAAAACGAAGCCGTTTGAAATGGTACGCCAAAAACCGAGTTATATGGTGTTGCGCTTTTTCACTGAAAAAATGTGACTTAGAAAAATATCCTTTCTTAAACATTTAAGAATTGATTCGTGGTTTAGCGCGATCAATTAAATTATGGAAACGTGTGTGCAAGGTTGGAAAAAGACGAAATAAGCGTAAGAGTTGATACGTCGAGGTGATAGCGGAATGTTCTTTCAATGCCATAATTCAACAGAGCATGCTATATCACGAGCCATTTATTTTTTAATATCGTTCTGGTTTGAAAAACTGGCGAATTGTTTCGGTTGTCCTGTTTTGCTAATTTCGTTATATACATGTATAATTCCTGCTATTGTTAATAGTTTTGTTATTTGTTACAATTTAATATTTTTCTATTTATATGTGGTAAATTTTATTACGTAGTTCTAAGGAGGGACAATGATATCAGAAATTGAGAACCAAATAAAGTGTATTCATACTGCCCTTGATTCTATCGATTGACTCTAAATACAGGTTAATGCAATGTAACGCAGTCTACTGCAGTGTAATGCAGCCCAATGCAGTGTAATGCAATCCACTGCAGTCTACTACAGTGTAACGCAGTCTACTACAGCCTAATGCAGTGTAATGCAGTCTACTGCAGTGTAATGCAGTGTACTGAAGTGTACTGCAGTGTAATGCAGTGTAATGCAGTGTAATGCAGTGTACTGCAGTCTGTGTAATGCAGTCTACTGCAGTGTAATGCAGTCTACTACAGCCTAATGCAGTCTACTGCAGTCTACTACAGTGTAATGCAGTGTAATGCAGTCTACTGCAGTCTACTACAGTGTAATGCAGTGTAATGCAGTCTACTGCAGTGTAATACAGTCTACTACAGCTTAATGCAGTCTACTGCAGTCTACTACAGTGTAATGCAGTGTAATGCAGTCTACTGCAGTCTACTACAGTGTAATGCAGTGTAATGCAGTGTACTGCAGTGTAATACAGTCTACTGCAGTGTAATACAGTCTACTGCAGTGTAATGCAGTCTCCTGCAGTGTAATGCAGTCTCCTGCAGTGTAATACAGTCTACTGCAGTGTAATACAGTGTAATGCAATGTAATGCAGTGTACTGCAGTGTAATACAGTCTACTGCAGTGTAATGCAGTCTACTGCAGTGTAATGCAGTGTAATGCAGTGTACTGCAGTGTAATGCAGTGTAATGCAGTGTAATGCAGTCTACTGCAGTGTAATACAGTCTACTGCAGTGTAATGCAGTGTACTGCAGTGTACTGCAGTGTAATGCAGTGTAATGCAGTGTACTACAGTCTGTGTAATGCAGTCTACTGCAGTGTAATGCAGTCTACTACAGCCTAATGCAGTCTACTGCAGTCTACTACAGTGTAATGCAGTCTATTGCAGTCTACTACAGTGTAATGCAGTGTAATGCAGTCTACTGCAGTGTAATACAGTCTACTGCAGTGTAATACAGTGTAATGCAATGTAATGCAGTGCAATGCAGTGTACTGCAGTGTAATACAGTCTACTGCAGTGTAATACAGTGTAATGCAATGTAATGCAGTGTAATGCAGTGTACTGCAGTGCAATGCAGTGTAATGCAGCCCAATGCAGTGTCATGCAGTCTACTGCAGTGTAATACAGTCTACTGCAGTGTAATACAGTGTAATGCAATGTAATGCAGTGTAATGCAGTGTACTGCAGTGTACTGCAGTGTACTGCAGTGTAATACAGTCTACTGCAGTGTAATACAGTGTAATGCAATGTAATGCAGTGTAATGCAGTCTACTGCAGTCTACTGGCAGTGTAATGCAGTCTACTGCAGTCTACTGCAGTGTAATGCAGTCTAGTTAACAGTGTACCGTAATAATACAATGTAGTTAACAGTGTATTATCATAATACACTTAGTTTAATAGTATATCAGCATAATACAATGTAGTTGACAGTGTATCATCATAATACAGTGTTAACTACACTTAAACTATGTACATTGTACACTGTACACTGTATTATATCGATACTCTATTAACTAACACTGTATTATGCTGATACACTATTAAACTAAATGTATTATGATAATACACTGTTAACTACACTGTATTATGCAGATAATCTGTTATCTACGCTGTATTATGTCGATACGCTATTAACTACACTGTATTATGATGATACACTGTTCACTACACAATGTCAATATGGTGTACTGTAGTTAATAGTATATCAGCATACAGTACCGCTCGCGTCTATCTTAACACATTTTTGCGTATGATACAGTACCGCTCAGAAATAACCTAACACTGCGGTTGCGGTTAACTGGCGGTTAGTTTGCGGTGCGGTTGCGGTTAACTGGCGGTTAGTTGGCGGTGCGGTTGCGGTTAACTGGCGGTTAACTGGCGGTTAGTTGGCGGTGCGGTTGCGGTGAGGTTGTTGTCGCTACGTGAACCGCAAGAGGGAAACCGCGGTTAACCGAACACCACGAGTACCGACTTATTCCGACTGCACATGTAGCAATCTATTATTGCTAGCTAGGATAATCTATATATTAACGAACAAAGCAACTAAGTAAAACGGCTTACGCAGACACACAAGGCTGTAGCGCTTTTTACGTAAACAACAAGGAAAGTTTTCAGTGCATGTCAGGTTACGAAAGCTGGACTAAACTTGAATATTAACTCATTCCTGTCCGAGGGTTTCCCCAGAGGTGAATAAAATCGTCTGGCGTTAGCCAGAATAAAATACTAAAGACCGATTCGGATGGGAAAGAGTTAAAGTCCGTCGTTGTTAGTTGTTGACTTATTCGACAATTTGTATAACATTTCCGAAATTGTATAACATTCACGGCCAAGAATGGCAAGATTATTCGTCGATCAAATTGAATTTCACGTTTCACGAGCTAGCTACTATCGACTATAATCAACGACAACGGGTAATTTAATCAAAAGACAAAAGCCATGACCAGCCGACAACTTCAGAAAGTATAATTTTTATTTTATGTATATGTTTAAAAACATATCCTATATATACTCCCATCTAATCAATTACCTTTTATTCTGAAGATGTTACATTTTCTTTAAACTTTTCTGTATTTATATCTTGAATTTATTATGGGTTTCCATATCAAAATACTGAGCTGGGCTCTTATATTCATTTTGAGATTGCGCCGGAAAATCGATAGCGCCAAGCTATCTAATCATTGTCTAATGCAAGTAAAGCGAATATAGAAACGGAAAGATTAATGTTACCGAAACGACGAACTTTCAATACTTAACAGAACCTAGTCTGATTCAAAGCGGAAAACGAAATCTACAGATTGAGCGACTTAATTTAAATTCAATCACAACCGTTCGTTAGTTTATACTAACGAACTTACGGCCGTGATTGCATTTAAATTAAGTCGCTCAATCTGTAGATTTCGTTTTCCGCTTTGAATCAGACTAGGTTCTGTTAAGTATTGAAACCGCAGCTTTCTTTTAAACTTTAATCATTTGAGAGACTGAAAGACTGAGAATGTCAACGACAATGCATCTTTCAGACGAGAAACATCAGTATGAATAAATTTTCCACGCCAGTTAAGTTTTCTTTCTAACCTTTTGCTCAAAACTCAAAAGACTAAATAATGTCGGGCCTTGTGCTGGTTGTTGAAAAGATTTGACAAGCACTGAGTTCAAAATAAACCGTATTTCGCACGCGTTTAATTTATGTCAATGTCGGATCAATAGCCATCGAACCTAAAGATCCGGTGGCGGAACTATAACCACGGCGTATGTTTTACCAGTAAGTTCATTAACTTGAGGCAAGATCAATTTTTTTGGACTGTCAGTTCTCTTACTTCAGAAGGTGTCAAAAATGGTTTATCTGTAAAAGGTACCTGTGGCAACGATAAATACAGAGGAGAAGGTCTGAGGCTCTGAGCACGGGCGACAGTGAAGGCCAGCCAATTGCAAGTGATGCATGTATTTATTCACTGTTCAAATACTTATCCTGCCTGCAGCCTTGCCGAATTTCGAATTACCCTCATGGGAATTGCCACCTGACGTGTCTGAGAGCTTAGTTCATCATTTAGGATGAAAGGTTAGTTCATCATTTTCCGTCATCTTGCCATCGATAAATTGTATCTGCTCTTCACTGAGTATTCGCTTTCTACCACTACGCGGCGCATCATCGAGACTACCACTTTGGCGATAGCGAGAGAGAAACAGAGTCACAGCTGAGCGGGATGTTTTTATCCCTTCCTCTCCGAGTAACTGAGTAATCTTCGTAACTGAAACGTTAGAGGAATACAAGGCAACAACTCGTTCTCTTAGCTTTCCCATTTCAAATTAGACAGTGTCAGCACAACAGAGTGAACAGACTTGCCTTGCCTTCGAAAAATTGAGGACGCAAAACTTCGGAAATATGCGACTCTCCCTCGGTGTTACGAGAAAGTACGAACCTTGCGGCTTGGGCCGCAGCGGCTGCGGTTCGGTTAGGTTCGGTTACGGTTCAACCGCTGATCGACCGCCGATGGACCGCGGATGAACCGCCGATGACCCGCCGATGACCCGCCGATGACCTGCGGTCGATCAGCGGTTGACCCGAGGATGGACCGCCGATCGACCGCGGTTTTTGTTAGGTTACTTCTGAGCGGTACTGTACGCGTGACACTTGTATGATACGCGTACAACACTTGTATATATGATACGCGCATGATACGCGTATATAAAACGTATATATACAGATCGTATTTACATCTCCACTTCTTTCCACTTCTTGACAAAAGTTAAACGCGTTTACACGCTGTTTGTAAAAAAAAGCCTATACATTCCTTTGGCACTATCTTCATAATTTACGTATCATACAAGTGTTATACGCGTATCATACAAGTGTTATACGCGTATCATACAAGTGTTATACGCGTATCATACAAGTGTCATACGCGTACCATACAAGTGTTATACGCGTATCATACGAGTATCACACGAGTATCATACGCGTATCATACAAGTGTTATACGCGTATCATACAAGTGTTATACGCGTAGCATACAAGTGTCATACGCGTATCATACAAGTGTTATACGCGTATCATACAAGTGTTATACGCGTATCATACGAGTATCACACGAGTATCATACGCGTATCATACAAGTGTCATACGCGTATCATACAAGTGTTATACGCGTATCATACAAGTGTTATACGCGTATCATACAAGTGTCATACGAGTATCATACAAGTGTTATACGCGTATCATACAAGTGTCATACGAGTATCATACGCGTATCATACGCAAAAATGTGTTAAGATATACGTGAGCGGCACTGTACTAGTGATATGCACACATCTCGAAAGTTACATGTATAAAGTTATTCATGGACGTATTTGGAGGTCTAGATTAATTGATTTTTATTTATGAATTTGTTTTTCTTCATTTAGCGAACCAAGGAAATCCAAACAGTGGTGGATATGGATGGTGAAGTTGGGCCAGCAGATGTGAATGTCGAAGCTGTGGCAGTAGTAGGAGATGTGAATGATGACGTTGGGGCAGCAGGAGATGTAAATGTTGAGTCTGTAGCAGTCGAAGATTTGAATAGTGAAGCTGTGGCAGCGGTAACTACAAATTGCGGAACCCAAGAGAGTGATGGTAAAAAGAAATCTCAGAGAGGTAAAAAGAAATCTCAGAGAGCTAAGCATAAGTGCCCATTTCCTTCGTGTTCAGCTAATGTGATCCACCTTCCTCGTCACATGATGCAACGTCATAAGTGGGCGAAAGAAGATGCAAGTGGCGTCGTCAATGCATTTAGTCTGCGCATGCCAAAGAAAGGGTCATGCAACTCAACATCCAAGAGTATGATTTGCCCTGTTGCACACTGTACATCAGTTGTGAAAAGGTTACACAACCATCTGACTGATTTTCATAAAATGAAACGGGGAAGCAAAGTATACAAACGTTGCTTGGAATCAGCTGTGCCTCATGAAGTAATTGCAATTTCATCGGAATCTTCATGTGAGTCCACATCATCGGAAGAACTAGAAAGAGTTATAAAACAGAAAAGGGTAAAAAAACAAAAAAAACATGAGAGTATTTTTAAAAAGGTATATTCATCAGATGAAGATGAAGATGACGAGAACTGCCCAGGTTATCCAGTGATATTTCAAACAGAAGTTACCCAAGTGAAGAAATCAGAATCAGCAAATGTTTCAACAACTTCAGAGATGTATTCCGATCATTCGGACATTGATCCTCATCAAAACCCACATGACGAGGCCACAGGTGATGGGAGTGAGAGGGAAGATGAAGAGGAAAAAGAAAGTAAAGATCAGCCAAGTTGCAACGATTCTGACTCTAGTGGTGACTCAATGTATGAATATTCTGTTAGTGATGACGACGATGAAGAAGTTGTGTGTACAAATCTACCAGAGCAGGGAGAGATGTTTTCAAAGTTCGAGGAGTGGCTGCAATGTCCAGATGGAGGAAGAAAAGATGAAAATAGCGCCCGCAGTTGTTCACGTCAAGTTCAATTGGTTGTCCAGTATATTGACAAAGAGCAACCAAAGTGGTCCAACATCCTGGATAAACGTTTATTAAGGGATAAATGGCTGACGAAGTTTGAAAAGGAGAGACAGCCGGGGACAGTGAAGTCATACCTAGGTGCTTTGAAACAGTTCTACCTTTTTTTGGAGTGCGAGTGTCCACCAAAAGATACACCACCACAGGTTTTGAGTTCGTTGTCAACGCAAATGACGCAATGGAGCAAGTCCTATCATAAGCTTGTCAAAGATCGCTTTTGGGAGAAAAGGATTGATGACATGGCAAGTTTGAAAACGCCAGAGCAAGTCAAACAATTCGATTCTTCAGATCTGGCCAGAACAGCAGTCAAAACACTTGGTGATCACCAGGAACTTCCATGTGGTACAATACCAAGCCAAACCGAATATACGGTAGTCCGAGATTTCCTCTTGACTTTACTCTGTATAAACAATGGGAGCAGATCTGGTGCATTGGGTAACATGACACTGGGCGAGTTTAGAAAGGCGCAGGAGGAGGATGGCTGTTATGTTGTCCAAGTGAAGAAACACAAGACGTTTACGACACATGGTCCAGCTCATCTGGTTTTATCTTTTTCGTTGTACCAGTGGATGAAAATTTTCATTTCCAAATTCCGAAATGCTGTTGGTAATGAGAGCAGCGACGATGCAGCGACAGTGTTCCTAACCTGGAGCAATCGTCCAATGCATTCCTCGCAAATTGGGTGCCAGATTGGCAGCTGCTGGGGGAAAGTCTTTGGCAAAGATGCAGGTGCTGGAGGCGCCACTGCTTTTCGTAAGGCAGCTGTATCTGCTGTCCATAAAAGCGACAAAAGCAAAAGGGAAGAGCTCGCCGGTTTGATGGTTCACCACAAATCCACCGCTGATCGGTACTATTTGATGCAAGCAAAGGCTACGGCTGCTGTTAAAACCTCAAAGTACCTAACTAAGGTTATGCATGTGGAACAGTCTAGTCCAGAGAAAAAACGACATGAAGAGGTCCCGCCCGCCTCAAAGGAAGTTAACAGCGAAAGTGTACCATCTACTTCTAAGGAATGGATATCGCCAAGACGACGCAAGTGGGTCCCTGAAGAGAAAGAAGCAATTAAAAACCTCTTCGCTACCAACATCATCAACAAATCAATCAGCATGGCAGAAGTGAGGGAAATTGCAAGCAAACATCCCATACTATGCAAGATTTCCGAATCAAAAATCCGTGACAAAGTTCGATCGTATTTTAAAGATGTGATTTCGGTACCGCCATCATTACCGGTCGAGACTCCACAGGAACGATTTATCAGAACTGGGATTGAGACAAATCCATCCATGGAGGCAAACCCAAAGAAGAAAACTAGAAGTGTAGATAATGAAAGTGAATACTCGCCAAGTTTGGTGTCCCCATCTACTTGTGTCTCGAAAAAAAGCTGGCAGAAGTTGTTCCAAGACGAGGAATACGAGATTTTTCATACCATTTTTAAAGATTTGATTGAAACTAAAAAGCCCATCAGCCGAGAATATGTGAAGGAAAAGATCGAAGCTGAACCAAAATTGTGTCACCTACTCAAGAAATATACGATGCTTCAATTGGCTGATAAAGTAAGGACAGAGCGACGAATTCGTGCGCGCAATTCAGCACGTAAGTAGTTGAGACCCGTAGCAGTATCACTGACCTCCATACAATATAACTGGGCTGCTGGTGCCCCCCTAATAGGTTTCGCCGTTTTTCATCTCAATATTGTGGGTCTTTTTGCATATAGGGACCACGGCTGGGCTACAAATTTAGTTAAAAAGGAAGGGTGCTTTTGTGAGCCCACAATCTTGTTTAAAACGCGAGAAAATATGTAGGTCACCAGCCACCAGAATGAGTAAAAGGACCCGTAATCCTACATTTCGTTGATCCTACATTTTGTTGGTGACACTTTTCCTAACACAAACGTAACAGAACGGAACCCCCACAGTCCAGTTATATACAGGCCTTTCATGACCGCCATGTTTGAGGCCAACTTCCGAAAAAGAATGTTGCAAAAATTATACGTATTCATGAAAGTCTGAACTTTGAAGTTGCTCTCAAACATGGCGGAATTGACGTCACATGAAATTCCTCAGGTCAGTGATTAGCACGCACTACGCAAAATTAATTTCTCCTATTAAATTAAGCTGGCGTGGTACCCTAACTCAAGGGCAGTTGCATTTGGAAGTGAATTTTTCATTGCATGGTACTTTAAAAAGAACAGTACACCTATTTGTCTTTGAAAACATTAACATTGTTATATGTACTGCATGTTACAGTTTGATAAAATATAGTTATGTTACAGTTTTGGTTATGTGGTTACTGTATGTTAACGTTATTTACAGTATGACTTTTCACAGTTTAATGTAATGCTTGGAGGACAAGTTTGATAAACCTTAGTTTGCAATTTGCATAATGTTTTTATGCATTAGCATGCTCTGTGTCTATGTAAATATATTAGTATTTTAAAACATTAATAATTGGCAGTACCAAAAAAAGATGGCTGCTGTTCATTTTCCTACAATCCTTTGCGAGCCTAAACACTTTCCTTGTAAGAATGACAACTAAAAAAACTTGCTGCACGTTCGATGAAATGACCAAGACGAATGTGACCATGTTCAAAAATGATATTGCACTCACCAATAACACTCTACCTTTCATCATAAAGATGTATTAAAGTTCGCAAAGGATTATAGTAAAATCGACAGCCACCATCTTCTTCAGTATTCCCAATTGGGGTTTTGTCAAAAATTATTTCAAAGGAACAATAAAGGCTTTTGGTATATTATGTTGTTGAAGTTATTAGTAAATGATTTAGAAAGAAGTTTCCAATTGACAGTACTGTCTAATTAAGTGTTTTACTATTAAGGTGTAGTTTTTGGCCTATCAAGGTACTGCCAGTACCTTTTTTGGGCAATTTTGATGTCGCCATTTTTCTAATTAGTAAAAAGTTTAAAATTAAGGTTGCGGTGCTCGCAATTTGTAAATCAAAAGTTGTGTTGGAAAATGTAGTCATACAAGTGTTTCTATATAGTGAAATATAGTCACAGTCAGTTTTCTGAAAATATATCTTAACATGGCTAATAGTCAGAGTTTTCTGAAAAATATTTTGACATGGCTAATATAGTCCATAGTTAATACTTAATAGAACATATATAGGGTTAGGAAACTCATTCAAAGTCATTATTCCATGTTTTTGTTCACTTTATGGAAATTTATGCAACTTCAAGGTTATTGTATTTTCTGTATAATGAAGCAGTCATCACGTGTCCAAATAATTTCCTTCCCTATAGGGAATGCCATTGTTTTTCAACATGAAGTTAATGAGAGTGATAAGGACAATGGAGTTTCCCAACCCTATATATGTTCTATTAACTATGTATAGATGCAGTCAGTTTTTTTAAATATCTTGCAATGGCTAATATAGTTGCAGTCAATTTTCTGATATTATTACTTGCCCACTCTGCAGGAGATTGCCCACTCTATCCTACCCGAGCATGCCCAGTTTACCTGAGCTTGCAATTGCCCACTCTAGCAAAGCTTGCCCACTCTACCGGAGATTGCCCACTATAACCGAGCTTGCCCACTCCACTGGAGATTGCCCAACCTACCCGAACAGAAATTGCCCACTCTACCTTAGCTTGCCCTACCTGAGCTTGCCCACTAACCAAGCTTCATGCCCACCCTACCTGAGCTTGCCCGCTCTACCAGAGCCTGCCCACCCTACCCGAGCTTGCCCACCCCACCCAAGCTTGCCCACTGTACCTGAGCCTGCCCACTAACCAAGCTTCATGCCCACCCCACCCAAGCTTGCCCACTCTACCTGAGCTTGCCCACTACCCAAGCTTGCCCACCCCACCCAAGCTTGCCCACTCTACCTGAGCTTGCCCACTCTACCTGAGCTTGCCCACTCTACCCAAGCTTGCCCACTCTACCCGAGCTTGCCCACTCTACCCGAGCTTGCCCACTCTACCCGAGCTTGCCCACCCTACCCGAGCTTGCCCATCCTACCCGAGCTTGCCCACCCTACCCGAGCTTACCCACTCTACCTGAGCTTGCCCACTCTACCTGAGCTTGTCCACTCTACCCGAGCTTGCCCACCCTACCCGAGCTTGCCCACCCTACCCGAGCTTGCCCACACTACTCGAGCTTGCCCACCGAGTGAACACCTGGCCCATGTGTCTTGTTTCCCTATACCTACCCATATACCTATCTACCTACCTACCCACCCACACAGCTACCTACCTACCTGCCCAGCATACATACCCCTGTACCCCACCTTCCTAGCTACCTAAATTTACCATGGAATAATATTATGTATATAATACATCTACCAAATTGAAAGACCTACAGTACTCATTAATTACAAACTTTGTGCTTGCAACATAGATAACAAACTTTGTGCTTGCAGGTACATGTTAAATAATTTTAAATGATTTATTTAAATAATTTATTTCTCCCTATGACCATGGGCTAATAATTTCCCTTATTTCTGCCACAGTTATTTCATGGGATTTCTTTGATGCACATTCTATATAAATTAAATTTAAAAACTTATTAAAAACTTATTAACCAAAGTGTTATGGCCAAAAAAATTGCTGCAACTTGCAACAAAACCTGATTTCAACGCATGTTAGTTAGAAATGTTTATGATTGTCATCCCATGTTTTGTAATTTACACGTGAACATTTTTAATTAACACTGAAATCAGTTTTTGTTGCAAGTTGCAGCAATTTTGTTGCTCGTATTACTTCACCTTTACCCACAGCCTCAAAGT
>CAXIUP010000291.1:0-164093 GCA_964035015.1 Corallium rubrum | reverse complement strand
ATGACGAACATAAGTTGAAGTATCGAAATAAAAGAGTGTAAATGAGCCCCTTTTTGTAAATCGTAGGCAAAAAGCTTTCAAAATTAGTAAACAATCCGGTAAAAGTCGGCTTGCGGTAAACGGAAGTAATAAAAGAGTTGTTGAAGCGACTTATATTTATGTCAAGGAATGACAAGGTTTTATTGGCTTCAACTTCACATGTAAATTTGATGTTACAGTGTTGTGAATTCAAATAGTCAAGAAAGGGTTTGATATGATCTCTGGATCGAAATAGAATAAAAGAAATCAACATAACGCCTGTAAAATGCCGGTTTAAATTCTGCGGGGCAATTATCCAACCATATTTTTTCATGGTGCGAAAGAAAAATATTTGCAAGCAGCGGACCCAAGTGGAGAGCCCATAGCAACTCCATCTATCTGATCGTAAAACTTTCCATTGAACATGAAATGACAATCCTTAACGGCTAAATTCAAAAGTTCTTTAAATTCGGACAGAGAAAATCCTTGAAAGAAACGGCTAGTAGAAAACAATTGATTAATAATCATTTCTATGGTTTCATCAAGTGGGATATTAGTAAATAAAGATGTAACGTCAAAACTAGCCATTACTAACTTATCAGTGTTAAGGTTAAGAGAAAATAATTCTTGGATAAAAGAAAACAAGTTACTAATTGAATAAGAACCTGAAGAAAGAGGACGGAGTAAACGAACAAGAAACTTAGCTAAATTGTAACAATGAGTCCTGATCGCTGAAAGAATCGGTCGAAGAGGTATGTTAATTTTATGAACCTTAGGCAGTCCATATAAAATACCTGGTCGGGAACCCGTTGGTGCTAGATTCTTGTACTGCTCGTCAGAAATTTTGTTAGACTTCTTTAGGTCACGGAGAAACGTTCGCACTTTGGTTTCACGCTTCAAGGTAGTTTTAACAGGATCACCATGCAGGGGGGGGGGGGGGGCGAACTTTGTGATGTCTTCGAGTAGTTGTTCCATCTTCGTGTCATAGTCAACCTTGTCAAGAATAACAACTCCATTCCCTTTGTCAGGTTTAATAATAACAATGTTGTCATCGTCTTTGAGGTTCTTTAGAATTTTGAATTCTTCGTTCGAAAAGGCAGAACTAGGTGGAGAGTAAGTTCGATAGCCTGTTAGTACGATGTCCTTGAGTTTGGTTTTAATGGAATCCTTGTCGTGACCAGAAGTAGAGGAGATAGGTTCATTGCGAAGTCTACGAAATAGCATTTCGAACGGAATTAAGAAGTCGCAGTAGTTCAGTTTTTTCGGTGGAATGGAAAAATTAAGGCCTTTGGCAAGAACTGCTTTCTCTTCATCGGTTAATGATCTGCTCGAGTGGTTAAAGATAACTTTCTCAGGTAGAATGGAAGATGAGGCTGACGAGTCAATACGAAGACGGAGTAGCTTCTTATCTTGAACTTTCTCGTGTTGGGATAGCTTTTTCGAAATTGATCTCCTACATCTAAAATCGCTTGCTGACACCGAAATTTCGAAAAAGCTATCCCAACACGAGAAAGTTCAAGATAAGAAGCTACTCCGTCTTCGTATTGACTCGTCAGCCTCATCTTCCATTCTACCTGAGAAAGTTATCTTTAACCACTCGAGCAGATCATTAACCGATGAAGAGAAAGCAGTTCTTGCCAAAGGCCTTAATTTTTCCATTCCACCGAAAAAACTGAACTACTGCGACTTCTTAATTCCGTTCGAAATGCTATTTCGTAGACTTCGCAATGAACCTATCTCCTCTACTTCTGGTCACGACAAGGATTCATTAAAACCAAACTCAAGGACATACGCACTAACAGGCTATCGAACTTACTCTCCACCTAGTTCTGCCTTTTCGAACGAAGAATTCAAAATTCTAAAGAACCTCAAAGACGATGACAACATTGTTATTATTAAACCTGACAAAGGGAATGGAGTTGTTATTCTTGACAAGGTTGACTATGACACGAAGATGGAACAACTACTCGAAGACACCACAAAATTCGCCCCCCTGCATGGTGATCCTGTTAAAACTACCTTGAAGCGTGAAACCAAAGTGCGAACGTTTCTCCGTGACCTAAAGAAGTCTAACAAAATTTCTGACGAGCAGTACAAGAATCTAGCACCAACGGGTTCCCGACCAGGTATTTTATATGGACTGCCTAAGGTTCATAAAATTAACATACCTCTTCGACCGATTCTTTCAGCGATCAGGACTCATTGTTACAATTTAGCTAAGTTTCTTGTTCGTTTACTCCGCCCTCTTTCTTCAGGTTCTTATTCAATTAGTAACTCGTTTTCTTTTATCCAAGAATTATTTTCTCTTAACCTTAACACTGATAAGTTAGTAATGGCTAGTTTTGACGTTACATCTTTATTTACTAATATCCCACTTGATGAAACCATAGAAATAATTATTAATCAATTGTTTTCTACTAGCCGTTTCTTTCAAGGATTTTCTCTGTCCGAATTTAAAGAACTTTTGAATTTAGCCGTTAAGGATTGTCATTTCATGTTCAATGGAAAGTTTTACGATCAGATAGATGGAGTTGCTATGGGCTCTCCACTTGGTCCGCTGCTTGCAAATATTTTTCTTTCGCACCATGAAAAGACATGGTTGGATAATTGCCCCGCAGAATTTAAACCGGCATTTTACAGGCGTTATGTTGACGATTCTTTTATTCTATTTCGATCCAGAGATCATATCAAACCCTTTCTTGACTATTTGAATTCACAACACTGTAACATCAAATTTACATGTGAAGTTGAAGCCAATAAAACCTTGTCATTCCTTGACATAAATATAAGTCGCTCCAACAACTCTTTTATTACTTCCGTTTACCGCAAGCCGACTTTTACCGGATTGTTTACTAATTTTGAAAGCTTTTTGCCTACGATTTACAAAAAGGGCTCATTTACACTCTTTTATTTCGATACTTCAACTTATGTTCGTCATATACTATTTTTCATGAGGAACTTGCAAAATTTAAAACTTTCTTACTTAAAAATGGATACCATGAACGGTTTTTAGATCAATGTATTCGCACTTTTTTGAATAAGATTTTTTCACCTCCGATCAAACCTCTCACGGCGCTTAAGTTACAGATTTCGTTTGCTTTTCCTTTCACTGGTGATCACGGCTTACAAATCCGCACACAACTTCGAAAATTAATTTCATCAGCCTATCCGCACATTAACCTTCGAATTATATTTCGACCTGTATGCCGTCTCTCAAACTTTTTTCGATTTAAGGACCGGATTCCTAAGCAATTAAGATCTCATGTGGTTTACAAATTTACGTGCCAAGGATGTAACTCCTTGTATATTGGCGAAACATGCCGAAATTTACACATTAGGGCTTCTGAACATATGGGCATTTCACCTTACACCGGAAACAAAGTTTCTCAATCAACCTTATCTAGTATTTCCACACACGTGAGTCAAACTGGTCATCCTATCTCGTTTGATGACTTTTCTATTTTATCATCTGGTAATTCAGAATTTAATGTCCTTCTCCGAGAAAGTTTACTCATATCAAAAATAAATCCATCACTTAATGCTAATATTAGATCCTTTCCTTTAATGTTATTCTGACTTCTCACCTTCGCGGGTGACTCTTCACTTCTGACGTCTCCCTCATCTATTATTCTCCTATCACATCTATTTTTGTAATTGCGTAGGTATAAAGCTGAGACATTTTTGTAAATATTTATCACTCTGATGATGTCGCTGGTTAGTGACGAAACGTTAGTTCTTCATTAAAAGAATTTTTTATCATGTTTACTTACGACTTTTGATTTTATTATGGCTTTGTTACGAATTATTTGCTGGGCAATAATTTTTATAACAAGATTACGATTCCCGCCTGGTACCTCGATTGCTACAATTTAATCTAAACTAAATTAAACTAAATTAAATTAAATTAAACTAAACTAAACTAAACTAAACTAAACTAAACTAAACTAAACTAAACTAAACTAAACTAAACTAAACTAAACTAAACTAAACTAAACTAAACTAAACTAAACTAAACTAAACTAAACTAAACTAAACCACTTATTTTTTGAAAACTTTAGTTTATGCGAGTTTCAAAACCACAGACTATTGTACTGTACGGTCACAGTAACCAAACGATTGACGGATTGAGCTCGGTTTAATAACTTAACAACAAAACCCATAAAAACCCGAAACAGAAACGTAAAAACCCGTCTCGAAACAATTAAGAAGCAGACTTAGCTTGAAGCAAAACTAAAGATCATCCCCTAAACTAAAGTAAGAACTTACTGTAGCGGCCGGATGATTAGATCACCTGGCCGAGCTGCTATTCCCGGTTAACCGGTCTACTAACCACTGATCTACCAATAACAAATATTCAGGGGTGCTGGGGCATGTCCTCCCAAAACATTTTGAAATTTAGGGTCTTGGAAATGCCATTTCCTGCATTCTGAGGCAATAGTCTTCTCATAATCACAATTTTCTATGTGAATGACAAATGAGGTCAAAGTTAACTAGTTGGACGCATTTATTCCTAGTTTTTAAAAGCTAGAGTTGGAATATAACCCTGGTAGAAATCCTAAACAGGATCCTATAGGATCCTACAGGATCCTGTAGGATCCTAAATATAACAGGATCCTAACCAGGATCCTGACAGGATCCTGAACTTAGCAGGATCCTAACCAGGATCCTGACAGGATCCTGAACTTAGCAGGATCCTAACCAGGATCCTGACAGCATCCTGAACTTTGCAGGATCCTAATCAAGATCCTGACAGGATCCTAACCTAGGATCCTGAACTTCGCATGATTCTAACCAGGATCCTGACAGCATCCTGAACAGTGTTACTAGAGGAAGAAACTAGAGTAAACTAAATTAGCTTTATTTATACTGAATAGCCTTAGCAGTCATATTTAAGCTGTTCTCTCTGGAAGTCAAGTATTAAGGAGTATCTCTTATTGGTTCAGTGTTACTACAGGAGGAAGCTATGCAGGATCCTAATCAATATCCTGACAGGGTCCTAAACTTAACATGATCCTAACCAGGATCCTGACAGGATTCTAAGCTTTACAGAAGCCTATAATCAGAATCTTGGTTAGGGAACTCAGAATCTTTGTTAAGGGAACATCCTGAAATCAATACGAAGATCTTTTTATGAAGGATACCATTATTTAAAACTAGACATTCTAGGATCCTGAGTAGGATCCTAGCAGGAACATCTAGGATCCTGAGTAGGATCCTACCAACAAAATCTAGGATCCTGAGTATGATCCTACCAAGAAATCTAGGATCCTGAGAAGGATCCTTGCTCCAAGTCCGCCTCTTTCTGCTGGGAGAGGCAGGTGGGTGGGAGGAAAGGTCGGCACTCAGCAGGAGCAACTCTAGATCCTACCAGGAAAATCTAGGATCCTGACAATTAATAGCAGCACCATGGGCTGGATCTTCCTGGGAAAATATACTGTAGGATCCTAACATAAATGACGTTAGTAACAAAGAAACTGATCAGTCATTCCCAGTTAAGGTGACTCCACACAGCTTCTTGAAAAATGGAAAATACAAGTTTGAGAGTCCAAAACATGTGCATAAACAATTCGGGAAAAGAATAAAACTAAATGTTATGCATAGTTGAACAGTCTGACAATCAAAAACTGTTACAATTACCCTTGCCAATTACCCTTCAAACTAGTTTAATTCGAAAAAAACGAGTAATCAATAGGCCGATTTTAGAAAAATTCTGTAGAACGAGTAATTTTTTTTCCGGAAAAATATTTTTAAAAAATATCGTTCTACAGAATTTTTTTAAAATCAGCCTATTGATTACCCATACTGTAAGAAAAGTTTTAACGAAAGAAAAATGGGGGTCACCAAAGTTTTTTTCGAATTAAACTAGTTTGAAGGGTAATTGGCAGCCATTTTGAAACGTAATTGTTGCCATAGCAACAACTGTTGCTATTTATTTGGTAACAGTTTTTGATTGTCAGACTGTTTAACTATGCATAACATTTAGTTTTAGTCTTTTTCCGAATTGTTTAATCACCTGTTTTGGACTCTCAAACTTCTCTCTTCGAGTCTTTGACAAATAAAATCAGACAGAGTAATGTAATGAAAGGGCCATTTTGGTCGGCTCAAGAAAGAACTACTAAGAACTTACAGAATCTTGTATTAAAGATCTTGTAAAATCCCGCCAAAAATCTTGTAGAATACAATATTACGTCTGACATACAATTTATCGATCTATCGGCGCATTATACGCGAGACCTGGTAATGAGTCACGTAATTGTCACATGACACTAGCGCACAAAAATTTAAATTGTGAAGCAGTAAGAATGGTCGTTAGCGACGTTTAGATGCTGGAGAGGCAAAGTTTCTTACAATTGGATCAAACTTTTACAACGAATTAGCTTTGTCGACTTGGTTGATGAGATGACTAACAAATATCACCGCTTTTCAGTGTATATATACTCGAAATTTGGACTAAGACGTGCCATAATGAATATCATTCAGCGCAGTGCCGCAGATTACTAATAGTATAAATATAAACCGACGATTATACTCAGGTAAGGTTAAACTTATTTTATTCCCGAGATTTAGTGTCATTTCTTTGACTGCATGTGCTAGATTGGGCTTATTTTTGGTGCTTGATAGCTAATATAGCCAATAGCTTCGCATAGACTGCAATTCACCACTTCAACGCTAAAAACACGTGTAGTGTCACGTGATGCAAAACGTAAACAAAGTCGAAAAATGCGGACATTCAGCGTGGTGCGTCAATATGGTGGCCACTAAGATGCGCTTGCGAAACTTGTAAAAACAATTCTCGATACCCCCATTTGATGCTCAAAAATAAGAATGGCGATCCTGTTACTTCGAAAAGATTCGTGGATAAGCGACTGCGATGAATTTGTCTGCTCAAAAGACCGCTATATATCTGTAGTTTGCACGTCCTTGGAGAGAACGGACCCACATCAGAAAACCCAGATTCTGTTTCGGCAATACCTAGCAAAGAAGAGTTAAGTTGTCTTTTTCTTCAGTATATATATACTTGAATTTTTTGTTAGGTTCCTAAGGCTCTCGATCGATCATTCTTTTGTGATAGGCAAGGCGACTTCAAAAGAAACGCCACTGCTAGTCCACATCCCGCAGAGAAGCGAAGACGATTGTTAGTGGAGACTGCCCAATGCCACCAAAATTTCTGCAATAGACAATTCCTCCATTGGTTTTCAAACTTCGTTGTGAACAGGTTCAGCTAATTTTAAAATGAAAGGGCAGTCTCTCCACTGACAATCGTCTTCGCTCCTCTGCGGGAGCGTATAGACTCAAATTACACTTAACATGTAATATGAGTTTGCATGCAGGCTTATCTGCGTTTCTTTTGAAGTCGCCTTGCCTATACAAAACAATGATCGAGAGCCTTATGGCAAGTATATATACTGAAGAAAAAGACAACTTACCTCTTCTTTCCTAGCTATCACCGAAATGGAATCTGTGTTTTGGTTCTGTCCAAAGACGTGCAAACAACAGATATAGCTGTCTTTTGTGCAGACAAACGAATCGCCTCGATGACAAGCCGCAATCCATCGCAGTCACTTATCCACGAATCTTCTCGAAGCAGGGAATCGAACGAAGTGTAACAGGTTCACGATTAACTATTGTGCGTGCGTACAGGATCGCCATTCTTATTTTTGACCATCAAATGGGGGTATCGAGAATCGTTTCTACCAGTTCCACAAGCGCATCTTAGTGACCACCATATTGACGTACCGCACTGAATGTCCGCATTTTTCGACTTTGTTTACATTTTGCATCACGTGACACTACACGTGTTTTTAGCGTTGAAGTGGGGAATTTCAAGATAAATTGTAACTAAAAATCTACAGTTTAAAACCAGTCACAGTTGTTGTTCGAATGTTCTCAGGATGTCGCCGCTTGATAGCGACGTAGTGTACAATATAATTCAGTTTGTAACTGAGAAAAATTAGATTTGACTAGTCTTTTGTAGTTACAGCATACAGGTAACCTAATTGGTGCCTAGGTTTGCTGAAGTTTGTCCATCTGATGGAACTGATGAGTGTAATAGTCTGGTATTGGGCAACAGTAGAAATGGGGTTATTAATTGTTGATTTGTTGCTGTCTAGGACTCTAAGTTTGCTGATGGAGCTTCCTTTGACAAGTACATGTACAAGTGTCTGGAATTACACAGAGTAAAATTACTATGAATACAGTATTAATAAAATAAAGTAATATAATAGCTCAGGGGAGGAATGGGTTACAGTAAAATGCCCTGTACCATGGCCACCTAACAAAGTTTTGAATAATGAATAATGAAAACAGTGGACTTTCTCATTACTTTGAGGTGTGGATAAATAAAATTGTGTCTGATCACTGCCTCACTCTACTGCGGCTTAATCGTTGGATGGTCACTGTAAAATTTTGCATGTTTATTAATTTTAACTTATTGTCTGTGGATGCTTCCATATTTCAATTCTTTTTATTTTTTACCAGCTTTTGTTTTATATAGTCATGACTTTCTAAGGGCTTATAACAATTGGTATTGCATTGAAATTGTTAATGTAGTTACAGTAGATAATAATTGGAAACTATGGAAGTATAAATAAGTTTTGTGGAAACACCAAGCTTTCAGCCTGTTGACTCAGGCCTTCATCAGAGCAATGACAACAAGTTGTTGGCTCACGTCATTTATAAACTTCGCAACTGATTAATTAAATCACGTAAGAATACAATGGCGTATCACGTTAATTTTATTAATTAGAAAACAAAATCAAGAATGTTCTCCGAAAATAGAACTAATAAAATAAAATTAATGTGATACGCCATTGTATTCTTATGTGATTTAATTGATCAGTTGCGAAGTTTATAAATGACGTAAGCCAACAACTTGTTGTCATTGCTCTGATGAAGGCCTGAGTCAACAGGCCGAAAGCTTAGCAAAGAAATAGTTTACGTGGTGTTTCCACAAAACTTATTTATATTACATTATCACCATGAAAACTTTCAAAGAATTAGATATGGAAGTATCCACAATTTATTATTTACTAGCTAATGTATTATATACACTAGTACTGTAAATTTGTACTTGTACAGTAGTCCCTCAGATATATTGACAATTAATAATGACAAATAAATTATTTTAGCAGTATAATATTTTGTGTTTTACTGTATATTTTACCTGCACATTATTCTAGAGGATTTCATATATTATAATCCTCATGCCACAAGATCTAATTAGAAGATTTCACATATTCTAGGAAATCCTACAGGATTTCATTTCTTTTGCACAGGATCCTATACAAGAACCTGTAGGATGCTGTACAAGATCCTGTAGGATCCTATACAAGATCCTGTAGGATATTGTATAAGATCATATAGCCAGTGGGATCTACAGATCCTATAGGATCCTAAGTAGGATCCTATAAGTTCTTGTACAAGATCCTACAGGATCTTGTAGGATCCTACTCAGGATCTTATAGGATCCTACTCAGGATCCTACAGGAAGATTCTGTAGGATCCTATAGGATCCTACAGGATTCTGTAGGATCCTGTAGGATCCGATCCTACAGGATCCTAGTAGGATCTTAGTTTAAGAAAATTTAGGATCCTGTTAGGATCCTGGTAGGATCCTGTTAGGATCCTACCAGGATCGGATCCTGTTAGGATCCTGTTAGGATCCTGTTAGGATCCTACCAGGATCCTGTTAGGATCCTACCAGGATCCTGCCAGGATCCTACCAGGATCCTACCAGGATCCTGTTAGGATCCTGATCAGGATTTTTACCAGGGAACTGAACCAACGATCAGGTCTCATTGCTTTATTCAAAATAACTAAAAATACATGAAGGCAACAACTCCCCGCCCACTTTTACATGCTTTTTTGAAACACCCACCCCCTGATTAAAATAAGCACTAGCTCCTGTACAGCCAATATAAAAACAAACAGATATGATATTAAACCCTTGGGATAATTATGGAATTTATGGATAAGATGACAAAACTGATTAAAATCATTGAACACATCAAAGCAAAACTTACAGTAGAATCACACTCATTACAGTAGGAATTCTAGAATACATAATTATATTATTAGGCGAATATAGCCGCTGACCGAGAGCAGCGGAACAAATGACCCAAATTTCTGGTAATATGTCAAGAAATACATTTATAATAGAGTCTGAGAAAAAACAATTCAATAGAATCGGATTCCATCAAGAAGTACTAGAAATACATAAACGCAACAACCCCTCGCCCACTGTTACTTGCTTTTCTGAAACACCACACCCTCCCCCTGATTAAAATAAGCACTCCTGATATACAGCCAATATAAAAATAAACAGATATAAAACCAAATGATATCAAATCCTTGGGATAATTATAGAATTTATGGATAGGATGGCAAAACTTATTTAAATCATTTAATGAAAGTTGAGCATATCAAAGCAAAACTTAGATTTCATTATTAAATTCTGGTTGTAAAAATTATATTGTTTTTAGGATTATTTTTTAGCAAGCCTTTAAATGGCTTCCCTGTGCAATAGATGTTTTGCAAAGGCAGAATTAAAAGTTAACAGCTCAAAAATTACATTTACATGTATAATAGAGTCTGAGATAAAAACAATTCAGTAGAATCAGATTCTAGAAAGAAGTATTAAACAAACCAATGTTTCAGTCGAAAAATCGGAAACACAGGCAAGAAAACCGGTATTTTTAATAATAAATTAAAACGTGCATGCAAAGTCAATGAAAAACATCACGTCCACGTGATGGTAGTGTTTTAAGTTAGCTTTAGTTAAGCTGACTTATGGTTTGGACGAGCAAAGGGAAAGCACGAAAACGTGAAGCTGTATATTGTTTTAGGACATAAAGACAAAATACAAATTATAAATCCCCTACCGTTAACTTAATTGAGACCACTACCAATGCAATTCAGTTCGAGTTTTGTTTACCATACAGCGTTTGGTTTCTTCAGGTTCTCTTGGTTTCGCTTCAAAATATACCGGCTGTTTGTATCCTTTTCTTCGTTGTTCACTTTTATTATTTAAGTAGAGCATGCTCCATTTCGTTAAACGAAAGCAAAATACTGACAGATTTATTAGTTTTCTTCGTCGCTAGTCTCCAGTGTCCAACTATTCTTACCGCGTGACACCGTACCAAACATATTTAAGCAATAGAAAACATTTTCCGTGTTTCTATAGAGTTTTAGTATAATTTCATAGTGGAAAAGAGGCTTTCCAGCTTTCTGATTGGTCCGCTCAGCGGTGAATCTTTAACAATTATTCACCGAAGTGGAGGTGAATAGTGCTGGATATTCACCGAGCCGCTTCGGCGAGGTGAATATCCACACTATTCACCGACACTGAGGTGAATAATTGTTTTAGCATATACCTCATAAATGAAATAACAAGTTTAACATTCTTATATTTTTCGGTATTTTTATACAAGACACGGCTGCTAGCAACTTGGGCACTTGGCGACGGCGTACTCGATATTTGTCGACAAAACAGTTTTTACAGCTTTTGAATATATTAATGGCTAGAAAATTGTAAAGAAACATACCTGTGGACACTCTTCTACCTAATTTTGTTGACTTTTCTCGTTATTCTACTACATCAGCCTTGTTTATCAACAAAATCTCCTGCTTCGGTAAACATACAGCAAAACTGTCTGCCATTTTGTTTTGCCCGCAGGTGAATAGTGCAGGATATCCCGAGCTAGAGGAACCAATCAGATTGCGTGAAAAGCACTATTCACCTGCGAGGTATATGCTAAGAGGTAATAGTCACCGCCTAGCGCGGTGACTATTTTATCACAAGAAATTGTTCTTCAAAAGTAGTTTTGGAAAAGAGACTGGTTACTTATTCAACACTGCACTGACTTTACTCGTTTCAGTCTCCCCTCGGAGTTGTCATTTTGAAGTATGAGATTTTAGAATTTGTCGATTCATTGAAGTGTTGATTTTTTTTTTTCAAAATGGGGTCTGTAGTTTTTGAGACAAACAAAAGAGAACAAGACGCCCGCTAGGCGTGAACTCGGGCTACTGTGGGCTGGCGCCTTGCAAAATAATATAACAACAGCAGTGCTGTTTGGAGTTAATGGTTGAATTTGATGCAACTTTCAGTCAATTGACTGTGAGTATACTGGTGTACCAAAACATTGATTTGGCAGCCATACCGGTCCGCCAAAACATTGAAATGGTGGCCAATCAGCCATATTGGTGTATCAAAACAATGAAATAGTGGCAATACTGGTGTACCAAAACATCTAAATGGTGTCCATAATGGTGTACCAAAGCAATGAAATAGTGTGGCCATACCGGTGTACCAAAACAATTAAATGGTGGCCATATTGGTGTACCAAAACAATGAAATAGTGTGGCCATACTGGTCTACCAAAACAACGAAATAGTGGCCATACTGGTGTACCAAAACAATGAAATAGCAGCCATACTGGTGTACCAAAACAATGAAATAGTGGCCATATTGGTGTACCAAAACAATGAAATGGTGGCCATATTGGTGTACCAAAACAATGAAATGGTGGCCATACTGATGTACCAAAACAATGAAATAGTGGCCATATTGGTGTACAAAACAATAAAATGGTGGCCATATTGGTGTACCAAAACAATGAAATGGCAGCCATACTGGTGTACTTAAACATTGAAATGGTGGCTATATTGGTGTACCCAAACAATAATACACACTTGATGAAAGTAATGTATAAACTGTTGAATAACATCGACTTTTATTTGCAAGACATCAGTACAATAAATCAATAATAAACAATACAAGCAAAAATGAAGCAAACCACAAACATTAATACAGTTTAAACCTCAATACATTTAAGTTACATACAGCATTCACAGACACAAGTCAGTTCGGCTAAATGTCAACCTCGAATCGATGAAGATGTAAAACATAGCATGTTTACCTTTCACTTGCAAGTTGGCTTTATCAACTTTCTTTGTTCTTTGATTTACAGCACTTGAGCAACATTCTTCAATAACACATATGTATAAAATTGATCGAGAACACATTGATCGAGAGTTGATCGATTTGAGTACTACACCGTTTCAGCGTACGGTTATCGAGATCGCCGACCAACACAGGTCTACTATGATCTACTGTAAGCATAGTGAGCGTGTTTATCATTAAAAAACAAATTCACTTCGAACAACACAACCAAAGGCGTCAGAAGAAAAAACTCGCTACTCCTGCAGCCATGATGAAACATCAGCATTTGAGCTGTGACGTCGTCATACCTGCAGTTTCGCAAAGCCTGTTGGGGCAATATCGCGACAAAAAAAACACCAACCTAATAAGGACTCGTCCGACCACAGGTCGCCCGAGTAATAATACTGAAAACATTTATCACTGAGATGTTATACATATCAAATATCGTAAAAACAAAACTTTATAAAAGTAAGGAAGTATATTTTCTATATTTCTTCGTATTTTTTGTATGTTTTAGTGGCTAGGTTTTGGTTGTCGCGATGTTTTCGAAAAATTCGTCATGAGTGAAGAACATATTGAACTTGAATTAAGTGCAAAAAAGCCGTAACACAGGATCCAAAACACCAAAATAAAAGCCTTTTTAGCATATATTTGAATGTATGTACAAGTTCAATTCCAAAGTAGGATGTTGTTTACTCCTTTTTTTGAAATTATTTACTGACAAAGACTGGCTTGCTAACATCGTCTGTGAATAAAAGTTAATAAACAGAATCACCGCTGTTAAATGAAAGCAGTTGTACTGTTTAAAAGTTTTTGTTTCAACGTTATCGTTTTTTTATCAGCCTCTGAAATTATATATACTAAAACAATTAGTCACCTCAGTCTCGGTGACTATTGGTGTATTTACCTCGCCGCTTTGCGGCTCGGTAAATATTCACCGATAGTCACCTCGACTTCGGTGACTAATTGTTAAATAGAAACACGAGTGGAAGTTTGGGAGAACGAGAATTGTAGCAGGCTCCATTTCGTTAAACGAAAGCAAAATACCGACAGATTTAGTTTTCTGCATCGCAAGTCACCAGTGTCCAACTATTCTTACCGCGTGACGTCGTGCCAAACACACACACACACACACACACACATATATATATATAGATATACATATATATATATATATATACTAAAATTACATGAACGCAACAACCCCTCGCCAGTCAGTAGACAAACTTTTACTTTTTGAAAAACTCGAAAACATTTATATACTATTTTATACTATTTTATACTAGTGTATACTATTGTATACTATTGTATACTATTGTATACTATTGTATACTATTGTATACTATTGTATACTATTGTATACTATTGTATACTATTGTATACTATTGTATACTATTGTATACTATTGTATACTATTGTATACTATTGTATACTATTGTATACTATTGTATACTATTGTATACTATTGTATACTATTGTATACTATTGTATACTATTGTATACTATTGTATACTATTGTATACTATTGTATACTATTGTATACTATTGTATACTATTGTATACTATTGTATACTATTGTATACTATTGTATACTATTGTATACTATTTTATACAATTGTATACAATTGTATACTATTTTATACTATTGTATACTATTTTATACTATTGTAACTATTGTATACTATTTTATCCTATTGTATACTATTGTATACTATTATATACTATTTTATACTATTGTATACTATTGTATACTATTGTATACTATTGTATACTATTGTATACTATTGTATACTATATATTGTATACTATTGTATACTATTGTATACTATTGTATACTATTGTATACTATTGTATACTATTGTATACTATTGTATACTATTGTATACTATTGTATACTATTGTATACTATTGTATACTATTGTATACTATTGTATACTATTGTATACTATTGTATACTATTGTATACTATTGTATACTATTGTATACTATTGTATACTATTGTATACTATTGTATACTATTTTATACTATTGTAAATATATATATATATATATATATATATATATATATATACAAATATTCAGATCGCTCAAACTGATTCGCATTTTAACACGCGTGTAAAGTGGACTCCACGCATGTCGAGATTAGCACCCTCACCGGGCTCCGGGCCTTAGGCCCTACGCCCGGCTTGGGGATGATTTGTCTAGCAATCTATAGATAATCTATTAGTTAATCTATTTCCTGTACAGCTGTCAAGCGATCATTTTTAGTTAGCAAGGGCGAACACTAATTTATTCGTATTATTACGTTGCATGACATTCACATGTTGGTGTTGCATTTACCTGGTGAGGCGGCATCTGCGCTGTGCTTAGACGCTTTGGCGTTATCTTGCCCTCACCGTTCCTGGGCAGAACCATTTTAGAACATTTGTTGGTAGAGAGTTATTATAACTCCAAGTTTGGAGTTAAAAATAATTTTTAACTCCATTGATTGGAGGTGGTAAACAACGAAAGTAAATTATATAAAAGATGGACAGACGAAGTCGGGAAGGTAATATATTACTTTACTTACAATGAATGAATGAATGAATGAATGAATGAATGAATGAATGAATGAATGAATGAATGAATGAATGAATGAATGAATGAATGAATGAATGAATGAATGAATGAAAAAAATCTTTAAGTATGATTTAGTATTGTCCTTCGTCAACGTGCTTGTGGAATTTCTAGTAGATCTGTTAACTATTTTTTGAGATAACGTTGTTTGAGTTAGGTTATGTGGACAATAGAAGTCGATCGATTTCATCATTTTACAAATATACTTGTCATCTTAAATGTTGATTTTCACCAAGAGTTTTCACTCCTCAATTGTCTGAGAATTACATTATCTTCAAGCCTATTCAATTCTCTACATTTTGATGTATAACGTCATGATGATATAACTGAGCGAGAAGTTTTGAAAAAATACTAAAGAGTTTAGGTGTTTATTCGAGACACGCCAATTTGTAAAATTCAAAAAATAAGTTTAAGTCTCCTCAACATTTCCGAATGTAACTTTGGAACTAGTTATCGTAGAGCGTTGAGAAATATATTAAACAATACCTCTTTCCCTGGCGAACATATTGATATATAGTACAAGTTTGCAAGTGTACTGGAATTCTAATTAATCGTATACTTGCTTCCTTTATACTCCTTCGTCACTGGGCAAACATCCGATATTCATAGCAAGAAACTGGAGTGTCAAGGATAAAGGATTGCGTTCATGCTCCTATAAATGTCTTATTTTTTTGGCCTTGAACAGGGTAACACTGTTTATGACCTTTATGATACAGACGATATTTGTCGTTATTTACCAAAAAAATAGTATTCTAGACGTAGTTTTAAAGCGACATAGTAGGTCATTTAATATGCAAGGTCAATAACCTATATATTAACCGCGGCACATGACCACACATCAAAGATAATTTATGCATGAATAAACTAATCTTTTTTATGCCTTCTGTCTTGTACGATAAATATTTAATACAAAAAATTCTTCCGATACATTGCGTGTTGCATTTCCTTAGCTTTGTTTACTGGGATAATAAACTATGCTAATAAACTGAAATCTCCTAGCCGCTTTATTAAAACTTTGAGAACAGAATTTATAAACTATGTATTTTAACTGACCTCCAATAAGGGAGTTGTAACTCTACTTAACTATGAAAATAAGAGTTAAGGAGCTGTATTACACGACGAAATAGGACGAATTCGAGACCGGTACCGCGTAAACGTAGCCTATATAACGAGTCTCGGAAAGCCATGCATAAAGAGGTTAAACACACTGCCGCTGCCGATTAACCGTCTCACTCGCGTTGTGGAACAAATTTATCTTTTTACTCGGTCTGTCGCCAGACCATTTTACTCGCGAAGGGCACACAGCGGTCTATTTTTAAAAATAGGAAGAAAATCGGTAGAATATCGGTATGATTTAACAAATTTTTTAACTTATGGACAAAACTGGACAAAACAAAACTTTAGTCAAACTTCTTACTTGAAAAATGTGCAGGAACAGTTTAATGGTCATAAACGACATGATTATCTTTTTCGGTATATATATATATATATATATATATACATATATATATATATATATATATATATATATATATATATATATATATACGAATAAAATAACGCTTACCCGGTCAACGATTTTAAGAAAAGTCGCGCCTTCTTTGTTCAATAGATCACTACCAACTAACTCTTCTTCTGTTGCGTCATTCAGCTCACACATATCTGGACCATCGTTCATAACTTGAAAATTGACCGAGTTGCAAGACTGCTCCCTTGCGCAATGTGAACCACACTCAATCTCGCCTTTTACAAGAAGCTTTCTTATGACATGGTTTCGCAAATACTTGTTGTCTTGTCTGCTGTACAGAACTTGGTCCGTCGAACCAATGCATATTTCGACAGTTTGCAAAGCGAAGAATGCTAAATAGAGTATAATACGCCTTGTGAGGAACATGGTAAAGCGAAACGTTCGTAACTACAACGCCAGCTGCATTGAATGGCATAAATTTCGCAAACATAGTTTTAACTCATTATATAGTGCCTGTCACCTGTTCCAAAACGTTTAATAAGTACTATTTACAATAAGAGTGGCCGTGTTGTATTGGATATACAAGCTCGAAAATATTCCGAGTCTTTGATGTAAATATGAGTAATATTTGTTCAGATTAATTCAGAAAAAGCTCAATTTCAATTCAATGTTTTAGAGCTGATATAGACCTGTTATACAACCACTAGTGGTTGTATCCGGTTGAAACGTTAGTAGTTCGTTAGATTTTTTTAGCTGGCTGAGAAAGGTTGGCGAAAATTGTAAAAACAAACTAGCAAAGTAATTACATTGCCTTTACTGCAATTATCGCAAAAAAAGTTTTTTAACTCAACACGTTGTTTTAAATGAGATTGGTATATCAAATCCACACGAGATCAACGCCAGCTGCATTGAATGGCATAAATTTCGCAAACCAAGCTTTAACTCATTATATATAGTCTGTCACCTGTTCCAAAAGGTTTAATAAGTACTATTTACAATATGAGTGGCCGTGTTGTATTGGATATACAAGCTCGAAAATACTCCGAGTCTTTGATGTAAATATGAGTAATATTTGTTCAGATTAATTCAGAAAAAGCTCAATTTCAATGTTTTAGAGCTGTTTCCTTCACGGTCATGATTTCTTTTGTGTTTTCTTCATGAATTATTGATATTTTAATTGACAGAGCGTGAGGTCTGTACTAGTGGGTACGGGTGTCACAGCGAATATATTATTAGATTCCCGCGGATAGTGTCCCTCACATGTAAGAAGAAAAAACCCCTCAGATTTGCCAGGAACTCTTTAATTCCTTTTTATTAGTTGACAAAATCAGTTCCAAAATCCAGTTTCAAAATTCAGTTCCCTAACAAAGACGTTAGCTAGTCGCGAACAGCTCGATTTTAAAGGGTCAAGATTTTTTGCAGCCGACATTTTTAGCAGGGATATATAAACGTCGCTAGCAGAGCCTTTCATCAGAATAATATATAACGTCTAAAAAGTCAATAACTATATATAGCTCCAGTTGAAACGTTAGTAGTTTTTTTTAGCTGGCTGAATGTTGAAGCAACTGCAGGGGAACCAAGCCCATGTAATTTCAAGACCGCGACCTCGTGTAAACACCTAAGACATAAGACATAAGAAAAACGCTACGTTTCGGTACGGCATTGTTGAAGTGGTGTTACACGATGCGATCTTTCTTGCAACTTGCAACAAATCATTGAATGTTGTAAGTTGCATAAAAAATCTCACCCTGTAACACCCGTAGCAACTTGCGCGATTTTGTCATTTTTGCCGTGTTGCAACTAGTTGCAAGAAAAGTTGGATGGCTTCTACTTTTTGCTGCAACTTACGAAAAAAATCGCAAATTGCTGAACGTGTAACACCCTTCCTGCAACTTGCGATTTTTTTTTCCATATGTAAATTTGTTGAAAGTTGCAAGAAAAATCGCATCGTGTAACCGTTACAAAATGCAACCCGGTTTTATGCAACTGGCGCCTAAGACAATTAATCTGTCTAAAACTATATAAGGTTGTCAGTATAATTACAGAACCATCCTCAGAGAAACATGAGAAAATTTTTCATGATTTTTTACACTGCTAAAGTCAACCGAAAATTTTCGGCTGACTCGAGCGGGGTTTTAACTCGTACCTTCAGGATTCCGGTCCGCCGCTCTACCTGTTGAGCTATCGAGCCGCACAGGGATTGGAGGGCGAGTTTTATCCAACTTAATTAAGTGCACGAGATAATTCTCGCGACAACTTAAACGCTAATCCGTGAGGAAGTGCAGCGTTTCAATTCTATTACAGAACCATCCTCAGAGAAACATGAGAAAATTTTTAAGTTTGATTAAACTCGCCTCCAATCCCTGTGCGGCTCGAGCTCAACAGGTAGAGCGGCGGGCCGGCATCCTGAAGGTGCGAGTTCAAATCCCACTCGAGTCAGCCGAAATTTTTTGGTTGACTTTAGCAGTGTATATAAGAATCATGAAAAATTTTCTCCTTTGTCAGTTTTATCCATGCATGAGGAAAGACTGAGGTAACACCTGTATACACACTCTAGTTTTGATGGCATTCCTTATCGGATAGTGTATACTTTGAAGGTCAGGGGTGTTGGCAGTCGTGATTATTCATTTATATACTAAAATTTAGAGCTTTTTGAAAGCACAATGTGATGGATGGGATATCTGTAAAGTGCTGCCTATTTATGTTTGTGTTTTATTTGAATTGGCTAATTCAGAATTCTATCCAAACAGCGTGCCTGAAGGCTGAAGTTCTGATTATTCTAAAGCCTGGCTTCCATTCAGTGCTTTTTATCGCGCGATCGACATTTTGTGATCGCTTTCTTTTGTCTTGTGGGCTCTCGACTGGATCCGTTCCACCCGGAGGCTCATGAGGCCAGAGGAGACCGGACAGCTGTCATGTGACTGTCACGTGATATTGTCGACCAATGAAATTGCGCTATTTTCTTATCGTTGATCGGCTGAAAATTTTGCATTGGACTCAGAATACCGAATATTACGCTGTTGTCATTCATTTTTTTCTTTAAAAAAGCAGTGATATGGTTTCATATATTGTTGGACTATCCATATCTGCAGGATTTTGCAAGGTAAATGTATTTTTTCTACTTTGTTTTGATCGTTTATGTTGGTCGTGTCGCGCTAAGCGAAGACCCCACATCCGGTTTGTCAACAATCTTCAAACCAAAAAATCTCGAATTCCCATGGTTCGAATTCTCTAATTTTTGCTTAATAAGTTGAAGAAATGTCTAATCTTGAATCCTATGCAGGCGATCCCCAGCGATCCCCTCACCGTTTTCGAGATATTCGCCGTTGAACCGACCATGGTATTTCGGCTTTCGCTAAGATGGCGCCCAATAATTTAAGAGAGCCTCTGCTACTAAAGCCTGTTTTTTTCTCAAGAATTTTGGAATTTTCGTAATATTTCGAGCTTTATTCTTTAGAGTAAGTGTAGAATGAGTGGTGGACAATTATTACATAGTAAAATTTGGTATTTGTCTGTTTTTATGGTCCAAAACGCTGACGTCGCTGTATAAAAACACCATCATATTCTGGAAAAATTGTATATCAGGTCATATCAGACCTGCATACAGAATGTACTTAACTTTCTTAAAGATCTGCTATATCTGTATACAGAACTGATATGCATAGATATTTTTTATATATTAAATAACGTGTTCCATGCCAGCAGTATGATTATTAAAATTGATGTGTGGATTATTTGTAGTTTATTATTGGTCATTGTTATTGTGAATAATATATTGTAGTTGTAGTATTTTTTTAATTTTTGCTAATTACTCGGGCTACCTGTGGTAGCCGAGTCTAGGTTTCGGCTTTGTTACTATTTTTTTGCGTTTTAGTCTTAGTCTCCCGGCCGCGCGAAATTGCCGTAATGGCCGCCACTTTGCGAAATCAAGGTTTGGCGAGTTGTTTCTTTTGAACCAAGCTTTTATTGCCATTTTATCGATGTTTTTGAGTATTAGCAAGACATTTCACTGTTTCTCAGTTGTTTACGTGTTGGCTATCGACTGGCTGTCGATCAAAAATAAGGCCGAAATGCGATGGCGGAGTGGCGGACCTTGTATGGCTACTGAGCAATCAGGACGTGTTCTTCGAAAGGAGCAACGAGGAATCAATCTCTTTATTTTTTTGTGGTCCGGAATCCAACTGATTCGCGCGCTCTGATTGGCTTAGCGAGCGGTCCGTATCACACGATACGGACCCCGATACGGACCGCTGTGGATTTCAAAACAAAAACAAAAAAAATTTCATTTTTTTACATTCTGTCATTTAAAATTGATCGATTTTCATAACTATTTCGCTTGCCACAGAAAAACTATATTCAACAGAGAGTGACGGGAATGCAAATGAGTTTTATTACCCAAATGGCTTTGACAACTTCGTGTGAAAACAGCGAATTTTAAAAGAACGCGAGAAAACTGAAAAAGCAAAATTTCAGCGAGCGACATTTATAAAGTTTTAAAGTATTATTGCTTAACGACGTATGAAAACAGTTTGAAACAGTAGGGAAAACATACCTAAACTTGTGAACACAGTATTTTGAATCATTAAATGAACTGACTATATAGAAGTATATATATAAAAAATCATACCACGAGAAGATAGAAAAGCTGAAACCTTTTGACACTAAACTGTCTTTCTTCTGTTATCCAACCGCTATACTCAGCAAAACCGCTACAAGTCTTTACCTTTTAGTCAAATATTTTCCACATGCCAACCTCATCGTGTCATGTCCTTGAAACTTGAATTACAAATGGCTTACTACAAACATTTTCGTCTTCAAACTCGAAGAACACACTTTCAATTTTCATGCAGTCAGCCAAATATTGAAAGCAACTTTCCAAGCGAACAGCCAAAAACGAGCAAGCGACGAAGAAGAACGACGAAGAATCTTTATCAACTAAACTTTAAAAACACTTGGACTGCATTCTGACTTCCCTTTGTAACTAGATCTTCAAGTTTTGAATGTTTTTTTATCACAAAGAAGGTTCCAAGCTTCCCTGTCAGACTGCATGTCGGCACTCGGCAGTTGTTTACTGTCGAACGATAAACTTTGGACTTTTGAATATCACGTGAACGTCATCTCGATTACGCAACTTAATTCGATTATGTTAATTTATCTAATTATGTAACAAAAAAATAAATACGTTATTTACCGTTTTGGTCGGTCCGTATAGAAAAATATTTGCCCTCGGTCTCAAAAATGTCCCTCGGCCGGCGGCCTCGGGCCTTTTTTAAGACCTCGGGCAAATATTTTTCTATACGGACCTCCCAGCCGGTAAATAACATATATATCTCTTGGCGATACTATACATTGTATGGCCGTTTTATCAGAACTAGCCAGGATCTGTTGAAGTAAAGGTAAACTGTCTCGTTATTTCCATTGGTACACTATTCTCACTTCTTCCTTTTCGACTGAGTGAGTGAGTGAGCTTTCTCGTCTCGGATGTGTTTTGTTTGTTCAGACATAGTTATTGGGCAGTAATGTCGCTGGAAAGTATCTTGATATTATTATATACACTTCCATACTTACAATCGCACACGCCGTTCATTAAGTGAACTTGCAAGTGACACTTTCTCGGTAAACATGAAGCTGTGTAATAAGGCGAAGAGACTTGACATATTTGAACGCTGTACATGTGTGGAAATAATACTTTCTTTCTTTGCTTTCCTGATGTCTGATCACTCGTCTCGCATGTGTTCTGTGTGTTCACAGACATAGTTTTAATATTGGTCAGTAATGTCGGTGGCAAGTATCTTGATATTATATACACTTAGGCCCCGTTCACACTAAGATCGATCTCAGATCGATCTCTTTGGATCGATCTGAAACCGAGCTGAGATCGATCTGAGACTGGTGAACGTGAGTGTTCACACTGCCGCGAACTTTTTAATAAAAAGCCTGAAGCTGAGTCTTGGAGAGTGGAGACTGGTAACGAAATTAAATATCGACTTCAAGATTTGCTTCAAGATGGCGGATGCCGTTTTATCAGTGATAAACGAGTATCGAAAAAAAATAAAAACGCGACAACAGGCCTGGTTAATAAACGCTCTAAAGCAAATTAACCTCATGCTAAAGAGAAAGAGAAAGAAGAATTTCGCACTTGTTTGCATGAATAATCTGTTTGCAAGTCAACCTGACATTGAGCGAAGGTTTTGGGTTCAACCAACTAAGGATATCGGTTTATTTTTGGAAAGAACCGTTCAGCTTTGGACGGATCAAAGACTTTGGTTAGAGAACTTTCGAATGTCCAAGGGTACCTTCAATTTCGTGTGTCAGGAACTATCTCCTTATCTTTGCCGACGAGACACCAATTTTAGAAAGGCCATAAAACTGGAGAAGCGAGTGGCGATGTGCATTTGGCACTTAGCAACAGGAGAAGATCTTCGTTCTCTTGGATGGCGCTTTGGTGTCGGGAAAAGTACAGCCTGTCAGATTATCAACGAGGTTTGCCAGGCAATTGTTGATATTCTGTTGCCACAAATAATGGAAGATTTGATCAATCCATAATATGTACATAAATTGAACTAACTTTTTCATTCTGTGAGTGTTTGTAATTCATGTGGATTTTTATTCACAAACTAGACGAATGGGGCTAATTTATGTGCCTGTTTAAATTGGACCTAGCTCTGCACTACCATCTGACTGGGCTTAAAAATTTGACAGACTGAAATGATCGATGTGTACTAAGGCTGTGTGAAAATATTTTACCCATCAACTTTTGAATAAATTTGTTTTATACCTTCTTCAGTATAATTACAGTTGGGACACACAAGTTTCTCATCGTCACTGTATACTGCAATGCAGTTGTTTTCACCAAAGTGAACACCTGCTGTTCGCACTTCTACTTTTTCATTGCACTTGCGACACTGTTTTTCAACACTGATTCCACTTCCATACTTTTCAACAAGGCTAGTATCTCAATAGAATAAAAATAGCTATCAGATAGTAATGATGCCTACATACATATTTAGTGGTTTAAAATAAACTTACCTGAATCAGAATCAATGCTTGCAATAGTACTATCTTCTTCTGGTGCTGTACTTGTGTCAACGCTTTTTTCCAGGCCAAGGGCTTCAGGTTTATCACCCAGAAAATAATCCATTTACCCAAAAAACTTTGGTTCTTTTCCCCTACCAGCTCCAGACCGGAGTCTTTGTGCTTCTTATATTCTGTTTTCAAATGCTTTATCTTTGTTCTACATTGCTTCCAGTCACGATCGAAGTCGCCGGATTCTTTCATCATTCTGCTTATTTTTTTGTACACATCAGCATTCTTGTGGGTTCCACTAAGTTTTCTCTGTATCTCTTCGTCTCCCCACGCATAGATAAGAGCGAGACACTCTTCTTCTGACCAAATCTCCCCCTTTTTAGACAATTTATCATGCAATATACTATATAAACTGAAAATACCACACCACAAAAAAAATATGCCTTCGATTTTCGAATGGCGCAAAACAAAGCCTGGTAGCTAAGCGCAGAGGTGGAGATCGCTCCCAAGTACGCTTTGTGTTCACACTCTGCACCGATCTGACTCAGATCGATCCGAGACCACCTCTGGAAGTGGACTGCTTCAGATCGATCTGAGATCGATCTCAAATTTTATTCGACCGTTCACATTAAGCTCACTTCGTCTCAGATCGGTCTCGGATCGATCTCAAAGTGCAGTGTGAACGGGGCCTAAAATATCAACACAACTATCAACGGCGTGTGCGATTGTTAGGCCCCGTTCACACTGCATTTTGAGATCGATCCGAGACCGATCTGAGACGAAGTGAGCTTAATGTGAACGGTCGAATAAAATTTGAGATCGATCTCAGATCGATCTGAAGCAGTCCACTTCCAGAGGTGGTCTCGGATCGATCTGAGTCAGATCGGTGCAGAGTGTGAACACAAAGCGTACTTGGGAGCGATCTCCACCTCTGCGCTTAGCTACCAGGCTTTGTTTTGCGCCATTCGAAAATCGAAGGCATATTTTTTTTGTGGTGTGGTATTTTCAGTTTATATAGTATATTGCATGATAAATTGTCTAAAAAGGGGGAGATTTGGTCAGAAGAAGAGTGTCTCGCTCTTATCTATGCGTGGGGAGACGAAGAGATACAGAGAAAACTTAGTGGAACCCACAAGAATGCTGATGTGTACAAAAAAATAAGCAGAATGATGAAAGAATCCGGCGACTTCGATCGTGACTGGAAGCAATGTAGAACAAAGATAAAGCGTTTGAAAACAGAATATAAGAAGCACAAAGACTCCGGTCTGGAGCTGGTAGGGGAAAAGAACCAAAGTTTTTGGGTAAATGGATTATTTTCTGGGTGATAAACCTGAAGCCCTTGGCCTGGAAAAAAGCGTTGACACAAGTACAGCACCAGAAGAAGATAGTACTATTGCAAGCATTGATTCTGATTCAGGTAAGTTTATTTTAAACCACTAAATATGTATGTAGGCATCATTACTATCTGATAGCTATTTTTATTCTATTGAGATACTAGCCTTGTTGAAAAGTATGGAAGTGGAATCAGTGTTGAAAAACAGTGTCGCAAGTGCAATGAAAAAGTAGAAGTGCGAACAGCAGGTGTTCACTTTGGTGAAAACAACTGCATTGCAGTATACAGTGACGATGAGAAACTTGTGTGTCCCAACTGTAATTATACTGAAGAAGGTATAAAACAAATTTATTCAAAAGTTGATGGGTAAAATATTTTCACACAGCCTTAGTACACATCGATCATTTCAGTCTGTCAAATTTTTAAGCCCAGTCAGATGGTAGTGCAGAGCTAGGTCCAATTTAAACAGGCACATAAATTAGCCCCATTCGTCTAGTTTGTGAATAAAAATCCACATGAATTACAAACACTCACAGAATGAAAAAGTTAGTTCAATTTATGTACATATTATGGATTGATCAAATCTTCCATTATTTGTGGCAACAGAATATCAACAATTGCCTGGCAAACCTCGTTGATAATCTGACAGGCTGTACTTTTCCCGACACCAAAGCGCCATCCAAGAGAACGAAGATCTTCTCCTGTTGCTAAGTGCCAAATGCACATCGCCACTCGCTTCTCCAGTTTTATGGCCTTTCTAAAATTGGTGTCTCGTCGGCAAAGATAAGGAGATAGTTCCTGACACACGAAATTGAAGGTACCCTTGGACATTCGAAAGTTCTCTAACCAAAGTCTTTGATCCGTCCAAAGCTGAACGGTTCTTTCCAAAAATAAACCGATATCCTTAGTTGGTTGAACCCAAAACCTTCGCTCAATGTCAGGTTGACTTGCAAACAGATTATTCATGCAAACAAGTGCGAAATTCTTCTTTCTTTTCTCTTTAGCATGAGGTTAATTTGCTTTAGAGCGTTTATTAACCAGGCCTGTTGTCGCGTTTTTATTTTTTTTCGATACTCGTTTATCACTGATAAAACGGCATCCGCCATCTTGAAGCAAATCTTGAAGTCGATATTTAATTTCGTTACCAGTCTCCACTCTCCAAGACTCAGCTTCAGGCTTTTTATTAAAAAGTTCGCGGCAGTGTGAACACTCACGTTCACCAGTCTCAGATCGATCTCAGCTCGGTTTCAGATCGATCCAAAGAGATCGATCTGAGATCGATCTTAGTGTGAACGGGGCCTAATACCTGAAGAGACTCGACATATGAACGCTGTGTACATGTGTGGAAATATGTTAATAAATACAGCCATCGTGCTTGGTTATTGCAAATTGTGCTTTCTATCGGAGAATTGGATTGCGTTTTGACTTTTGTCTGTGACCAATGTGTTTAATAGACTTTAGACCTTAGCACTGCATAGCACTGTGATTTTGCAGTAGCCCGAGTGAACGCCTGACCAGGCGTCTTGTTTGCTATAATTTGTTGTTCGTATTGTTTTTCAGTATACAAATATTTATTATCCCTTTTGCCCTAGTTGTCCATTTCAACTGAGTCAGTGATGTAGGAAGCAAGCTGATGGGGTGCCAGGGGGAAGTGTACACTTTCAAAAGTACCTTGTTTCAGGGCAGAGTTTTAAAATGACCCTTGAGGCACGTGTCTTCTGATAAAGGTCTTCTGATAAAGGTCTTCTGATAAAGGTCTTCTGATAAAGGTCTTCTGATAAAGGTCTTTTTTGTTGCAAAATTATATAGGGGGACTCCAAGTGGTTGGGGTGTGTGGTGTGGCATGTGCCCTGTGTCCACCCCCTGGTTTGTACCCATGAAGTGAAATACAATAGTTAGGTATTGGCTGTACAGTCAACTCTTAAGACATGAAAGAGTTAACTTTAACTTTAACTTTAATTAATAAAATCGACTAGCAGTGATATAACAAATACCACCGAATTACTCGAGTTTTTACAAGCTTATTCATGCTAAAAAGTTAAAATTGTTCTAGATATAAGGTAATTAGAGTTCTATAATCCTAAAAGTTATTAGTAGAAGCGTTAATAAAACAATTTTTAAAACGGTCCGTTTTGCTAAAAGGGATAGAAAAAGGACTATTGGATCTGAGGTTATAAGGATTAAGGTTCTTGGGCGGTAGTAAAGAATGAAGCTAGTAGATAACCCCCCCATATAGTGTATCAAAGGGATGCCGCCTCATTAAATATTCAGCGTGACTCACGCATGACTCACGCACCATGACTCACGCATGACTCACGCATGACTCACGCCTGTGACATGTTTGGACAAGACTGGAATATAGTTAGTGCGCATGAAGTTATAAAAATTGAATAATATGGAGACTTTGAATATTATATTAACCTAAATGATCAAACAGTCTTATACACGTTTTGTGGCAATAAGTGTTAAGAATTTTAGAGAGTTATCGTTTACTTTGGCCTAGTTTGTAGAGGAACGAAACAGAAATGGATAGAGACACTTTATATTTTTTATCTGAAACCTTGTTTGGAAGAATATAGAGAGTTTTGAACAGCCTAAAGTGTCTGAATTAGCCGAGATGACGTATAGACTTGAATTAATAGCATATCATAAATATTAGGACCTAAATATTCAAACAGAGTAAATCATCCTAGACTTATTGCTAACTAAACCCTAGTTTAAGAGCGAGGAAATTGTAGGAAGATAGAATGAGGATCACTTCGAGAAGTCATGAAAAGAACAATTTTAAATGTCGAAATATAAAGGCAAAGCGATTTATTACTTTGAAAGCGTTGTTAGGTTAACTGGAGTGCAAACAGAGTAAGTCATCCTAGAATCACTGCTAACTAAACCCTCGTTTATAAGCGAGGAAATCGTAGGAAGATAGAATGAAGAATCAATTCGAGAAGCCGTAAGAAGAACGATCAATGATTTCATGAGAAAATATAAACGGAATAACTCTTTAAGCTGGTTGCTACGCTTTCTGTTACTAAGTGTGATATTTGCATATTTATCCTCAGTGCACGTGCAGGAGACAAAAGAGAAACTCATTAGGGCAATTAAGAGGATTAAGCGCCTAGGAAAGTCTAGGCGAGAAAGTCATTAGCAACACGCGTACATGTAATATAGAATTTAAAATATTTTATTGAGAAATATATCTTTACACACAAAAAACAAACAACTCTTGATTATTATTGACTGTTGTTTCATGTGAATCTTCGTATAATCTTAGTCTTAGGACTATAGTCTTAGTCTTAGGACAATATAGTCTTAGTCTTAGGACTATAGTCTTAGTCTTAGGACTATATAGTCTTAGTCTTATAATCTCACCTAAAATAACCCCAAATACCCCCGGGGTACCCCCAAACACCCCCGGATACCCCAATCACCCCTGGGGTAACCCCTAAACACCCCCGGGATACCCCAATCACCCCTGGGGTAACCCCAATCACCCCTGGGGTAACCCCCAATCACCCCTGGGGTAACCCCAAACACCCCAGGGGTAACCCCCAAACACCCCTGGGGTACCCCCAAACACCCCATAGGGTAACCCCCAAACACCCCCGGGTTTAATTCAAAAGGGAGATAAAGCGGGCTAGGCGAATGCGAAAATGTATACATTTTTAGAGCAAAATATTGTTGCTAGGATACTGCTTTGCTTGGATGCATGCATAAATTAACACACAGATTAACGTTTTAAACAATTTATTTCTTAAAGTATAACAATTTTACACAAATAAACAGATCGGAGCTAGGAGCCAGGAGCCGGGGGCTCGGAGCCGGGGGCTCGGAGCCAGGAGCCAGGAGCTGGGGGGCTCAGAGCCAGGAGCCAAGGGCTCGGAGCCATGAGCCGGGGGCTTGGAGCCGGGAGCCAAGGGCTCGGAGCTCGGAGCCGGGAGTTCGGAGTCTTATCTTCCTTATCTTCCTCTTATCTTCCCATTATCTTCCCTTTATCTTCCTTATGTTCCTTATCTTTCTCTTATCTTCCTTATCTTCCCCTTATCTTCCCATTATCTTCCTTTATCTTCCCCTTATCTTCCTTATCTTCCCTTTATCTTCCCCTTATCTTCCTTATCTTCCTCTTATCTTCGCTTTATCTTCCCATTATCTTCCTTATCTTCCTCTTATCTTCATCTTATCTTCCCCTTATCTTCCCCTTATCTTCCTTATCTTCCCTTTATCTTCCCCTTATCTTCCCCTTATCTTCCTTATCTTCCTCTTATCTTCCTTATCTTCCTCTTATCTTCATCTTATCTTGCCCTTATCTTCCCATTTTCTTCCTTATCTTCCTCTTATCTTCATCTTATCTTCCCCTTATCTTCCCATTATCTTCCTTATCTTCCCTTTATCTTCCCCTTATCTTCCCCTTATCTTCCTTATCTTCCTCTTATCTTCCTCTTATCTTCATCTTATCTTCCCCTTATCTTCCTTATCTTCCCTTTATCTTCCCCTTATCTTCCCCTTATCTTCCTTATTTTCCTCTTATCTTCCTCTTATCTTTCTTATCTTCCCCTTATCTTCCCATTATCTTCCTCTTATCTTCCCCTTATCTTCCCCTTATCTTCCCATTAGCTTTCTTATCTTCCCTTTATCTTCTTCTTATCTTTCTTATCTTCCCCTTATCTTCCCATTAGCTTTCTTATCTTCCCTTTATCTTCTTCTTATCTTTCTTATATTCCCTTTATCTTCCCCTTATCTTCCCCTTATCTTCCTTATCTTCCTCTTATCTTCCCCTTATCTTCCCATTAGCTTTCTTATCTTCCCTTTATCTTCTTCTTATCTTTCTTATATTCCACTTATCTTCCCATACGATTGATTCTTATAAGATTGAATAACTGTATCCTAAGATTGAATCAATCCTATGGGAAGATAAGTGGAATATAAGAAAGATAAGAAGAAGATAAAGGGAAGATAAGAAAGCTAATGGGAAGATAAGGGGAAGATAAGGGGAAGATAAGAGGAAGATAATGGGAAGATAAGGGGAAGATAAAGGGAATATAAGGAAGATAAGGGGAAGATAAGGGGAAGATAAGAAAGATAAGATGAAGATAAAGGAAAGATAAGAAAGCTAATGGGAAGATAAGGGGAAGATAAGGGGAAGATAAGAGGAAGATAATGGAAAGATAAGGGGAAGATAAGAAAGATAAGAGGAAGATAAGAGGAAAATAAGGAAGATAAGGGGAAGATAAGGGGAAGATAAAGGGAAGATAAGGAAGATAAGGAAAATAATGGGAAGATAAAGGAAGATAATGGGAAGAGAAGGGGAAGATAAGGAAGATAAGAGAAAGATAAGGAAGATAAGGAAGATAAGGAAGATAAGAGGAAGATAAGGAAGATAAAGGAAAGATAAGGAAGATAATGGGAAGATAAGGGCAAGATAAGATGAAGATAAGAGGAAGATAAGGAAGATAAGAGGAAGATAAGGAAGATAAGGGGAAGATAAGGGGAAGATAAAGGGAAGATAAGGAAGATAAGGGGAAGATAAGGGGAAGATAAGATGAAGATAAGAGGAAGATAAGGAAGATAATGGGAAGATAAAGCGAAGATAAGAGGAAGATAAGGAAGATAAGGGGAAGATAAAGGGAAGATAAGGAAGATAAGGGGAAGATAAAGGAAGATAATGGGAAGTTAAGGGGAAGATAAGGAAGATAAGAGAAAGATAAGGAACATAAGGAAGATAAAGGAAAGATAAGAGGAAGATAAGGAAGATAAAGGGAAGATAATGGGAAGATAAGAGGAAGATAAGGAAGATAAGACTCCGAACTCCCGGCTCCGAGCTCCGAGCCCATGGCTCCCGGCTCCGAGCCCCCGCCTCATGGCTCCGAGCCCTTGGCTCCTGGCTCTGAGCCCCCCAGCTCCTGGCTCCTGGCTCCGAGCCCCCGGCTCCGAGCCCCCGGCTCCTGGCTCCTAGTTCCGATCTGTTTATTTGTGTAAAATTGTTATACTTTAAGAAATAAATTGTTTAAAACGTTAATCTGTGTGTTAATTTATGCATGCATCCAAGCAAAGCAGTATCCTAGCAACAATATTTTGCTCTAAAAATGTATACATTTTCGCATTCGCCTAGCCCGCTTTATCTCCCTTTTGAATTAAACCCGGGGGTGTTTGGGGGTTACCCTATGGGGTGTTTGGGGGTTACCCCAGGGGTGTTTGGGGGTTACCCCTGGGGTGTTTGGGGTTACCCCAGGGGTGATTGGGGGTTACCCCAGGGGTGATTGGGGTTACCCCAGGGGTGATTGGGGTATCCCGGGGGTGTTTAGGGGTTACCCCAGGGGTGATTGGGGTATCCGGGGGTGTTTGGGGGTACCCCGGGGGTATTTGGGGTTATTTTAGGTGAGATTATAAGACTAAGACTATATTGTCCATGGACTAAGACTATAGTCCTAAGACTAAGATTATACGAAGATTCACATGAAACAACAGTCAATAATAATCAAGAGTTGTTTGTTTTTTGTGTGTAAAGATATATTTCTCAATAAAATATTTTAAATTCTATATTACATGTACGCGTGTTGCTAATGACTTTCTCGCCTAGACTTGCCTAGGCGCTTAATCCTCTTAATTGCCCTAATGAGTTTCTCTTTTGTCTCCTGCACGTGCACTGAGGATAAATATGCAAATATCACACTTAGTAACAGAAAGCGTAGCAACCAGCTTAAAGAGTTATTCCGTTTATATTTTCTCATGAAATCATTGATCGTTCTTCTTACGGCTTCTCGAATTGATTCTTCATTCTATCTTCCTACGATTTCCTCGCTTATAAACGAGGGTTTAGTTAGCAGTGATTCTAGGATGACTTACTCTGTTTGCACTCCAGTTAACCTAACAACGCTTTCAAAGTAATAAATCGCTTTGCCTTTATATTTCGACATTTAAAATTGTTCTTTTCATGACTTCTCGAAGTGATCCTCATTCTATCTTCCTACAATTTCCTCGCTCTTAAACTAGGGTTTAGTTAGCAATAAGTCTAGGATGATTTACTCTGTTTGAATATTTAGGTCCTAATATTTATGATATGCTATTAATTCAAGTCTATACGTCATCTCGGCTAATTCAGACACTTTAGGCTGTTCAAAACTCTCTATATTCCTCCAAACAAGGTTTCAGATAAAAAATATAAAGTGTCTCTATCCATTTCTGTTTCGTTCCTCTACAAACTAGGCCAAAGTAAACGATAACTCTCTAAAATTCTTAACACTTATTGCCACAAAACGTGTATAAGACTGTTTGATCATTTAGGTTAATATAATATTCAAAGTCTCCATATTATTCAATTTTTATAACTTCATGCGCACTAACTATATTCCAGTCTTGTCCAAACATGTCACAGGCGTGAGTCATGCGTGAGTCATGCGTGAGTCATGGTGCGTGAGTCATGCGTGAGTCACGCTGAATATTTAATGAGGCGGCATCCCTTTGATACACTATATGGGGGGGGGGGGGGGGTTATCTACTGAAGCTTGTGAGTTGGATCAGATACAATGTTTTTAAACAGTTTCTCGCACAGAATTCGACGGCGTTCTCTGAGCGTGGTTAATCCAGCAGTGATCATGGCTAATTGCGAATAGGATAGGAATGGGTGGATAATACGAAGAGCTCGACGTTGTAACCGTTCTAGATCGTCGCTTAAGTATTCCGGTAGAGCATAATGGTACACCTGACAAGCGTATTCGATCACAGAACGAATGTAGGTAGTGTAAAATAAGCACAGTTGTTTTTCCGGTACACCAGCCCGCTTCAGTTGGACAAGAAAGTATAGTCTCTTTGATGATTTAGACAAAACAGAATCGACATGGGCATTCCATTTGAGGTCGTTGCCGACCACAAGACCTAGAATTTTGACAGTTTTAACGACTTCGAGATCTTTGTTATCAACTTTGATTGGATTGAAGGAGCGGGGCTGTTTGGAAAATTCAATGCGCAGTTCCTTAGATTTGGTTGGGTGTAATTCAAAACGGTTGTGATCAGACCATGACTGCATTTGGTCAACAACAGGTTGGATGAGGCTCGGTAATGATTTGGATACGATATCACATTGTATTTTTTACAGGAAGTGAAGAGATACAGTACAGATGTAAGTGTTGGAAGAACTTACTTTGGTGGTGTTCAGACTGAGTGCCCAGGCACGAGCACCAATCTGAACTGGATTTTTACAAAGATAAATTGATGGATTCTCTTTTACTAAATAACATTCAAATAATATGTAGTTTGAAGTTTTGCATGTTGTCATGTTGTATAATTACATAAGGCAATGCATAATAATTGTGGACGTAATTAATAAAATTTTAACACAGAAGTATTATCTTGCATATTATTATACAATCCAAATGCTATTATTATTCATCCCTTTGCCTTTGAGTGCTATGAACTATGTCTAAGACAGACACCCTTGGGCTGTACATTGTCTGTCTTATAGTTCATTCACATGTCTACCTTAATACAGTAACTTTTCTGATGCCATCTCTAAATGGCCAAAGTTGATGTTTTCTTGGCAGGGGGGGGGGGGGTTGCTTCACTGCCAAAATGTTGGACCAATGTTAAAATGATAACAATGCCCCTGATTGAATAGAAGCTGAATAGAAGTGACCAAGATCAATATTGAGACAAAACATTTTAATTTTATTCAAGTTCCTTATTTACATATATATTGAGGATACAGGAAATACCCTTTATTTGATAAAATAGAAATATTTGACCGGTCCAGTTATATACCAAATTTATCAATAGATATCAATAGATTCTGGAGGCAATCCAATAAATTATCCCGATTTTTCATTCACCTTAATTATAAAGAAAAATACAAGATTGTTATTGAATAATAAATTTTAAGCTAGCTTTATTCACAATTTTATAAAATTTGGGATACTACAAGTACAGTATAAAGTATAAAAGGAAACAAGACTGTTTGTTAAAAAATCGGGGGGAAAACCCCCAAACAAACCAAGGATGATAGTTGTATCTAATTGATCCAGATAATTGTTACACACAACAGTTATAGAAGTTTACAGTAATATTGCAGAATGCAAAACATTAAACCACGGAAAATGCATCATAAGGTAGTAAAGAATAGGAAACATTTGAGAGGGAAATCATTAACCACTAAACAACAAATAATGTTGATTTCTCACCTCACGCTTTTCTCCAGTTGTAACGAATCACACGTTGCACAGCACAACCAAATCCTTCTTTGTTGTAAACATCTAATTCGTTTCTGATTTGTTCCATTATTAATTGTAATATAAAATGCGTCGAATCCGAAGGAACTTGAGTAGTCTTGAATGTCCATCCGCCATTGTCACGAATATACGCCAAATAAAGCACAATCTGATCATATTAATTGTCTATGATAACCACGAATTGTTCTCGTATATTTCTGACTATCAGATTTAACAATTCTGGATCAACTGTGATGAGTTTTCAAAAGTTTTTGCGCATCTAGTCCATCGGGCAGAGTTCATTCCTCGTCTGAGATCAGATGCAAATGAATCGATAATTTATCAATTTTAGCGTTAGGACCATGATGCTTTGCGGCAGCTGTCCAACCTCCTCTGCATGAGGCAAAGAAAACAATCGCAAAAAGTCGCTCGTTCGACAAAAAAAGCTGAACGGAAATCCGCCTTAAGGGGGTGTTTACATGAGGCGAGCCAGCCCGGTAAGCGGGATACCTCGTTTAGTTTAGTTTAGTTTAATAAAATTCGTCGCAAAGTACATTACATGCACAACAAGAAACTATTTCTTAAAAGAAATAGCTGTTTCGTTCCGGTCAGTCGTTTATGAGGGTCTGTTTCAACAGCAATGACGAATTTTAGCTCAACTAATTGTTTCCCCCATGTAGACTGTCGCGACAATTTTTACTACGCGCCTGCGTTTCATACGACAAATTTAATTTAGACGATTTTTGTGTTGCATATAAACAAACTAGAAATATGCTGAAGCGAGAAGATTATAATAAAACTACAAAAAATAATTTAAGCTTCGTTTCACACATTTCAGACGTTGTACCGTCTGATCATGACGGGATTACTCTCTCCTCCGCAGTCCAGAGGGCAGGCTCTATTGATTATTTCAGGTTATTCGCAGTATAAATTCGACTGAATTTAAATGTGACGTGCTAGCTCTCGCGATTTTCGTGAGAACGCAATTATTTTGGCAACGTAAATCTTCTATTCAGTAGCAATACTCTTCTGACCGTCTACAGGAGGAAAATAAAACGTTACCAAAATAATTGCTTTCTCTGGAATGTAGCTGATTTATTTATGACACCGCGGCAGGGGCGGATTTAGACTACGTCAACTAAGTCGCGCGACGAAGTGAAAATTTGACGTGAATATATAATTTTCGTTTGTTGCACGTTGTCAAAAATTTACAAATAAAATCCTGCAAATAAAAAATAATTATCTAGTAGGAAGGAGTATGTTCTATTCTTAAAATGCCTCAGATCTACAGAGGCTTCGGTTCAGGTCAGAAAAATTTCCCCGTTGGCGTTTCTCCGTTTTCTTTCTCCGTTTTCCTACGCGCGAGGCCTCATTCTCTAGCTACGACTGATTTCGAGGGAAAGCAGTGGGATGCACGGGACATAATGGGAGAATCAAGGATCGGGTTCACAGTCATTTCCAGTCCGCAAATGCGGTGCAGGCTCTCGGTTTGATGAATTTGACGAAGGTAAATTCGTCAAATTTTGACGAAGTTGGTTGGTTTTTCAACGTTCCTGATTGGCTAATTTTGCTCTAATTACGACTTACGATTGGTGTAGAGGCTGAAACGTCATTTTGCAGGATACGCGCCTTTCTGAATAATCAATATGGTTAGCGATCGCTTCTGTGGTTCTACGAGGCCATGCGCATATTCTCAGCCATAATATTGCGCCAGAACTGAGTGGCGTCTTTTTATATTCCCAACACTCAATAGCAAGGATACCTACAAGACCTTTATGATGAAATATTCGTGAAACTTTCATCAAGTGCTTTATGCACTGAAGATGACCTTTTACAGAGGATTGAAAAAGATATATATCGAAATATCAATTGCGAGAATTTTATACAGTGAATCAGTGATGCGCTCTGAGGTCGTCTGAGGTAAAGAAACCCTACTATACTGTATGATTTGAATATCATTATAGTCTTTATGATAATTTATAGATTTGCTCTTGGGCTAGACTTCGCGTTTGCTTGTAATTTGATCTATAACATGTTAATGAATTGATGCTTTGCTGGAAATTTGATGTTGCTTGGAGATTTCATGGTTTTAATATTAATATCAGTAATATGATTAATTTTATCTTTGTGAGAGTGAGACTGTAACCTAGCCAGCCAACCTGGCAGTTAAAGCACTCTTCTCATACATTGCTAATTTCTGCCTTTAATATTAATTATTACAGTATATAATATATATATACACACAACATGTCATGTACTGCATGAATAAACTTAATTAGTAAATGATGATTGGTTTCTTCTTTTAATATAAATTTACATGTGTACAGTGGCTATAGTACTAAGTGCTGATATCCACATGAACCAATAACTACATGTGCTGTATTACAATTATTATTTACATTTTAATATCTGGCTTAAATACAATGTCTGCTTAATTCTAGTATTCAATGTTTATATACTTTCATAGTTTACAGAATTGAAATCATATTAACTTCTTATTAACCGAACGCGAGGTCTTTACAGAGAAATATCGGACCGAGGTCTTTTTGGTACAGACCGAGCCCGTAGGGCGAGGTTTGTACACAAAGACCGAGGTCTGATATTTCTCCGTAAAGACCGAGCAAGCGAGGTTAATAAAAAGTTTATTATATGGCATTTTGAAACAACAAACCTTACATTTATACCTTGTCATGATACGTACTTTAGTCAGTTTAGTGTGACCTCGAGCGTGTGACATAAACTCATCGTTTTCAATGTTGTTGCTTTTGTTGTCGTCGCTTTCGGACTCCTAAACTCGCTTCCAGATTGCTCTCGTCCCAATCATACATAATTTAGTCCTCAGGTTGTTGAATTCACAAAATTCTTGCGGTTTTCTTTCGTTGTTTAGTTGCCAACAACATGGCTGATAAGAAATTTGTTTGGTTTCTTTCCGTAATGGACCGCTGGTCATTACGGGAAAGTAATGGACCGCTAAAAATGTTTCTAAGCCAATCACAGCGCGCTATTTCACCGGAAGTGACGCTTGCCATTTAATAAAAACAAGTAATGACTTAGATTAGATGGGGGCTCAAGGGTTAGGGTGACTGGGATAATGTTGAGAGTTGAGCTCCTTTATGTCCATGTCGCATTATGGTCATAAATAAAGGCATTCCTTAACAAGACATTGTCTGCTTGGGTAGATGTGTAAAAGGTGAGTATCTGGCACCTGAAAACCAGACAGCTCATAGTAACATAGATTGGTAATGGTGGGTAGTAGCTTGAATTAGTTGTGACTTAATTAGGATGACAGGGATGATGTAGATAGTTGAGCTCCTAGAGCTGTCTTTGAAATGTCCCATTACCCTTGCTCTCTTTACTTGTGTGTTGGTCAGGCTGTCCATGTTGAATTCACTGACTGCAAGAATATGTTTTTTGTGTCTTCAAGGCATACCATATATTTTTTAAGTTAGTAATTAAATATAATCACATATCTCTACTGTTTGTTGTATTGCCTTCTTTTTAGAAAAAAATAATTACGCACTTACTATTACAAGAACTATTACAATAATTCACTAATCCAAATCCAATTTTGACACTTTTTCAAAAAAAGTATAAAATTATGTGCTAAAAAATGTTTTAAAACTTCAGAAATTTTGATTAAAAGTGTTGTCAGAATGCGGGAAATGCCATTTCCGAGATCCAAATTTCAAAAATTTTCCGGGGGGGCATGCCCCCGGACCCCCCTACATAGTTTGACTAAGTGGGGAAAATTCCTAGATCCGCGCCTGGGGTAATTCTCTAACTTCAGAGCTGTCTGGAGAAAGCTTTGGCCACTGCTTTTCCTGGTTAAAGTATGAGCCCTTGTCACCCTCAGATAAAGATTTCTTTCTCTCCTCTGAGAACACAGCATTGTCACCTTTATTCTTGCCTGTGACGAGCAGTTCCCGATTGTTTTCATAAGTGGCGCGTGCGCTGTTGTGGCGAATTGAACTCGGCTCGGGAATATTTTCATCCCGGCATGCCGAGATCTCGGCTGTTTTGCCGGGATCTCGGCTGGCCGAGTTAAGCATTGAATTTCTATACATGGCGGGTAACTCGGTTTGCTGAGTAACTCGGCTAGCCGGGGAACTCGGCTCCGTATAAACAGGCCCTAACTGTAGCTCGTTCAATCCAGCATGGCGGGTAACTCGGTTTGCTGAGTAACTCGGCTAGTCGGGCAACTCGGCTCCGTATAAACAGGCCCTAACTGTAGCTCGTTCAATCCAGCTTTTTCACTAACGGCTGGCCAACTGGCAGCTAACTTAACGGGGTTGTGTAATGATCGCTTGAATCTACCGAATCTAGCACTGTAGATTGCACTGTTGGTTACTTTGTACTTTTTAACAAACGCTTAATATGTACACGCTGTTTCGTGCACAGGCTATGCCAAGCTGCATTGCTATGAGTAGCCCGAGTTATGTGAATTAGGGGCTGTTTATTTGGAGGGGAGCCAGCCCGCTTACCGGGATAGCTCGGTAAGCGGGGTGATTTCTGGCTCGCGTTTATATGAATGAATTTCATCCCGCCTACCGGGATGATTTTACAACAACGACAATAGATGGCGTCGGCATCCCTTTGAAAAATCATCCCAGTAAGCGGGCCAGCTCGGTTAGCGACTGTTTACATGGGAAATTTTCATCCCGCTTACCGAGATCTCGCCTCTTTCAAGTGAGATCTCGTTAACTGGGCTAGCCCGGTTGGCCATATAAACGCAGAGGAATTTTTAACAGGAAAATAACTACACAGTGAGATCTCGCTTACCGGGCTTTTTAGGGGAGGTTATCAATTGGGATGTTTTTCCTCACCCCCCCCCCCCCCCCCCCCGCTGTCGCGTATCAGTCATATTTATGTATATGTATTAATTAATCAATGTATTTATATGTATGTATTTATGTTTTTGTTTCGTTCCCCGCAGGAACGAAACTGTTACTGTATTAGCTTTCCATTGACATCACAAAAGAAACTGTCATCACAGATGAAAATCGTCCAATCGTAGTGCAGTGTTGTTGACATAACTGTGATCTTATCCAATGAAATCAAAATTCCACATAAAAAATTTAGTTGGAGGCGTGGTTAAACGCCAAAACGAAGTGAAAATATTGCTGATCTAGGTAATTTGAAGACGTAAACAATCCCGTGCGAAGCGAATCATCAATCTTGTGCTGTAGAAAGTAGGCACTTTCCCCTCGTTGAATTCGAGAATGCATTCGTTACGTATGGCAACTGCGCGTTCCAAAAGGTCAGTCGCACTGTTTCACGCGTGTCTAATAATTTTAAAATATAGCTATTTTATGAACAATGTCAATAGTTTGAGGCTAGAAGTTCGTTATCATTCATTTGTGGCCCATCTAAATGGATTATTCTGATTCGAGTAAACTATGACCTATGACGACGAAAATGATGGTAGTCCGTTATTGACCTAATTTATATTGATCCTTTTGGCCTTGGAAATTTATGGATTTGCTATTTGCGATTATTCAATAAAAACCGCGCAGGCGCGGATCTAGGAATTTTCCCCACTTAGTCAAACTATGTAGGGGGGTCCGGGGGCATGTCCCCCCGGAAAATTTTTGAAATTTGGATCTCGGAAATGGCATTTCCCGCATTCTGACAACACTTTTAATCAAAATTTCTGAAGTTTTAAAACATTTTTTAGCACATAATTTTATACTTTTTTTGAAAAAGTGTCAAAATTGGATTTGGATTAGTAAATTATTGTAATAGTTCTTGTAATAGTAAGTGCGTAATTATTTTTTTCTAAAAAGAAGGCAATACAACAAACAGTAGAGATATGTGATTATATTTAATTACTAACTTGAAGACACCAAAAACATATTCTTGCAGTCAGTGAATTCAACATGGACAGCCTGACCAACACACAAGTAAAGGTCTAGCTGAATTTAATGTTCTGCATAACCCAGAGCAAGGGTAATGGGACATGTCAAAGACAGCCCTAGGAGCTCAAACATCTACATCATCCCAGTCATCCTAATTAAGTCACAACTAATTCAAGCTACTACCCACCATTACCAATCTATGTTACTATGAGCTGTCTGGTTTTCAGGTGCCAGATACTCACCTTTTACACATCTACCCAAGCAGACAATGTCTTGTTAAGGAATGCCTTTATTTATGACCATAATGCGACATGGACATAAAGGAGCTCAACTCTCAACATTATCCCAGTCACCCTAACCCTTGAGCCCCCATCTAATCTAAGTCATTACTTGTTTTTATTAAATGGCAAGCGTCACTTCCGGTGAAATAGCGCGCTGTGATTGGCTTAGAAACATTTTTAGCGGTCCATTACTTTCCCGTAATGGACCAGCGGTCCATTACGGAAAGAAACCAAACAAATTTCTTATCAGCCATGTTGTTGGCAACTAAACAACGAAAGAAAACCGCAAGAATTTTGTGAATTCAACAACCTGAGGACTAAATTATGTATGATTGGGACGAGAGCAATCTGGAAGCGAGTTTAGGAGTCCGAAAGCGACGACAACAAAAGCAACAACATTGAAAACGATGAGTTTATGTCACACGCTCGAGGTCACACTAAACTGACTAAAGTACGTATCATGACAAGGTATAAATGTAAGGTTTGTTGTTTCAAAATGCCATATAATAAACTTTTTATTAACCTCGCTTGCTCGGTCTTTACGGAGAAATATCAGACCTCGGTCTTTGTGTACAAACCTCGCCCTACGGGCTCGGTCTGTACCAAAAAGACCTCGGTCCGATATTTCTCTGTAAAGACCTCGCGTTCGGTTAATAAGAAGTTAATATGATTTCAATTCTGTAAACTATGAAAGTATATAAACATTGAATACTAGAATTAAGCAGACATTGTATTTAAGCCAGATATTAAAATGTAAATAATAATTGTAATACAGCACATGTAGTTATTGGTTCATGTGGATATCAGCACTTAGTACTATAGCCACTGTACACATGTAAATTTATATTAAAAGAAGAAACCAATCATCATTTACTAATTAAGTTTATTCATGCAGTACATGACATGTTGTGTGTATATATATATATTATATACTGTAATAATTAATATTAAAGGCAGAAATTAGCAATGTATGAGAAGAGTGCTTTAACTGCCAGGTTGGCTGGCTAGGTTACAGTCTCACTCTCACAAAGATAAAATTAATCATATTACTGATATTAATATTAAAACCATGAAATCTCCAAGCAACATCAAATTTCCAGCAAAGCATCAATTCATTAACATGTGCAAACGCGAAGTCTAGCCCAAGAGTAAATCTATAAATTATCATAAAGACTATAATGATATTCAAATCATACAGTATAGTAGGGTTTCTTTACCTCAGACGACCTCAGAGCGCATCACTGATTCACTGTATAAAATTCTCGCAATTGATATTTCGATATATATCTTTTTCAATCCTCTGTAAAAGGTCATCTTCAGTGCATAAAGCACTTGATGAAAGTTTCACGAATATTTCATCATAAAGGTCTTGTAGGTATCCTTGCTATTGAGTGTTGGGAATATAAAAAGACGCCACTCAGTTCTGGCGCAATATTATGGCTGAGAATATGCGCAGGGCCTCGTAGAACCACAGAAGCGATCGCTAACCATATTGATTATTCAGAAAGGCGCGTATCCTGCAAAATGACGTTTCAGCCTCTACACCAATCGTAAGTCGTAATTAGAGCAAAATTAGCCAATCAGGAACGTTGAAAAACCAACCAACTTCGTCAAAATTTGACGAATTCACCTTCGTCAAATTCATCAAACCGAGAGCCTGCACCGCATTTGCGGACTGGAAATGACTGTGAACCCGATCCTTGATTCTCCCATTATGTCCCGTGCATCCCACTGCTTTCCCTCGAAATCAGTCGTAGCTAGAGAATGAGGCCTCGCGCGTAAGAAAACGGAGAAAGAAAACGGAGAAACGCCAACGGGGAAATTTTTCTGACCTGAACCGAAGCCTCTGTAGATCTGAGGCATTTTAAGAATAGAACATACTCCTTCCTACTAGATAATTATTTTTTATTTGCAGGATTTTATTTGTAAATTTTTGACAACGTGCAACAAACGAAAATTATATATTCACGTCAAATTTTCACTTCGTCGCGCGACTTAGTTGACGTAGTCTAAATCCGCCCCTGAATTACCCTCTCGAAGCAAACGGAAACTAAACAAAAGCATTGAAAGCCTTCAGAAAAGAAATGCCGCATTCGCAGAAGTGACATCAAAATCATTATCCGAATCGAGCTCGCGGGAATCGGTCTCAGATTTTGCATCGAGCGACAGTGAGGATAATATATTCGTCACTTATCAATCGGCCGTTGGAAATTATATTGTTAATCCTGGATGTCTACAAGAAATGGTCGACAACTCAGCAGTGTGTAAAGATTGTCATAGCCCACTGCAAATAGTCGAAAAAGCCAATTCGAGACAAGGATTGGGAGCGAAATGGGTATATGTTGCACAAGCGAGACTTGCTGCCTCTGGCGGAGCAGAAATCTTGCCGGCATTCTTCTTCTGCTTCTTCGCCGATCGTGCAGTAATTTTGCTTGGCGCAGTTTTACACTTTGGCATCTTCGACCAGGCCAGTCGCCAGTCGCAATATTATTGGTTATTATAAAATAACATTTTGAGAACAAGGGCGGCGATTGGTTGAAAGTCGTGTTTCTATAACTTTATGGAAACACGGCAAGGTCCACGCCATTCAATACGCCACCATTACGGTGTAGGATACGCCATTATACGCCATCCAGTACGCCATTATGATTACGCCATTATGATTACGCCCACTACAATTTCTCGTTCTCCCAAACTTCCACTCGTGTATCTATAACTCTATATGGAACACGGAAAATGTTTTCTATTTCTTAAACAGTAACAGGATTTTATTTTTTTGCGGTCCGGTATCCATCTGATTCGCGCGCTCTGATTGGTTTAGCGAGCGGTCCGTATCACACGATACGGACCCCGATAAGGACCGCTGCGGATTTCAAAACAAAAACAAAAAAACGTAATTTACTTTTTACATTCTGTCATTTAAAATTGATCGATTTTCATAACTATTTCGCTTGCCACAGAAAAAATATATTCAACAGAGAGCTACGCGGGGATGCAAATGAGTTTTCTTATCCAAATGGCTTTGACAACTTCATGTGAAAACAGCGAATTTTAAAAGAATGCGAGAAAACTGTGAAAAAGCAAAATTTCAGCGAGCGACATTTATAAAGTTTTAACTGAGTATTATTGCTCAACGACGTATGAAAACAGTTTAAAACAGTAGGCAAAACATACATATTAAACTTGTGAATACAGTATTTTGAATCAGTAAATGAAACTATATAGAAGTATATATAAAAAAACATACCACGAGAAGATAGAAAAGCTGAAACCTTTTGATACTATTACTGTCATTCTTCTGTCGTCCGACTATACTCAACAAAACCGCCACAAGTCTTTACCCTTTAGTCAAATATTTTCCACATGCTAACCTCGTGTCATGTCTTTGAAAAAAGTTACAAATGGCTTAGCATTTTCGTCTTCAAACTCGAACAACCTACTTTCAATTTCCATGCAGTCAGCCAGTATTGAAAGCGATTTTCCAAGCCAACAGCCAAAAACGAGTAAGCTACGAAGAAGAACGACGAAGAATCTTTATCAACTAAACTTTAAAAACACTTGGACTGCATTCTGACTTCCCTTCCTAACTATAGATCTTCAAGTTTTGACTGTTTTTTAATCACAAAAGAGGTTCCAAGCTTCCCTGTCAGACTGCATGTCGGCAGTTGTTTACTGTCGAACGATAAACTTTGGACTTTTGAATACCACGTGAACGTCATCTCGATTACGCAACTTAATTCAATTATAATTAATTTAATTTATCTAATTATGTAACAAAAAAATAAATACGTTATTTACCGTTTTGGTCGGTCCGTATACAAAAATATTTGCCCTCGGTCTCAAAAATGTCCCTCGGCCTGCGGCCTCGGGCCTTTTTTAAGACCTCGGGCAAATATTTTTCTATACGGACCTCCCAGCCGATAAATAACATATACAGGGTGTATAAAAAAAAAGGCTACCCTTAGAAAATATAATTAACATTCTTTTCAAATAACCTATTGTATATTGACAGCCCTGGACACCTCTGAAGTCACGGATGCGTAAAAACAAATGGTTTTATACACCTGGGAAATTAAGATAACTTGAAGTGTATGCTCCTTCATACGTTTAGAAGTTATCGTAATTTCCCAGGTGTATACGACCATTTGTTTTTTACGCATCCATGACTTCAGAGGTGTCCAGGGCTGTCAATATACAATAGGTTATTTGAAAAGAATGTTAATTATATTTTCTAAGGGTAGCCTTTTTTTTGATACACCCTGTATATCTTTACAATCAGAGTGGGCGGAGACACGTCAAAAATTGCGAGAAACCCCACGAAATATTCAAAGCGTAATATCCGCAGGAGGAATTTTGAGTCACGGGTTTTGCGTGGAATTTTAAGCGCGGGTTTTAACCGATTCCTCCCAAATTTGTACACATCATTGGTGTATACAAGGGCTACAAAAAGTTGTGCGCGTGTTGTATTTAACTTGCGAAATTATCCAGGTCGGGAAAGAATATGCCCTAGCTGACAAACCACTAAAACAATAAGAAAACGAGCACACTCTTTTTTAGAACTATCTTTCAGAAGTGTAACTATGACAATTTGACAGGTTTTTAGTAAAACTGGCGATGAACTACGAGCGCGGGGCGAAGGCACCTTGATTTTAAACATGTGAGTACATCTCACAAAGCATTTTATTTATTTCTGATTTAATTATTTGATGGTGTTCTTCATCTATCTGGCTATATTTGGTGAAAATTTGAGAGAAATTGGGGGAAAATTCAGCGTGTAATAGCAAATCTCCTGACATGCCTTCCTAGGGTATCCGGTAACCTTAACCGTCCAGAATTATTGTTCATACTTGACATGTAATTAACGAAGTGCGTATATATATAGTTCGCGTATAACGAGTATCATATAATTAATAACAATACAATAATATGTAAGCAGTGGCTGATTATCAGTTTCGGATCCTGTACTCAAATAAATTTCACGTTCCTCTAAAGCCTGGTCTCCAAGCATAAGATCGCCCGAATCGTGCCAATCATAATTGCATGGCACGAAAAGTTAAAATGGATGCTTTCGAGCACAGATAGTACTGATTTTTCGTTCTTTAGATATCTACCGTACGTCGTTCGAATATTTTTTGTACTTTTTTTCAGGCTCAGCAGCAACAGTTAATTTATCTTTGTAATCAGGGTTAGACTTGTATATGCATTCCTATTTTCGAATTTCCCCCATTAAAGCCTCAGTATTCAGTTCACTATCAGCCCCAATTTTCGAATTAATGCCTTCTGGCAAAGGTAATGATCGCATGAGTCGATCGTCCTCGATCGTCCGGATAAATATCATTCTCTCAGGACGATCGCCCAGATCGTTTGCGCTCGTTGCGATAGTGTTTCCATGCATATGATCGCCTCGATAGCTTGGGCACTGTTTGGAGCCGATTCGGGCGATCGGTACGATCTTATGGAAACCAGGCTTAAGTGAGTCCTGGGGCACGTCCCTCGAAAAGTTTAACAATTTAAAATCTCGGAAATGCCATTTCCTGCATTCCGAAGTCTTCCCATAATTGCAATATTCTATGAAAGAGAAATGATGATGCAGCTAACTATTTAGAAGCCAGCAATTTTAACTTTAGTTTTAAAAGCGTTTTTTGTTTAATGGTATTGCTGAGTGGTTAATATAACTGGTTTGAATGGTTGAAAGTAAAAAATCAGATTGTAGTACATAATTTATAGTGACAGTACTCAAATAAATTTGTTTCGTGTGGCAATTTTGCTTGCCACACTCATCAGGTGATTAGACGCGATAATCACCTGATGATTGCCATACGAAACAAATCTGTAGTAAATAAAATTTTAATGAAGTAACCGAAGTTTACCCTCTTTTCTTATTCCGTTCTACCTCGGTATTGAACACTCTATATATATAACAGGTATGCTACGCACGCTCTGATTGGACGAGAGCCATTTTCACTTAGAGTACAGAGACACGTTTACGTCATTTTCATTTTATATTGTACAACGCATGCTCTGTTTGGTTAAATCTCACGTAATCACTGGCGTATTTATTTGATTACGCCATCATTCGTCAGCTGAGTCTCGGTCACTTTGGTGGCTTCTCCTTGGGTTTTTACCTCGTAAAACGGTTAGTTATTTTATAAAACAAATAGAAAATCGCTTTTGTGACTCTGTACTGTGATACAAACACGAATGACGCAATTTCAACCGGAAAAAATGTGCGAAAACACTCGGCTTCGCCTCGTGTTTCCACTAGGCATTTTTTCCGGTTGAAATCACGTCATTCGTGTTTGTATCACAGTACAGAGACACGCAAGCGATTTTCTATTTGTTAAATATATACAGCATATATATATATATTACAGTATATATATCTATGTGTCAACAGGACAACTTTGATCTTTTTCCTAATATATAACTAATATATTGTACTAATATATAACCAAAAGCCTTAATTAATTTCTGCCCATTATCAAGCAAGGCACATGTAGCACCGTTACCACAAGCGAGGCTATGTTGTTGTGAACAAAATGAGCTTTGAGCACCAAAGCCTATCCAAGAGTCGGGAGACAAACAGTCATTCTCATTATTAGCCAGTAAACCAAGTCTAACTTTACCATTAGCTCCTATCACGTTGACGTTAAATTCTTCCAATCTGCAGTTTTCTTGTAAAGACGATTCAGCCAAAAGTGACTTCCAAGCAGTTTTTCCAAGATTTGTTTGTCGATACACATTATCAGCAATCAAACTATACATTGAACTTGCTTCGTAGTCGAGCTTGATCCATTTTTGTAACACCATTATCTTTCATTCCAAGGCAAATCGTTTAGAGCTGCTCCCATCGGTTCATTTTCGTAATCAATTAATCGTTGTCAACAATCGACTAATATCGATTGTATTGATTAAATATGTCATGAATTAAATACGACATGTCCATGGTTTGTCCATTCAAAGGAAGGGGGGTGCTTTATAAAGTTTTTACTAAATTTGTTGTCCAACAATTCAGTCACTATTCACGTTTTAAATCACTGTTTAATCGCACTTTCTCGCGCAATCACAGTTCACACAAGAGACATGATGTTTAGTTTACACTTGACACTCCTAAATGATACTGTGATACTATTGGCTAATCAGTTTATGAATAATTGGTTTAGGGGCCGAACACTTGACTTCACCATTTTAGCTTCGCGGCAAGATCTTTTTTTAGCATTTTAGTTTAGCTTTTATCTACCAATGATACGGGTAAATAAGTTATTAAATAGGCCCTGCATGTTTACACGTTGCATTTAAATGTGCAAGTCTGGCAGACGAAAGTAACGTGTGTCATAATTTTATACGATGATAGTATATTTTCGCCGAAGCTCGAAATTATACATTGGAATAGTTTTATGCATTTATTGGAAATTCGATGCATCTGAAAAGCGACACATGTATCAGACACTGGTTACAGATGATCTGGACGCATTTAATTCGTTTTAGACATCGTTCTATATATTAATCGTAAAGGAGAGTAGTTCTGAACAGTGCCATATCCAGAGATTATTTGGGCACACCGGTCAGCGCTGAAGGCGCGAGAACCCTCTAGGGGGTCGCTCCCTGGGAAAATTTTGAAATTTAGAGTCTCGGACATGCCACTTCCTGCATTCTGAGATGGGATTTTTAACATTCTGAGGGGTGATTTTTAAATTCTTGTAGGGATTGGAAAAAACCCTCAGATTGTAGCCATACTTTATATTTTTTTGGCACCTCGGTTTGGGCGCCCAAACCGGTGTACCGGCGTCTCAAACACCCTCGATACAGCCCTGCGAACAACTGCATTGAGCCAAAACAAATTTAATGTAACTACTAAAAAATATAAGATAAATTTAATACATAAACTTAAGCAAAATAACAGTTATTATAATACAATTTATCGTTTAAGAGATGACTGTATTGAGACCATCCTACATGTTTACTTTTTAAAATAACAAACTATTTAAACGTTCAACTTTGTTTTTGAAAAGTGATGCAATTTTTTTCTTGCTTAAACTTGATGTAGGATATTTTTTCTCTTTATGATTTAATGCATGCTTTTTCCCCCGTCCCAAACCACCTTGCAGGATTTTTTTTCGCAAATCACCCCCCCCCCCCTCCAAAAAAAAAAAGAAGTCAAATGGTCGGCCCCTTAACTAAGGCATGTTCGTAATCAGTCATTACTTATCTGTTTAACAAAACAAGATTAAATCATTCCGGCATCATGCTGTGCAGAGTTGTATAGATGATCTGATTATTGTTAAGTATAATCGATTGTGGAAAAAAACGAAAAAATAATCGATTAATCGATTAATTGGGAACAGCTCTATATTCTTTGTAAATGGATTGTTCCAGTATGAGGCCAACACGGTTTCTCCGCCTGATAACCCAAATTGTCCAACATTCTTATTGGTCCAGTGTGCAGAGTCGTGGGCAAATGTTCAGTGCTATACCAACAATCCAACATGTATTAATAATACGTATGTGTATATACATGTATATATATATATATATATATATATATATATATATATATATATATATAATATATATATATCTATATATCTAGATTTTCGCTTACCTCAAAAGCTCAAAAGTCTGCAACAGGCTCATATATATATATATATATATATATATATATATATATAAAAGAGAAATATCAAAAAGCGGCTTACCAACCAACGGCAGAAAATTCCAGAAGAAGGATCCAAGATTGGATTCACAGTCTTGCCCAAGGGTAAATTAAAATTAAGAGAGCACAGACAACTTCTTTAAGGTCCTTTTATTAAAAACGTTTCGGCATTTCAGCCTTCATCAGTTTACAAGTCTTCTAGTTAAAATGCAATTTTCCTCTCCTTTTATAAATATATAGGAGGGTCAAAATTTACATAATTAACATAGAATTAAAATAATAATATAAGTCATAGTAATGATAATATAAGTCAAAGTTTATAGAAACAAGGGAATAAAGTTGTTGCATGTCTCTTTGCTGATTGTTCCTCATTATAACAATTTACACCCTTTTTAGATCTAAGTTCATTACGTTTATTCGTACCATATGGTTTTACTAAACAATTGAGCGGTCCAATAGGCTTATATTATCATTACTATTGACTTATAATATTATCATTACTATTGACTTATATTATTATATAATTCTATGTTAATTATGTAAATTTTGACCCTCCTATATTTATAAAAGGCGAGGGGAATTGCATTTTAACTAGAAGTCTTTGTAAACTGATGAAGGCTGAAATGCCAAAACGTTTTTAATAAAAGGACCTTAAAGAAGTTGTCTGTGCTCTCTCTTAAATGTATATATATATATATTTAGTATAAATTTACAAGTTTATAATGCAAATCCTCGAATTTCATTGGCTATTGCAGGAGAACAGGTGGGAAAATTGTCTGAGCATGCGCGAAAACCGTGATATAAACCAGCTTGCGGGGGACTGGGACGGCAATATGGCGGCTTTTAAGCTGTAAATAATCCGAAGAGTTTTTTGGTAATTCTATTTCTTTTTAGATATTTTATTAAAAACGAAATACTGAATAAGAAACATACTATGTTCTACCATACAATAAAAAAGAGAAAAACCCATAATAAATAGTTTTTGGTTATAATACACATAATATTAAAGCTCAGGGAAGTACGACTTGGCAGTTGCTCGTGTTTTATAAACGCAATAATACAATTTATAACTAGCTTGTGTAGCTTGTGTCTGGCCTTTTTGGTGGTTATGTCAAAGGTTCAGTAGAAAATGAAAAGAACAATTCACAGCAAAAATAAGGAGTTATTGTCACATCTTCATATCACTGCCAATTTAAATTACAACAGAGTCTATTACAACACATGAGTAACATTCCAACTTTTTTTAACATTAATAAGCAATAAGACTATATATAAACATTTAAACATAGGTACATGTAGCAGAATATATGTAAATTAAATAAACTTGAATCCTTTCAGTATCTTCACTCAACGTTGTTGGTCAACCTTTGCTTGAACACACTTATTTAAATCTAGCAATTTCAAAATAAGCATGTATATAAATATATACAGCATATTAAACACTTCACTTTTTTAACTTTTTCTTTAGCCATTAATATAGCTAATATAGTATCTAAAAAGAGGAAAAAAACACCAAGATTTACATGATAACAATGCAATATTATTTTTGGTAGCAGTTATTCTGTTCAATATTCCAAATCCAAAATGGCGGCTTCAAGTGACTCAAATTCAAAGCGTGAAATTCAAGTGTTTACGATTTTTTGAAGCTCAGAAACTGGTACAATGTTAACAATTAGGATCAAAAGCATACTTTGAAAGACAAAAAAATTGGTTGGCATAGGCGAAAATTTTAATTTATTGGCTTTCGTCGCTTTTTATAGCTGTCAAAATTGTGTACCGAAAATGAGCAAACTTTAGAGTTCGCGTAGGCTTCGGAAATGCAGTTGATTCTTAAACAGACTGGTTTTAGTCATACTGCGAGTACCTGTAAGCAGTTGTAAAGTTTCATTTAGACGATTAACAAACAATATACGGTAATTCAAGCACATTTCCTAAGCCGACTGTTATCGCAATTTCCTATGTACAGGGGCACAAGATTCAGTTCGTTTTCGATTTTTCCGGACGTTGTCATTTATTTCGGTGGATGGAGCAAAGAACTATGGATAATTTAAGAGAATAAAATTTGGGTGGCAAAGGGCTAAATTTTTAACTATGGCTCGTTCAAAAGCACTGATTTTAACTGTGTTTAGGATATTAAGCAAATAGGCGATAAATTTACACCGTCAAGTGGGCTTCAATATTAACAATTCACACAGTATTTTTAAAGATAAAACTATGATCCAGATACTTCAACTCACCTTTTAGTAGTATTTTGCTGTTTAAACAGTTTGTCGACACAAACAAAATGGACATCGAAACGAAAAACCCTGTTTGTTGCATATTCTTCTCGAATAATCCAAGGTTTCCATAACTCCGATCATAGGAATATATAGCTCACATGAAAGTCATCACAACCAGTTTTAAATCGCCGAGGTTTCTCTTCTTCAGCGTACCAAATATTTCAGTTAACAAAACATTCAAACCTGAACGAACCTCATTTCGAACAAAAATAAAGAAACAGAGCAAATGCGCCCGCGATTTTTGGTCAGTTAAGACAATTTCCCACCTGTTTTGCAGGAGTTTATAATTGGTGATATAAACCTCTGGGATAAACCAATGAAAGTCATTCTTTTAAAAAAAATGACCAATGACAAAATGCGTAGTATAGCACGAACAATGATAATTAGAGGGGCTCTGTTAACTAAGTGCCGGCATGAAAACAAATTTTACGCTGCCAATATAAAACCGCCATAGCATTTTATACTTTTTAGTCTGATGATCGCCCCGAGCGTATACATTTTTTAACTGCCAACAACAAACGTTCAACGGTCATTTCGGACACCTCCTTGGCCCGTACAGTAACCGATGGAAAAGTAAAGTTTTCTTGCATAATTTAGTATGGATTTTCATGTACAATATTGAAACAATATATATCCACTCCTCTGATTTGTAAAAGTGACAAAAAGATGAAAGAAACATTCAATTTAGCATATAGTTTACATCACGAAATCTTGTCAGCAGCAAGCGTAATTTTGAGATGTGTTTTGTTTCCAGTTATTTCGTTTTAAACGAACACAGATAAACAATTTAACGCTCTTACCATTAATAATTTCCATTCTAACCATTTTGTGGCCGGTTTTTTTCTTCTGTAGAACGTATTGCTTCGCCTAAATGTTCAATTTCTTCTTTCATTTGCATACTCCGTTATAATTTCGGCGCCATTGTTGCTTAACAGAACAACCGCTGGCCGTGAGTGATCCGCCATTTTGGATCCTAAACTAACAAGGCAGAAATAGCGTGAAAGACGTAAAATGACACAAAAACGAATATTACTCCGCTTTTCAGAAGACTTGATGGTTATTTTTTTTTGGATAGCTGGTGTATTAGTTGATCTGAGTCATTTTTAAAGAGTTTAGGTAAATATTGATGAAAATTCCGTCGAAATGAAAGCCTGAAAGAAAAGCCGCTGGTGCCTTCCCCTGCAGCTAAACAAGTAAGATATTGTATTATGTACAGATTTTGTCTTTATTTTTTTTGTACGATAAGATCTAGAAGCTTCAAACTTAATTTGAATCAGTTTAAAGAGATTATAAACTTCTGTGGATCATGTTAAGTAAAATAACCCCCATTTAAGTTATTTTTGCCAGCAATACAGCCAATACTATTTATACATGTAAACATTATATATTCACAACCTATATATACTGTATAATTACAGTAAGTTATGTTTCGAGAGTTTCGTTTGATATTAGCTTTTTGAATTTTTGGTGGTTGTTATAAAGAACCGATCTGGTTCTTAAAAGAACCGTTTAAGATTTGGTTCTAAAGATCCACTTCATGTATGATGTATCTACTTGTCCACCAACTCTCTCATTGCAACTGACCAAGATCCTTTGCCACTTGAACTCTTTTGATTTTGTTTTTTCTTCTCCTCTAGTAAGGTTCTTATCTGTACCCTGAAGAATGTTTTTAATATACTGGATACAGCCTGATGGCAGTCAGGAATGTTGTGGTGATCAGAACTCAAACAAGCATCAACAAGTGTCATCAGGACATTCTGTGTAGTCATAGTACCTTTCTTATTTTTTTTGTGAAGACTTTCTCAGCTGCTTCTAACAAGTGCTTTACTGCAGGAGAAATATAAACTAATGCTTGCTTTGTGTAATCACGCAACTGAACAAGACTCTGGCAATGCATGGGCATAGTCATGTTGTGGTGGGACAGAAGGAGGGATTGTTAAAGCTTTAACACAAGTGTCACAGTGATAATTTAACTTGATAAACTGATGATTTTACATGCAAAATGAAAATAATTTATTAATAAGACCTTGTAGTTGTCATTCTTGCTATTTGCATAAATTTGTTACATTGCATACTGTAAGTACAGTATTAATGGAATGGGAGAATTGTGAGTGTACTTTGTTTCAACTCTGTGACAATTTACCTTTTGAGATAATGCAAGAAAAATTTCAACAATAAGGCCACATGAAAATTCAATATACTGCATGCACCAATTAAGGATACAAATTGATTGGCAATGGGTACTTCATGTTTAATAGCATTGTATAGCCCAGTAACCCTACAGGAATATCGCAGTTTCATTGCATTTTCAACAGTCAAATTAGACCAAAGTGCTGAAAAATAAGAATGACTGATTATATTGACTTAGGCTGCTATACATTAAAATTACAGTGCAAGTGATGAAAAGGAAACTGTAAAATTCCAGTTATAAGCCACTTGCAGCATATGCAGTTCTACATTAAGGGGGTTTCAGTTGGCTTATATATTCTAGAGAATTCTATTACCTAGCATACATAACGAACAAGGTAGCTTGTTACCTTTTACATATTTGAAGCCTATATCAAGAAGACTGATGGGCATGAAACAAAAGTCCAAGAGGGCATATAACTGGGAATTTACAGTATTTTGCAAGAAATTGATCATACCCCTTCCAGAGCCTGTTTTTTTTAGTCAGACAAAATTCCAGAGCCTTTTTTAATTCTCGTTTGGCATAATAGTATAATTATCTTCACTTATGTCGCCATCATTAACTGGAATTGAGTCATGCAGTTGAGAATCGACACTGTCACCCCCATCCTTATTCTGACTACTCATACTCTGAAGATTGTCTGAAAAAAAGTGAACTAGGTTTAGGTTAGGAGATAAAATATATGATTTAGATTCGAGTTTCATATGAATGAATTTTTGGAACAGCAATGTTTACTTGCCAGCCGTTTCGCGATCGGCGCTGTTCTCTTCGCTGGATTCTTTCTTCGAACAACTGGCTTCCAATAAGAAAATAGAGTAGGGATAGCGTTGGGCTTTAATTTACTGGCCACTTTTGGTTCAAATTGACTCGTTTCGAAGTGAACCCTTTATATATAAATAGAGTTTAGAATACAAAGTCACAACTAACAAGGGAACAATGCGTTTATAAATTGATAGGATAAAATCAAATGTATATTTTTAATACTCATCTATTTTATAAAATCTATACTGGTTTTTATACTCGTTAATAAATAGATTACCTGCACAAAGCTATATATGAATATTTAATATTATGCTAATGAACAAAATCAAAACAAAGAAATGTTTGTTGCCTCGCAAAGTCGAGCAGCCTTTGGGTCAAAATTTTCCCTCTTGAGTTGCGCACAGCCATTTCTTCCTTCTTTCGACGACGTCCCTGTTTACCAGAAGGTATTCTGTACATCTTGTACCCATGTTCACTTCGATTACTACAACCAAATTAACGCACTACAAAACACCATCTCAAATCCTAATATATATCCAGTGTTTTCTGGGATCCATAATGGCGGAAATCGCCCATGTGACCGGAATTGCCCAATCAGCTTTGAGAAATCCGCAAACAATAGATGTCCCAACTCTTTCGTATGGAGGGCTCTGTTAGTTAACACTTCGGATCTTTTGTTTAATATGGATTTGTATATGGATATATATAATATGCCTTAGTGTGATACTTTCAGGTTTAATTTTGTAATGTTTTGTTAGTTCTTCTGTTGTTATATGTTAAAGTCTCTGTGAAGCGAAAAGCTTAAACTTTTGTTGCCAATTGCACTTAAGATGCCCATTACAAAGGTAGCGCAACGATACAACATTAAAAATAAGTTCTACTCCCGTTATGCCCTCACTCCTCATTCACTCTGAAGTCGGAACAGAATTAAACGAGTCAATCAGAAGAGAAATTCGAATTTATTTGATCCGTTGAGTGTCGACAGAAATGTTGACGGAAATTGATAGAAATGTCAAATGACTATCTCATTTTTGATTTTATTTAAAAGTGTTCATAAAATAAAGAGGAAAAACCTCTTCACTTGTTCAATTTCTCATCTTGTTCCAAAGATATTTCGGTTTTAAAGAAATGCAAATAAGATACCTAATGGTGTACTACTTAATACTTATATCTAATGTAACCGGCCTTGTGCCACCAACACCCGTTGTTCCATTAACACCCCTTGTGCCACCAACACCCTTGTGCCACTAACACTCATTGTGTCACCAACACTCATTTTGACACAAACACTCATTGTGCCACCAAAACCATTGTGCCACCAACACCCCTTAATTATATACCACTGACACCCATTATGTGCCACCAACACCACTTTTGCCACCAACACCCATTGTGTCACTAACACCGCTTGTGCCACCAACACCTCTAGTGCAGTTGTGCCACCATTACCCATTGTGCCACCAACAATCATTGTGCCACTGACACCCCAACAGCCCTTGTGCCACCAATAGTCATTGTGCCACTGACACCCCTTCTGCCACCAACATTCATTGTGCCACCAACAATCATTGTGCCACCGACACTCCTTCTGCCACCAACAGCCATTGTGCCACCAACAATCATTGTCCCACCAACACCCCTTAATTATATATCACCAACACCCCTTAATTATGTACCACCAACACCCCTTAATTATATACCACAAACACCCCTTAATTATATATCACCAACACCCCTTGTGCCACCAACACCCCTTAATTATATACCACCAACACCCATTGTGCCACCAATACCCCTTAATTATATACCACCAACACCCATTAACTACATGTATATATCACTAAGACCCTTGTGCTACCAACTTCACCCTTTAATTATATACCACCAACACCCCCTGTGCCACCAACACCCCTTGTGCAAGTCAGCAACTGACACCCTTTATGCAATCGATACACCCTTAATGTGCCACCAGAACTCTTTGTACCATCAACACACCTTAATGTGCCACCAACACACCTTGTACCACCAACACACCTTGTACCACCAACACACCTTGTACCACCAACACACCTTGTACCACCAACACACCTTGTGGTGCCACCAACACACCTTGTGGTGCCACCAACACACCTTGTGGTGCCACCAGCACACCTTGTGGTGCCACCAACACACCTTGTGCTACCATGAATGCCACTTGTACTCTGTATCAAAGTTTTATCAATGGAAAAATATACTTCATAGTATAATAAAATAAGAAAAAATGTTGCATGCACAGAGCAATTATAGAATGCCCCATCACTTTTGAGTGTGTCTTTATAATGTATATACAGACAAAAATACAACTCAAGATTCCCCAAAGGTCCAGGTCCATTGAGGAGAAATCCAAGGTGACTTTTTAGCTCAAACCCATTTAGTTTTTATTGGGGCATGTTTATCAGCAATTTCAAGAAAAAGCATTTTCCAGTACTTAGACCACATTTCATTTGGCCAAGGGTTTGAAATTCTTGAGATACAGTATCATGCCAGGGCTGTGATGATATATCTCTACGAAATTCATTAGAATCAAAATTCTTAAAGTGCCTATCTCATGGTTGGGGACTTTGAATACTTGTAATCTTTAGATTGTTCCGAGAAAAATTGTAATATATCTTGTCAGACGAAAATTTCATATTCATGGGCTTTTTCGCTGTTAAAGGTTCCGGAAGTGATGTCATTTTGACGTCAAAGCAGGAATATGTGTATATTAAACCCTATTTCTAAATCCCTGCTTTGACATCACTTCCGGAACCTTTAACAGCGAAAAAGCCCATGAAGATGAAATTTTCGTCTGACAAGATATATTACAATTTTTCTCAGAACAATCTAAAGATTACAAATATTCAGTCCCCAACCCACTTTAAATTTCCTATAGAATATAGTATTGTTGATATTAGGAGTAGTATTGATAGAGATTTTTCGATATACATATAGAAAACTATGTGGTCACTAAATACCTAACTGAAACTATGCGCATACGGTAACGTTTCCGAGCGTTTTCAATTCGTATTGTTTAAAGTATAAATAAGATGATTTTCCTCGATTCCCTTCAGAACAGTGTAAAGTTTAATAGATGGGTTTTACAACTTTAGTATAGGAAAGTAGATTAGCTCTCATGTCCGAGCACATGTCATAAAACGTCCCTCTCTTCCCACATCAATCCATACCACAAAAGGAGGTCACGTGATAAGGAGAGCAATATGTAACATCTCCCCTCTCAACAATAACATAATATAAAATAAAATTACATGTGAATTATATGATATGGTGTGTTAATTTATCGAGAGATCTTGTAATCTGCATGGATGGCATTCGTATCCCTCGACCAGACCGGGATCTTGCTGTAGAATTTGGATGGTTATTACTCACTGGAGGCCTTTGGTTCCGGGTTGACTCCACCTCAGGTGGGGTGGATGTGGATAGTTGATCTTGCAGCTGGAGACCATCGTAGTTGTTCACAACTCTGAATGATTCCCGCGTTGGTAGTAGATGTTGTCTGTTTCGACGAACAATGTTTCCTTTCTCGTTCAACACAAGATAAGACCGTGGCTCACTACACTTCTTCACCACTTTCCCTTTTGCTGACCAGCTTTTCTCTTTATCAGTCCGTATCCGCACTGTGGTACCAGGCTGTAGATCTGGTAAATCACGGGCGTGCTGGTCGTAAGCCTTCTTGACTTTTGGATTGTGAAAGACTGGTATTGATGGCTGAGCTGTTCCCGAAGGCAGGGTTGTGCGAGGATTTCGAAGATACATCTTGTACGCTGGAGAGAGGCCGTCATTGCTTGGTGTTGTGTTTAACACGAGTATGGAAAGGTACGGGTCACCACCAGATTCCTGAGCTTTCTTTAAGGACTTTTTAACTGTTTGGATCGTGCGCTCAACGAGTCCATTTGATTTGGGGAAGTGAGGGCTAGAATTGTCATGGTTGAAGTCCCAGTCCCGTGCAAATCGTTTGAAGGGTGCAGCTGTATATTGTGGACCATTGTCACTAAACACTGTTTGTGGTATTCCATGTGTGCTGAACATCTTTTTCATGGCACGGATAACAGAGGACGACTCTGCAGGCTTTGCAATATGCGCTACTTCAAAAAATTTTGAGTGATAATCCACGACTATGGGGTAGTCTTGGCCGTAGAGTGAGAAGAGATCGGTGCCGACTTTGACCCACGGATGGTCAGGAACGTCGTGTTGTATCAGTGTTTCCTTTTGTTGTCGGTTGCGATGATTGATGCACGTAGCACACTGAGAGACAAGCACTGTAAGCTCGTGGTTCATGCCCGGCCAATAAACTGCCTGGCGGGCACGATTTTTGCATTTTTCAATTCCCTGGTGTCCTTGATGTAGGAGATCTCTGACTTCCGCACGCATGGACTTGGGAACAATGATTTGTTGTCCTTTGAGGAGGAGGTCATAATTGTACACTATGTCGTGACGCTGGTTGTAGAATGGCTTCACAGTATTGTCAATGTCATCTATTGGTGGCCAGCCATTGATCGTGTATTCTTTTAGAGTTTGCAGGACTGGGTCTTTTGCTGTTTCACGCAGAAATTGAGCAAGTTTGGACTGGCTTACTGGTAACTGACTGATGATCGAATGAACATGATGAGCCATTGCATCTGGAAGAATTTCTGGTTGGCCATCTAGGTATGCTCTACTGAGAGCATCTGCAACTTTCATGGTCTTTCCAGGTGCATACTCGAAGATGAAGTTGTACTTTTGTAGGCGTAGGAAAAACCGTTGGATACGAGGTGGGCATTGCACAATACTCTTGGAGAACACCGCTTTGAGTGGTTGGTGATCATTCTGGGCAATGAATTCTCTACCGTAAAGATACTCATGGAACCTTTCACATCCAAAGACTACAGACAGAGTCTCGCGCTCTATCTGAGCATAATTCTGTTCTGACTTTTCTAGTGCCCTGGAAGCAAAAGCGATTGGATGCCAGGAATCAGCTACTTGTTGCTCTATCATAGCACCCAAACCAACAGAACTGGAGTCAGTCCGAATACGTGTTGGGAGGTTTGGATCAAAGAACTGTAGGACAGGAACAGACGAGATTTGACGTTTGAGCTTCTCAACAGCATCAATTTGAGGCTTCTGCATTAGGAAGTCAGTTCCTTTCTTTAGGAGGACTCGTAAGGGTGCAGTCTCATCGGATAGATTGGGGATGAATTTACCAAGGTAGTTTACCATACCAAGAAATCTCTGAAGCTCGACTTTACTTGTTGGAAGAGGCATTTTCACAATAGCCTCAATCTTTTTGGGGTCTGGCTTCACTCCATCTGCTGACATGATGTGGCCCAGGAAAGTGAGCTCGGTTGCACCAAAGGTACACTTTGACTGATTTAATTTCAATCCACTTTCTCTGATTTTAGTGAGGACTTCTTTCAGGCGTTGATCATGGATTTCTTTGGTTTCACCCCAGACTATTATGTCATCCTGCGAGTTGGCAGAGCCTTCACAGCCAGCTATGATCTTGGATATTTCGAGTTGGAATATTTCACTAGCCGAGTGGATTCCATAAGGCATACGCTTGAACTTGTATCTGCCAAATGCTGTTCCAAACGTGAGCAGATCTGAGGTAGAATCGTCAACTTTAATCTGCCAGTAGCCGTTGCTTGCGTCGAGTTTGCTGAAGAATCGAGCACCACTCATTTGGGAGATTATTTCCTCTGTAGTGGGTAGACGGTAGTGCTGACGCTTGATTGCTTGATTTAATGGACGGGGGTCTAAGCAGACACGAAGCTTTCCATTAGGTTTTTCAACAAGCACAAGGGCATTGACCCAGTCTGTTGATTTTTCAACCTTTTCAATTATGCCCATTTTCTCCATGCGATCTAGCTCCTTCTTGAGTCGATCTTTGAGAGCAAAAGGTACTCTTCGTGGAGGCACTACCACTGGACAAACATCATCCTTCAGCTCTATGTGGTAAGTCGAGTTCAGTGTACCAATTTCTCCAAAACAGTCATCATAGTCCTCAGGAATACGGTTGGAACTAAATGTCTCCTCAATGGTGGAATCATTTACCTTGTAGACGCGCTTGACCAAGTTGAGTCGCTCTGATGTAGCCAAGCCTAAGATGGGTGTTGTTTCCGATGCCACTACGATAAACAGGAGGTGGTGCTTTTGTCCTTTGTATTGGATTGGGACAATGCATTTGCCATGCACAGGGATGGAGGATCCATTGTAGGCTGACAACTTTGTTGATGTGTCTTTGATTTGTGGACGAGGCTTTAATTTGTTGTAGAGATTCTTTGGTAAGACATTGACCTGGGCTCCAGTGTCAATCTTAAAGGAGATGTCTTGGCAACCTGTGTTTAAAATGACCGACCAGTGTCCTGTGGCAATGTCACTCCTAACAGTATCTATCTTAAGAACTTCTCGGAAGTCAGGAACGTCAGGCTCTGTCACCACAATGCTTTCAAGGAAGAAGTCACTGTCAGAAGAAGAGTCGAAGGAGGCACTAGGTTGAGAGTCATCTACCTGATCAATTTGTTGTTTGCAGCACCTAGCAAAATGATTTTTGCGGTGGCATTTGTTGCACTTTTGGCCGTATGCAGGGCACTTTCCTCGTTGGTGACTACCTGCACAGAATTTGCAGTTCTTGATTGATTGGCGGTTGTTTTCCACTGGAGTATGAGATTTTGGTCTCTCGCTCGCTCTGTCGCGCCTTTCTTTCTCTCTTTTCTGCCCATGCACTTTGTAAACTTTCTTCTCCATATCTTTAGTAAGCTGTTGGGCATGCAGCTTGGTTTGTTCAGCAGCTTGGCCAAGTTCTATGGCCTTTTTTGAGTCGATTTTGGGCTCACGAAGCATTCTCTCACGAAGGCTATTATCAGAGACACCACAAATAACCATATCTTTAATGAGCGAGTCCTTCAGAGTTTCGAATTCACATTCGGCACTACGTTTCTTTAGTTCGGTGACAAAACTGGTGAATGTTTGTCCTTCTTCCTGGCGGTAGGTAAAGAATTTGTACCTTTGAATAGTGGTGTTGCTACGAGGATTACAGTACTCCTCAAATTTCTTAAGAACAGGCTTTAGTTTGAGTTTATCAGCTGCATTTTCAAACTCAAAGGTATCATAAATTTCGCGCCCCTTCTCGCCTATGCACGTTAAAAGTATTGAAGTTTTTACCTTGTCAGACTTGGAATCCGATTCAGTCGCACTCAAGTAGAAATCCAACGCTTTTTGCCACAGTTTCCACGATTCAGCGAGATTTCCTTCGAAGGTGAAAGGAGACGGAGGTAACAGACCAAGAGTTCGTTCCATGGCTCAGTAGTCAGTAGAGTAAAAAAAATTCTTCCAACGACTTCTCAAACCGTAGTATTATATTTCCAGAGTAAATGATCTCACTTCTGACACCATGTAAAGTTTAATAGATGGGTTTTACAACTTTAGTATAGGAAAGTAAATTAGCTCTCATGTCCGAGCACATGTCATAAAACGTCCCTCTCTTCCCACATCAATCCATACCACAAAAGGAGGTCACGTGATAAGGAGAGCAATATGTAACAAACAGTAAACAATACGAAAACGCTCGGAAACGTTACCGTGTGCACATATAGCCTTATATGTGACACGCCAGAACAGACTACTGTAAGTTGTTATTTGTTACAACGTTCAAATGTATGAATTTAACGAACTATTAATATACAATTACTGGATGAGGTTGAGCATGATATCAAGAATTATCAAGGCCGAGGTTTATGTTATCTGCCGAAGGCTGAGGCGGATAACACAAACAGAGGCCTTGATAATTCTTGATATCATGCGATAATCGAATTCAATAATTGTTTTATTATACAATTATGAATGTAGAAGCCTTTAGAAAGTTTTTACAAGGTTAGGTAAAAATAGTAAATATTCATACCGTCTTCAGTTGGAGGTTCGCTAACTTTTTTCGCTTTCAAATACAATTTTCTCTTTCAAACGCTGCTTTAAACTCTAACAGCTGTATGTGTAGCTCGCTTGTTTTTTCTTGGTGGTTTTAGCGTCAACAAAACGTGCCAAATCCCACGGATTAATCCGCTTCTGATCTTCACTCCTAAGGACGGCCGCCATGTTTGTTTTGTTCAAACCGCTGGCCAACGCGTCATATCAAGAATTATCTGTAGGTTGTTAGCCAATCACATTCGAGATTGTATCAGTATTGTATAATAATTTCTTATAACGTCCAATACTTGCTTTATAAATTCCTAACATATATATTGTAAATAACTTTTTAAAGTCAGTTTACCTCTTTACCTCGGTAAAGTGATTAATATCCAAAACAATGGTATACAAACAAGCAGCTTTTATAAATTACCAGAAATTTTAAACAAATACATGCTTTCGTTTCAGATAGTCCAAGAGTTTTTTGTTTCGGCTTTTAATTTCGCGCTAAAAAATCGCCAAAAGATTTGCTCGTTCCCAGTACCGATAAGGGGAGAACCTATTTTTTTACTTAAAACTAGACAATATAAATACACCCTATGTAAAGGACAACTTTAACCTTTTTTCACAAAGAAATACTATTGTACTAAGATATAACCAAAAGCCTTAATTAATTTCTGCCCATTATCAGGCAAGGCACATATAGCACCGTTACCACAAGCGAGGCTATGTTGTTGTGCACAAAATGAACCTTGAGCACCAAAGCCTATCCAAGAGTCGGGAGACAAACAGTCATTCTCATTATTAGCCAGTAAACCAAGTCTAACTTTAGCATTAATTGCTCCTATCACGTTGACGTTAAATCCTTCCAATCTGCAGTTTTCCTGTAAAGACGATCCAACCAAGACTGATTTCCAAACATCTTTTCCAAGATTTGTTTGTCGATACACATTATCAGCAATCAAGCTATACATCGAGATTGCTTCGTAGTCGAGCTTGATCCATTTTGTGACACCATTATGTTTCATTCCAAGACAAAGCTTTGTAAATGGATTGTTCCAGTGTGAAGCCAACATGGTTTCTCCGCCTGATAACCCAAGTTGTCCATCAGAAATACCATAAACATCCTTATTGGTCCAGTATGCAGAGTTGTAAGCAAATGTTTTCTATACCAGCATGTATTAATATATACGTTAGTGTGACACCTTCAGCTTCAATTTTGTAATGTTTTCTTAGTTCTTTCTTACCGTACAAGTTGTCGTTAAATGTTAAAGTGTCGTTGAAGTGAAAAACTTAAAGTTTCGTCGCCAGTGACATTCAAGGTGCTCAATAAAAATGTAGAGCAACAATAAGTCCATTTGATGGATTAGGATAAAACTATTAAACATACTAAAAATTTCAGTTACTCGAGTTCCACGCTCGAAGCCGTCATCAGCGTGAAACAGCGTAAAAACAAAAACACTAGCAAAGCAAATATACGCCATTGGCGCATATCATCATACCTTACTTCCATTGATTTTCAATACCAGTGTCCAACCGCCATCTCCGCATCCTGGAATTTCAGTCATATGACAGTAAACTGGATATTGGGGTGAAATTTCATCCACTTGAAGTGTGTAGGCACCGCTGCTTAGCGAACTAGATAAAATAGTTTGTATAGTAGTTAGTTATTTTAAACAACAACGTGATCCGTTGAATATATAAACGTTATATATATATATATATGTATATATGAGTAAAATTTGTTCTCAAGCTCGAATCCCGTCAGGGATACTCAGACATTTTTCTGAGTATAAAGCTTGAGAACAAATTTTACTCACATTACACCAAGCTACAATTTCAACTAACATCACTACCAGACTACCGACGTGTTTGTGACTTCGAGTATGAAGTTCGCATGTCATTAAAACGAACCAGATCGCGATTTATCCTTCTCTCTACCGTCTAAGTCCCAGTAGCTCAGTCGGCAGAGCGTCTGTCTGGAAATCAGAAGGTCGCGGGTTCGAATCCCGTCAGGGATACTCAGACATTTTTCTGAGTATAAAGCTTGAGAACAAATTTTACTCACATTACACCAAGCTACAATTTCAACTAACATATGTATATATATATATATATATATATATATTTGGTTTTAAAAGGATAAAAATACAGTCTTAAAAAAGTTCGGTTACTCGAGTTTCACGCTCAAAGCGATCATCCGACCAAAGGTTTTTAAAATATGAATAACGAATATGCCTATAAGTATTTAAAATCTAAATATATTTACATAAAAATTTGTTTTGGTGTCTACATTTAGACACGAGGTCAGATCTTTTGTTCGATAAAAATCGTTTGTCAGCATAAAGAATGCACAGTTTTTCTGCTAAACACAAGCTGCATGTTTCGCTGACACTTTGGAATGCGTTTGCACGCCCCAAGATTGACCAATTAATCTCATACTTCTGCTGCTTTTCCTTCAATTCCCAAACGACTTTTGAAAGAGCTGTCATTGTAGAGTGTTTTCTGTGCTTGAAAGAGGCCTTGTGGTTGCTGTAGCGAGCTTTAAAATCATTATTTGCTCTCAGCAAGAAACTTGAAAACATAAACTACAATACGCATGACGGAAGCTCATATGTGGCTGATTAATATAATTTATTGCAATAAATCAACAATTTTGCATTAATTATCATAACATATTCGCTCTTGTCGTATATGAACTCATAGCTAACTCGGCGAAGCGCCTCGTTGGCTGTGAGTTTATATACGACTCGAGCTCATGGTATAATTGCTAAATATATAACAACAGCGACAACGCAGTGCATTACAATGGTATACTGTATTATGATAATGATAATGTGATAACGATAATGTCGCTGACAACAATGTCACTGATAAGATGATAAAGATAAGGAAGACGAGGGGGACAAAAAGGATAAGAAAAAGAAAAAGAACGAAGAGAATGAGAATAATGTTGAAAAGGATCATAAGGATGATGAGGAAGAAGATGAGTAGAATGATGAAGATGATGATGAGGAGCTTGGTTGATAAAGAAGATGATGAAGTGAATGATGACGATAGAGAGGATTATTAGGAGAGTGATGATAAAAAAAGAGGATAAGTAGGATAACGATAATAAAGAAAATGATAAAAATGATAATGATAATAGGGAGGAAAAGAAAAAAAATGATGATAAGAATGATGATAATGATGAAAAGAATGTTGAACAAGATGATAATGGTGATGATGATCAGAAGAAGATGATAATGGGGGTGATTTTTTTCTTTATCGCTGCGTACTCAATTCTTGTAGTTCATTCGCATTAGAGCAATATCAATATGCCTATCAAACATAAAATTTACGCACCATATAAACAAACAAATTAGAATAAAAGGATAAATTTGTGCTCGAGTTTTATGTGGTAATGTCTGTGTATATCAAATACAAACTAATTTTTTTCTGAACAAGAAAGTTCTAAGCAAAAATGATTCAATCTTGTTTATACCTGTCTTTTTTCAGGGCAGCCTTACATGATGGTGCGGAAATACATTTTCTTAAACCTACAAAAAATAAATCACATATTCCCATCAAGTTATTCATTCTGATTATGTATACACTAGCGGAGGTACCGGGGAAAATGAGACAAATTGCAGAGAATTCGCTAATCGCAGAATAAGTGAGATATATTTTAAACTTAATACTAAGGACAGAGTACTAACACTGTATTTATCAACACAAACGTTAGCTTGTACCCAAAATGAAAATGGTTCACAACAGGTCACGGTTGTTTATCTGCATGAATGCACACAATTTTATGACGCTTTATGGTAAACAGCAGATTGAAAGCAAAAACGAAACTAAACTACTTTAACAACGTACTACCACAAAGTCAGATTCTCACTCTAAAACATATAGATGGTATATATTAGTAGATAGCTGTCGATGCATTGCAGTATTTATGCAACTATATAGCCTTTAGCTGTGACAGTTGATACAATATTTCACTGGTATTCCACAGCCATATATTTCTTCTAGACACGCTGTCTACATTATTGCGCACAAAATTTCTCATTAATTCACACTCTCACATTTCAAGGCAACTCAGACACTTTCAACAACGAGACTAAGAACCAACGCGAGAATACATTTGACTTACTTTGGGAAAACGTTTCTGACTTTTTACAGCTCTATAAATGTAAAAACAACATATTATTAAAATGGGGTAGCAGAAAGAAGAGGGGGAAAATAACGTCGTATGAGGTATAAGATGTAAAATATACGAACCCTAGCAGCTCAAAATTTTAAGTTGGAAATCCATATCAAACATGTGGGCACTCATAGACTGTATATTCTTGGTTTGCACCTGACGTCATGACAGCCATGTTGGAGGAACTTTAACAAAAGGATCAGCAGCTATTGTATTTGGAGTGTGTTTTCCTTCAACATGCATGGCCGCCATATCTTTGTCTTATAAATCTTAAGAGATTGGTTGTAAACCATCACTGCTTCAACGCGACAAAAGTTGCTTACTGCGGAGATGTTCGAAATCTCACACTTTCTATAACTTACTCTAATTTTGCTGATTTTCGACAATTTAACACTATAGATCGTTTTCATCTGACGTCACGGCGGCCATATTGGTGTTCCAAAACAATGAAATGGCGGCCATATTGGTGTACGGCATGGGAATTAGCTCTTTCTTATTCAAATATTTCGTATTGTTTCACCATCCCAATGGGGCCACCGATCACGTGAGTGAAAACGATCTATAACCTTGCAGGTAATCTAGTTACTAGTATATTATAGAGCTCGACCGCAAAACTTATGATTTGTCTGGCACGGGCAGCAAATGAGTACAACCTATAGTTAATCTATTTTCTGATGTTAAGCCGGTTTTCCACTAGGCGACTTTTTTCGCGCGAAGCGACTTTTTCTTTGGTCTCATGAGCTCTGAGCTGGAGCTAATCTGAAATCTATAGAATTCGAACAAAGGAAAGTCGCTTCGCGCGAAAAAAATTGCCTAGTGGAAAACCGGCTTTAAACAGCACTGTCAAGCGATCATTTGTAGTTAGAAAGGACGACTGCCTATGAACGGTTGTCATTAACACTAATGTTATATTCGTATTATTACGTTGCGTGATATTCACCTGTTGGTGTTGCATTTACCTGGCGAGGTGACATCTTGCCCTCACCTTTACTGGGCAGACCCATTTTAGCACATATGTAAAATACATAGTTTATAATTTCTGTTTTCAAAGTTTCAAAGCGGCTTGGGGATTTTTACCCCTAGCCACTGATTATCCCAAAACGTGTCAAAGTCATATAATCAATTTACCCAGTAAACGGAGCTCAGGAAATGCGACACGCATTAATTTAATTTTAGTCGGGACAATTTTACTAATGTATTTGGAAGAATTACAGCATTTGTATTAAATATTTATCGTACAAGACATAAGGCATAAATAAAATATTTGCCTGCAAATATGAATTTTATGCCTTCCGCAGATAGTGATTCAGATTAGCAACTTTAAAAATGCAATTAAGTTGTTTTACTGGAATACTTCATGTCAATAGTTTGTTTTTGTTGCCCACACCCTTTAAAGACAAAAATTGCCTCAGATAAGCTGGGACATGGAGATAACGATTATGTAAAAGTGTTATGACACACCGTATCACTATTTTCCTGTCATTCGCACACAGTCCGCTGCTAAGTAGACATTCAAAAAATTATTTACCCGCCTCCTCCCCATGTCTGCGTTCATATAGTTTTCAGTTATTATAGATATATTGCTGTATGTTTTTGGCGTTATCGTGCCCTCACCTTTCTTGGAGAAAACCATTTTAGGACATTTGATAAACCAACTGATAAATTATCTGTCTAAGGGACTGTGGACGGGACGTTTGCTGGGACGTGACGTTAAGCGGGATCGCATCGCTACTATATTTTCCCTTATTTATCTCATTTCGTTTATATGAAGAATATGTTTGCGGGACGTTTTTGTCCAGTCCCGCAGAGCTTTCTAACATTACGATTTACCAAAATAAAAACGTTTTTTAAAGCATTCTTTTGTCAACACGACAAAATTCATTATTCTATTACCTAATAATTATTCTATTATTAGGTCTAATATAAGTTCGGGTGCATGGTAAGATCCGTTTTACCCTATTTAACCCTTTCACTCGCATTGTTGTTGTGAGACAACTTTATCTTTTTACTTGGTCTAACGCCAGACAATTTCACTCGCCAAGGGGAGACGTCTTGGAGAGCCATGCGTGAAAGGATAAAAATCGAACGAATTAGCATTGTTATATGCTCGGTCAATAAGTTTTCAATTGTTGCCTGCCAGAACTAGTTTAAACTCTTCAGGTATCCTATAAACAAAAGCTTGTTTGGTACGAAAAAAAGAATATTTATAGGTGTTCAAAGCATGTGTGAAGATAACTGGAGAAATGTATTGCTGTTCTTTTGTTCTGAGACTCATATTTGAAGTGAAATTACGGAGACAGGCGAAATGTTTTGGTAAGTCTTTTAGTTTGTCTTTTGTTTACTTTCCCTTGATAAAAGTCGAAATTATTCAGCGAAACTCAAGCTAAAAAAAACAACACTTAATTGTCTGCTCCCTCGGGAAACAGTTTTGTTTTCCCTCGAGTCTCGATGTTTCCCTCGAATTCGTCTCGGGAAATATCAAGACTCTCGGGAAAACAAAACTGACTGTTTCCCTCGGGAGCAGAATATATATAATAATTCATAAACGACATGATTATCTTTTTCGGTAAATATACGAATAAAATAACGCTTACCCGGTCAACGATTTTAAGAAAAGTCATCCCTTTTTTGGTCAATAGATCACCAACTAACTCCTCTTCTGTTGCGTCATTCAGCTCACACATGTCTAGACCATCGTTGTTCATAACTTGAAAATTGACCGAGGTGCAAGACCGCACCCTTGCACAATGTGAACCACACTCAATCTCGCCTTTTACAAGAAGCTTTCTTATGACATGGTTTCGCAAATACTTGTTGTCTTGTCTGCTGTACAGAACTTGGTCAGAACCAATGCATATTTCGTCAGTTTTCCAAGCGAAGAATGCTAAATAAAGTATAATACGCCTTGTGAGTAACATGGTAAAGCGAAACGTTCGTTAATACTACAACGCCAGCTGCACATAAATTACGCAAACATAAATTTTACCTCATTATATTGTCTGCCACCTGTTCCAAAACGTTTAATATTTAATACTTATTGACCGAGCGTGCATGAGGTCTACTAGTGGACCGACGTTTTTAGTACGGGTCCTCCGCGGATATAGCCTGCGAGCAGTCATTCTTTCGGGGGGAGCCGAGCCGCGAAGCGGCGAGGCGAAAACACGAGGAGAAAGAACGTCTGCCGTCAAACCCCATAATTAGCCTTCCGCCCCTTGACACATGGCATGTAAACAAACTGCAAGGTGACTCGCCTTTGACGTATCTACACTGGCGAAATAAATGTCTACCTACAATACTGTGACGATATCGTTAATTGACTGCCATTGCTCTGCAATAAAAGGAAACCCCGCGATTTCCTTCTCATCCTATTTAATAAGTATCCAAGGCAGTTGATTTGCCAATTCATTCACTGGCCGCCTTTTCCAGAAGCTCACGCTGATTCACTGGGGATTTTTCTGCTAAACTGAACCCGTTGAAAGTTGAGCAAAACGTCTTGGCTTCACAGCAAATGACCTTCATTATTTAAAAGTTAACTGAACGATTTTGTCGCAACACAAGCGAAAATATTAAACGATCCCAACCACATAATTTCTGATAATGAAAGTGAAAGTTAGAAACCGTTGGCCAATCATAGAAGCGGAAGTAGCAGAGACATTATGTTCTGATTCATTAGTCCGCCACACGGACTAGAGAATTATTTTTGAATGGATTGTCCACAGACTGTCTTCTCTTCTCCTAAAGACACACCCCCCTGAAGACAGTCTGTTTACAGGCTACCGCGGATATAGTGTCCCCTTTAATTAGATTCCCGCGGATAGTGTCCCTCACATGTCAGAAGAAAAAAGAAGCTCAGATTTGCCAGGCAGGAACTCTTTAATTTCTTTTTATTAATTGACAAAATCAGTTTCAAAATTCAGTTCCCAACAAAGATATTAGGGCTTTTTATCGCAAAAAAAAACAAACGTGGCTTAAATATAAAGTAGTCGCTAAAGACAGCTCGATTTTTAAGGGTCAAGATTTTTTGCAGCCGAGATTTTTAGCAGGGATATATAAACGTTGCTAGCAGAGCCTTCATCAGAGTGATATATAACGCCTAAAAAGTCAATAACTATATATAGCTCCGGTTGAAACGTTAGTAGTTCTTTAGATTTTTTTAGCTGGCTGAATGTTGTCTTTTGTTGCTGGCTGAATGTTGTCTTTTGTTGCTGGCTGAAAATTATCTTAAAATTTCGGTCGTTAATATAAGCGGTCAAGTCACCAGATTTTGGCAGAATCTTGGCGTAAGCAACATTTCTCCAGTTTATCAGCCTTCAATGCCAATGGTGTCAAATTTCCCAAATAAACTTGCTTCGTTCGTCAAAATAAATTACACGTTTAATTCGATAAAAATACAATATATATGTGCTATTCTATCTTTAGTTAGACTTAAACAGTATTTAAAGAGTTTCCGCTCTCGTTTTGCCCTGTATATGCGAGTTAGCGTGTACAAATAATAGTTAATAGAACAGAAATAAACACGAGTAACCCGAATACATAATAGTGATAATACACTTCGTTTGATAACCAGAAAGAGGATATTTCAGACTTCAGATGATGAAGATGAACCTCTAGTTACTACACGCTTGAAGTTCGAGTGATTTACAAGAGAGTTTGAGATAAAGTTTTACATTGCGTTGCTGAAATCGTCACTCAGTCGTGCCCGTCATAACAGCGCAGCCTCAGTTGAGGAAACTTTAGTATTATAGCGTTTCTACACGTTGGTTTTCAGCGATAATAGTCTAAAATCAAAGAACGAACATACCAGCTCACAGGAGAGTGATCCAAACGACGATTAAAGACGAATTCGACAAAAACCGAAGCGATATACTTCTTGCTTCGCAAGTTTAGCCATGATTTTAACAAGGAAATATAGGCATGGCCGCGCCGCTCGCCGCAATGGTTTTGCACCCCTTGCAAGGAAACGGGAAACCCAACATTGCAAACGGCCGGTGGTTAATAAACTGATTTTTAGGATACAAATGTGAGATAATACTGTAATTGCGGAATGTTCACAATCGAGTAGATCACTTTAAAAAGCCGAAGGACGTGTAAATTATGGCACAGAAGATAGATTGACTTATAGAGAGTATAGATTTCGACAAGCAGCATACTTCTTTGGCAACATATAGCATGTTAATACTCTAAGTTTGTAATACTTATAATGTTTGGTCGGCTTCCATAGAAGTATAACAGCTATGCATGCATCATAACAAGAACGAGCCAGTTTGTTTTATTAAACTGCATGCCCAGTGTCCAAGTCATGTATAACGTGTTTTGTTGGCATTTAAGAAATTATGTTGTCAACATTTTTTCTTATTAACAGCTGAGCTATTTTACTCCCTGTCATTTTGGTGAAAAAGTTGTTTGTGAGTATCGATCTGTAAAATTGAATGTGATATTTGTATATTATGTTGTAGGTAGTTTAAAATGAAACAACTATGAAGGAAGAACTTCAAGGTGAAGCAACATGACAACTTAATACAGAATATATTTGAACATAGTCAATCGAGATATGGTGTGGAAACTCAGCTAAAGTCTTTGGTCTATTTTTTTGTTCGCCTTTATGCATTTTTGTGCACGGTGCAAGTAGTATAGAACATGAGGCTACCAGGCCACTTTTTATTATTTTGCCAAAAACTGTCCCAAAATGTCAGAATTCGACGGAGAATGATGTTTGAAAAAGGGCGGACTTTTTTTCTTTTTTTCCCCTTTTTATGTTTTAGGGATGAGTTATGACGTTTTTCCTGAAAACACCCCAAAGCGATCAGGGTTGTGGTTTTGACACACATTTCACTTACTCCCCGATTTCTCTTCAGATACTTTTGTCTTGTGCTGGTACACATGTTTCCCCACAGTTACACCACCAGATAACAGTCCGAGACATGGTATGTACGGTGTGATCATGGCTGTAACATCACTCTTTCCCATAGTTAGTGGTTAACGCTTTTTCCGTATGTAGTAAATAATACCACATGATAGGATAATGACCAGATACTCTCCTGTGAAAATAATAGCTTTACCGCCTGTCTTTTCTATAGCCGTCCATGGTATGATAGATTCTTTTGTTGCTGGATTTAGCTTCTCCCACTTTTTGGCTTGGCGTACGATATCTGATCTTTTTCGTGTCAGTCCAACCGACAACCCAGTCACTATTGCAATAACCGATAGACCAACAGCAGTTATGATGCCCACTCCCTTTAGAACCTTCTTTGAGAGACTTTTTTGCCATTCGTCATAATACTTCCGGATATCAGTTCTTAGGTTATCAGCACTCTGATCTGTTATTGTACTAGGGTTAAGCTCTCCGCCAAGGTACTCTAACTCATAATACTCACCTTTGTTTTCAAAGTCATAAATCTTACTTAGGACAAAGATTCTCCTATCAAGCAGATAACGTAAGAAGGTGGGATCTATACATTGTGGCTCAAGGTCGAGAGTTTCTGTGAAAAGTTCTTCCAGTTTCCTATGTGATTCCAGCACCATCTCATCCCTAAGTCTTAACCTATTATTCAGGTTTATGTCTACAGATGGTTGCCCCTCTGATCCGCTGGCTGTGTAATGAACAGTTAGCCCTCCACCGAAGTCAGTTTCGTCTTGACCCTCAATTTCATCTAACCCGTCTGGCTCAGGTGTTCTGTCTTCCATTTCGTAAGATTCTCTCCCTTCCATAATATAATAGGCTATATTACTTTTCCAATTGTACCACCTCATTGTCGGTTTTAATTAGATATCCTTATGTCCATACGCGTAGGAACTGACCCCATCTTCCAGCAGGTATCTCTTGTCGTCAAAGCATGAGAGTGACACCTTATTAATTTCATAACTACCCAACTCATGTTTCACACTTCGAATGGTTTTCATTTTTTGAAACACTTGTTTTTTATCAAGTAATACGTTTTTGTAGTGTTCATGTTTGATCTGTTTCTCAGTGACACTCCTCTTAATTCCCTTGGCGGTTTTGTCACCTGTTCCGTTGTCTTTCAGGTAAGAATACATTTTACTTCTGAGACCAACGAATTCGGTTATGGGAACGCCAGCCGCCTCGTCCTTCATCTTCCCAATAACCTTTTTGTTCGACTTGTTGTGATAAGCTGAGCTTTCTGGATAGTTTGAGTTGTCAAAAATGTGTTTGTCAGCCCAGAAGTCTTTGTAAACGTCTTCCGCCTCAATCTCATATGTCAGGCTGTCCGTGTCTGTAAACAACAACTTAGCCCTACTTCCATATTTCTTGAATACGTAGTTGTAATGGAAATCGTACATCAAGGTTTTCGACAGATCTAGAATACACATACCAACGTACGCCGGTCGGTTTAACGTAAGAACTTCTTTAATTTTGTGAACGGCAACAAGGTTTTCGTTGAATATTTTGGCAGACACAAAGGTTGGTTTGGAAGCCAGCCTCAACAGCTTTTCTTCACACGTGACCAACCGGACGTCGACACGCTTTCTCAGATTTTCCATTGTTTTACCGAAGACGCTGTTGTTCATTAGCTTGAAGAAGTCCTTTTCGAAGTCATTCTTAGCGGCGGTTCTCTTTACCGTGTTGAAGTCGATGTACTGTTTCAGCCACCCCGACTGCTCAAACAACAAAACCCGGTGAACTTTTTTCACCTTTATCCCAAGCCTGACGTACAGCTGTAGGTTTCTATAGTGGACGACATACCTTTCCTTCCCCATCAGGTTGGTTACCAACTTACTGACACCACCAACGCTGACATCGAACTTCCCCCTAATCTCAGAACAATACTCTGACAACATATCTTCCCGTATTTCCATCTTCTCAGGGGCTACCGGATAGTCGTTGTGTAGATCGTGGAGTTCAGGAGGATACTCAAGATCAACCTCAAGTATCATTCCAGTTCGGCTGTCATTCTCCGGAAGTTCCCAGGCCAGGTTTTTCAGATTACCCTCATTCATCCACCTGAATCCACCAGTCGGAAGGCACTGACTCATAGCCCAACCATACAGATTGTTAGCGTCCAGATACATTATATACTTCACAGCCTCATCCTCACTATACCCTTCCATGTATGGGTTATTCGCCTTCCCATATCTGTTGGCTATGTAACTGACTCCACCTCTCAGTCCTTTCTCAATAAACTGAAACATATCAATGTCAGTCATCAGCTCCAGCTCGATCCCAGTCATCTTCAGCATAGCGTCCCATGCCAACCCAGGTGAGGTAAAGTAGTGACAGGGGTCCAACCCATAGTACTGAACACAGGTTTTCCTAAAGTTCTCAAAAACGTCAGCTAACAACAACACATCCGATTTCAGGTACACGTCATGGTAGTCCCCCATTGTCCCCATTCCGAACTCTCTCCAAACCTTCAAAGCGTGGGAATACTGTTCACCGGTTATCGGTTCGTCATTCAACACACTATAGAACTTATTCTTTGGAGGCAACTTTGTTTCCTCAAACCGATTGAAGCTATCCATGTAGTCATAAGGATAAACACCTTTTGCCCTCATAAGATACAATCGGTCACCGAATTCTTCAGCTGTGTATTTGAAGGCGTTCCCCGGGAGATTTCCCACCAACTTATCCAGGGAGCTACTCATAAACTGAAAACTGTCCAAAAACACAAGGTTTTTACCTAACATGAAGGCCATGTACTTCTCCATATTGTTTGGGATGACGTTAATCTCCTGTCCGAACTTTCCAATCTCCCTCATGATGAGATGACTATCATAACCCCTCAAGTTGTGTAAGATGACTGGTATCTTATCAGTTAGTCTATGATTTCTGTTACAAAGCTGATGGGCCGACCCTCTGTACCTCCCAGTCACATGACAATGGTCCCGGACCCTAACATCCCTCTCCTCATACTTCAGACCACAGATGTGACATCCGTTGGCGTCCCTGAAGTCTGCCCTGTCGGAATCAGTCAGAACCATATCCTGGTTGAAGTGCTCTTTCCGGATACTCTTACAGTACTCCACCTCTTCCAACATCTTTCCGATGAACTTGTTGACAGCACCAGGGCCTCTGTACACCTGAACATCCTTACTGTGTCTGTCATCGTAACAACAGACAACCTTGTACCCATAACCACAATCAGTATGTTTCTGATACTTCTCCATGTATGGTTTTTTCTCTTTCTTCTTTCGGTTTGACTCCAACACCTTCGGTCTTTTGACCTTTTCCGTGATCGCCTCGAAGTCAGCGTACACAACAAACGGAACGTCCAGCTGTTTGTGAAAGTTACTATACTTCAACACGTTTTTACCAGGGTCAGGAATCCTGACGGCTTGTTTACCATTCACACTGATACACACAACCTTATGCCTATCCAGAACCTCCGTTGAACTGAAACATTGGAGACAGTAAACACAAAAGTGTTTTTTCCTCTTATGTTTTGTTTTGTTGTACATAAACCTATCAAAGTCTTTAATGAGGACGTAATGTTTGTTGTTCCCGTTGGTTATAATCAGGAGGTTCATGAGGTCGGTGAATCTCTCCTCTGATACGTAAACCGGAAAGGTTAACCCGTTTTCATAACCGAAGACGTTGATACGTATCTCATTCTGTTTCTCCACCCGGTTGTACTGTCTATGGCTCACAGGGAAGCTGATTCCACTGTAATCCAAGTCGTTAACATAGTCCCGGTACTTAGACACCCTTTGTGGGTGCTGTGGGACAGGAAACTTATGGGCTAGATGACACCACATGAAACACCTGTCATCACTATTCTTGACGTTGATCAACCCCTTCCGACTATTCTTCAGCTCCTTCGGGAGGTCGACGTATGACGAGCCTTCCAGTGGACTGTACACAGTCAGATTAACGTAGTGACCGTCCACTGAGTCTACTGTCCAGCTAGATCCCTCACTTATCCATCGGGCTATCCCAACCACCACCTCCTCATTCGCGATGTCAACGTCATGACCGATCTCACCTTCGTTGATTATAGTCTTGATGTGGCTGTTGAAGTGAGCCGTCTTATAGGTTGCCCCACCGGGCACCTCCTTCTCAAGCGTCACAACCAACGTTTCAGCGAACTTCAACCCCCTCATCTCAGCCAGCTCTCGACGTAGCAGCCGTACCACATCATTCCTAAGAGCGTTCACCTGTTCCAGTGGGCTCTGACTCACCACAGCACAGCTGAACGACTTAGTTTTACCCCTCAGAGCTCTGTCTAACTGATGTATGTCGTAACCGATTATTCTTTCGTAGAGACGGGAGTCTATATCATCGGGATAGTCAAACATGTCAGGGTCTAAGTCGTCGTCCTGGTGGATCATAACACCTGGGTCCATCATTATAACAGGGGTGATCACATTCCGTTAGGTGTTGTCTCAGCCACTTGGTGTAGAACTTGTCCGTGGTACGGTCCCAACCAAGTTCCCTATACACAATCCCGAACAGATTGCCGTCAAACAGGTCCTTTGTTTTCCCCTCCCTAAGATCCTTCAGACCACCCAGTAACCCAATCCCTCTTCTTGAGCACAATCTGATGATGTAATAATTGTATCTGGACACATTACGACCTCTTATCAAACCCTTACTTCTCATCACCCGAAGAACCTCGGAAAAGTCGGATAAGACAACGTCAACGGCTGTGTCCCTGACAACTCTAGCAAGTCTCTTCCTCATCCAACCACCCCTCGAATGCTCACTTCTACGACCGGCCGCCCGGTATCTCCCAACAACATATCCATACTCCGTATCACCACATCCTGGACAGGAATACATCTCAGTGCTCACCTTCACACGGAACCTAGAACAATCCTCACACCACAACTTCGTGCTACGTCTGGGTGGATCCCAGGTTGGGGGTGCTAACTCAATCCCCATCTGCTTACAGACCCATTCAACACCTGAAGACGGTAAATCCCTCAGCCCCTCCGGTAAGTCCGACCAGTAAACAGACATTATAACCAAACCCTAACAGACCTCCTTAACCCCCTACAAAACAAACCTAGACACCAGATACCCACCAACCAGACCAACAGACCCCACGAACAGGGTTTGATACTCTTTCATCTCACCCGATGGTTTGTAATAGTCAGTCAGCTCAGGCTCTGACTGGAACGACCCGACGGCCTCAACCTGCCTCAGCCTATCCTTCAACAGATCCAGAGCGTGATTCGTTGTGTTGATGTCAGCGTTGGCGTCAGACAGTTCCTGTCTCAACCTCTGTATCCTATCCTTCTTACCCACCTCACTCTCATACCATTTCTCCTTCGCCCTAGTCAGCTGCTCAAGGGCGTGGTTGTGTCTCTTAATCTCAGCTTCATATCCGGTGTGGTTTAACTTCGAAAACAGAAATCCAGCACCCGCGAAGGCCAAGGCGTTAAACAGTCCACCAGCAACTACACTAGCCATATATAATCACACATAATACAATCCATCACAAAGATCCGATAATAGAACGGATGTTACGTCTTTCCCAATACGGAATTCTGACTAGGTAATGGCCGTTGTCCTTGGCGTACTCGTCTTTCATCCGATCGTGTATCTTCTGTACCCTAAAACGTCTTTCTGCCTCTTCCCGAGTAAACTTACCAGACCAAGTGGAAGGGCCAAAATGTTGCTCACCATCATACTCAATCAGTAAAAAAGTACCATCGCTGAGCCTCTCAGCGAAGTCATACCTCAAAAGACCACCACCCAACCCCACTAACCCATCAAAGGTCTTCTCCCTAACCGCCTCAATCCCAATAGCGCGTAAAGCATCCCACACATTCCTCTCTCCTCTGGACATAGGGGGCAGCCAACGTGTTTCAACCTCCACGCTCATAGTAACCACCGGATACGGAACCCCCTTAGGCTACTTGGGCTTCGAAAAGGGGTCAACCGGCAGGTACCCCTTCGACTGGGCGTATCCAACCACAACTGTACTAATTCCAACGGCTAGAGCCAGCCTAACAGTACCCCTCACCGACTCAGGAGTGCCCAAAGGTTCTTTCAGGATCTTCCTCGAAGCCATGGAGACCGCCACAGCTCCACCCGTAATCAGGAGGGCGTCGTAGAGCTCGTTCATCAGTTCTTTTCGGTCGGTCATTATACACTAACACATATTTCACTCATCAAAGGTGTCTAAAACCGGAGGGGCTTGAATGGGGTTCTGTGGCTCGACGGTTCCTTCCATTACCTTCTCCTCATCAATGGTTTTCAGCCTCTGAACCTCCCTTCTCTCCTGCCTCATAGTGTAATAGAGTGAAGCCCCACCGATAACCAACCCAACGGTTCCGATTATGTAACCATAATAGGCTGACCGGCCCCCACCAACTCCAGAACCAATCTCAGCCGCCAACCACTCTCTGGCTTTTCTCTCCTTGGCTGCCTTCGATATCTGAGCCAGTCGTTTACCAGCCTCCACCCGTTTCGGATCCTTGACTCTCTCCGTCTTGACCACTGATGTCACCTTAGAGACTTCCGGGGTTTTTTCAGGTACTACGTCAGCCATCTATACACTAATTTATGTTTCATCTGTGAGACCGTCGGCTGGGATCTCTGAGGTCGTCTCTGGGAAGTCTGTGAGACCATCCGTAAGGATCTCTGAGGCTGCTTGTGGGAAGTCTGTGAGGTCATCGGCTGGGGTTTCTAAGACCGTCGGCCAGACAACAACAGACTCAGTCACGTAGTACTCTCCTCTACGGTTTCTTCTAACACAATGTCTCATCACCCCGATAGCTCTTCTGAGTCCGTGGAAGACGGTCAGTATGGGTCGTCTAAGTCTCTTTGGAATCTTCATATAAAATACAGGAGGTTTAAAGTCGTACCGTATACCTGAGGTATAATGACTGAGACAAAGCTCGGTGCTCGGCTAATCACCCTCGACGGAAACATCGGTGTGGGGAAGACAACGTTCGTGAGACCATTCGCTGAAAAAAATGGTTATTACCTTGCTGAGGAGCCAGTTGACGACAATCCATACCTCGAAAGGTTTTACGCCGACCCTGGGAGGTGGGCGTATGAGATGGAGACCTGGTTCCTCGGTGAAAGAATTGACGTCTACCTAGAGGCTTTGGAGTTAGTCAACGAAGGGAGGAATGTGATCATAGAGCGAACACATCACAGCTGTATGGTTTTCGCTAAGAACTGTTGGCGTAATGGGTGGATAACTGACGAGCAGTTTTCTGAGTATTCCCAGGTCTTCCACTCACTAAACAATCTACTCCCAACCCCTGATGTCCTACTATTCCTGAAAGCCTCGGTTGACACCTGCCACGACCGGATGCTCAGGAGAGGTCGGGAATGTGAAGCCGGCGTAACTAAGGACTATCTCGGGTGTATACAGAAGTATATGGAGGAGATGACTGAGGACATAGCCTCTGGGGGGACTAAGGTGATCACCCTTGATTGGGAAGACTTCGGTCCGGATGAGTCGGAGGTAGTCGGTGCCCTCAGTGAGATCCCTAGCGGATTTCACGGTTGGATGGCTCGTGTGAATGGTCGGGACGTCTACATACCAGAAATCGTCAGAACCGTTAGCCAGGCCCGGCAGGCTCATAGGTCCAGTACGCCAGGACTGGCTATGGTTCCTAGGATCAGTGGGTTAGCTGTAACACTATCGGCTATCCCCCCAACCACAGTCAGTCCAACAGAGACCGTCTCGGGGATTATCTCCAGTCTCTTCAGTCGGGTGTGTTCCCACCTATAACAGGTCGGAAATGTGAAGCCGGTGTTACTAAGGATTACCTAGAGCAGATACAAAGGTATATGGAAGAGACGGTTGTAATGGTTTGGAAGAAGGGGACCAGGGTGATTACCCTCGACTGGGAAGACTTCGGTCCGGATGAGTCGGAGGTGGTCGACGCCCCCAGTGAGATCCCTAGCGGATTTCACGGTTGGATGGCTCGTGTGGATGACCGAGACGTCTACATACCAGAGATCGTCAGCCAGGCCCGGCATGCTCAGCTGAGTCGTAAGTCCTATGGTACCGTGTGATCATACTGTCGGAATGTGGACAGACCTCAGTCACAATGTCATCGAGTACACGGACGTCGGATAGGAAGACAGTCTCATCGTACTGGACCCCACGTAGGAAGCTTCTGATTTGTGTTAGAACCTTGTGGTAGCTAACGTGAGCGAACTCACAGTTTTCCAGCCTACCAGGCATTCTCGACTTGGTCATGTACCCTTGGATCAGGACGCCAGGACCGGCTATGGTTCCGAGGATCAGTGGGTTTGCTGTGACACCACCGGCTATTCCCCCAACCACAGTCAACCCAATAGAGACCGTCTCGAGGATCATCTTCAGTCTCTTCAGTCGGGTGTGTTTCCACTTGTAACAAGTCGCTAACCTATGATAATACGAATAGAGTCGGGTTAGTTTGTTCACTTCAGCCGATTGGAGGTTCTTACCAATGTGGTTGAAGCTGACGACGCTTCTCCTCTTTTTCCCCATTCTAATTACAGGTCATATTCAACCATGGTCCTGTTACAAATCTTCTCAATGTCAGGATTCCCCAAACGGCCCTCCACGATCTTCATACCGTAAAAGTTGATGTCTGAATAAAACTTCCTAAGACGGTTTAGCCCAAACACATTCAGATAAGGTGTCCCTATCTGTCCGATGTTACTGATGAAAAATGAGTCCCTCAGCATTTCACCATTTATTCTGACGTGTGACACTCTAAGTCCGGATAGCCAGTGGGCAGATATCAGAACCTTCTTCCCAATAAACTTCGCTGGGATCGTACACTCGTAAAACTTAGCCGGTGACGACCCTTCCACAAGCAGTTTGTCACTTACTCCAGCTTTAAACCCAAAGCTCTTACCGGGACCGCTTTCACCATTATTGGTGACAATCATTTCCCATTCACCCGACTTATCCTTAGGTCTCACACTGTTCCTCTTTACCACAGCAAAAACTGAGACGTCGACGAACATGAGTCTTGGTACGCTAGCGTGGAAGACTGTTCTTATCGTCATCTCAGGGTGAATGAAGTGGTGGTCGCCGGCAGTGTTTAGCTGTGGGTTAACACCCGGGGGTCTCCAAAACATGGCTGAGTGGACCCCACCGTTTTTGTCTTCTATGTATTCAATAAAGGGGGGGAGTTTGGAGATCGCGTTTTTACTGGCTCTGGTTACGTTTAGGTCGAAAATGACTCTGTGGTTGTGGGTTTTCGTGTAAGCTTTTAGCTTATTGTTGAGCTGCTTTAGATCACTGCTGAGTTGCTTAGTGATCTGACTAGGGGCTCCTTTTCCCGGTTTGCTGTAACCATAAAACAGACTCATATACTATAGGACGTATTTACTGAACAGATACCCAGACACAGCTGTTAGGACCAATAGGATTCCCAACTCATTGTCCGGCTTTGGTGGTTTGTCGGGTGTGTGGACGGTTGGTTTGTCAGGTCTGTGGACGGTTGGTCTGTCAGGTCTGTGGACGGTTGGTTTGTCGGGTGTATGGACGGTTGGTTTGTCAGGCTTGCCGTCTAGTGTTTCCAGGTGTGGACCGTTTTCTTGATGTGTCTTTGGTGATTGTTTGTGAACACCTTGGTAGTTGACTTCAGTGTTAACCCCAAAAACCATAGACGGACTAGCTGTCTTAAGTAAGTTGTTATAACCTCCTATGGGTTTCTTCAGGATAACCATCTTACTAGGGACTAACCACCCTTCCGGGGTGATAGCTAAATCGTGAGTTACAAAAGTGTCTTTTATGCTTTTGTTCATATTTAGTATCCAAGTGCTGACAGAGTAGTTGAGAATAGCATCATTAGTTAGGTTACGGAACTCTTGTTGACTTTCAAGGGAGCCGCCTCCATGATTGACTACTGACACTCGGGTTTTTGCCTGAGCACCAAGAACGCTGTAAACATATGCCTCAATAGATTGATTCAAATACTGAAGACCTACCTTAGTCAGCCCATCGCTTTCTCTCGGCACGTACCTCCTATAATGGTTCTTATACCCAGACCTTACGACTTTCACATTATGCACTCCCTTTCTTCCCGCGTGATCTGTAAAGGGTTCATAGCTAAAGGTCCAGGGCAGCTTTTCCACTTGCCTATACAACTCTGATGCACCGAACTCTTTTGAGATGGCGTACACGGATTCATCACCAGCCATCCGTCTTAGTAATCGCCTCACAGTGAAATATAGATGGTAACGAGCAATGGTTGTTATAACAGGATAAACATCGTCTGATTGTGTTAGGTGCTTCAGACTGATTCCACAGCAATAGCTAGCACAATAAACTGAGAGGATTATCATAAAGTACGAACCCTCGTCGTCCCAAACAAATGGTTTACCCGGAAAACTGATTTTAAGTTCGGGTAATTTCGACATAAAATAGTCTTCACCGTTAACGTAGACTCTGAAATTGTTTATTGGGTAATCCAACACATTTTCGCTTGGAAACCCATCATAATACCCCTGCCTTTTCCCAAACCTAGTGAAGAAGTGCCCCTCCCCTTTTGGCAACGGAAAAACGGTGCCATTACTTAACCATATCTTAGGAAACCCACCCTCAACTAGACTTTGCTTCCCTTTATAGTTATGTAGCCAAATCCACATAGACTTGTCATTCCTAAAAGTGCTGCTATCTACGTTCGTTGATACGGTGTCACTATTCTTAAACCATACGTCACTCTTCTCGATCTCACCGTCTTTTTTGAGAGTTGTTGTAAAGGTGAATTTGGATAACGTGGCATGGGGGTATCTCCTGAGTAAACTGATCTTAGCTGACTTATTTCCCTTTCTGATATTCTCCATTGCCTTCCCATAGTTCTCCACATAATACTTGTGATAGAGTTTGTCGGTATCCATATATTATAGGTTAGGTTATATGGACGCCGGGGTTGGGCTGGAACAGGAACTGAGAGATATATGGTATGATCCGAAAACAGGATATCAGTCAGCTGAACGATTGTACCAGAGGGCGGTGGGAGAAGGTCTTGATGTGAGTAGGAAGGTAGTAAGGGATTGGCTGAAAACACAGGACACGTACACGAGGTATAGACCGGTTGTGAGAAAGCATAAGTTCAGACAGACGTTCGTCAGCCACCTTGGTGAACAGATACAGATGGACTTGGTTGATATGGGGAAGTATAAGAACCAGAATAAGGGGTATTACTGGATTTTGACAGCTGTTGAGATTCTGAGTAGGTATGCTTTCGCCGTCCCCGTTTACAGGAAGGACACGAAAAACATGACCGAGGCTGTGGGTAAGCTGTTGGAACAGTTCAAAGACCGCTTTGGTGGCTACCCCGACCTGGCTCAGTTCGACGACGGAAAGGAGTTTTATAACGTCGGTGTGAAAGGTCTGCTGAAGGAACGTGGTGTTGAGTACTTCAGTACGTTTTCAGACAGGAAAGCAGCGGTTGTTGAACGGTTCAACAGAACACTTAAGACTGCTATGTGGAAGTGTTTCTACACCAAGGGGACTTATAGGTGGATTGATGTTTTGGGTGATCTCGTTGAGGGTTATAACAACACAAAACACAGTGTCGTTATGCTGAAGCCCAAGGACGTGAGTAAGTCAAACGAGAATCAGGTCTGGAATACGTTGTTCGGTCATCACTTTGGTGATCATCCTTTGCCCAAGTTCCGGGTTGGAGACACTGTGAGGGTGTCAAAGTACAAGAGCACGTTTACAAAGGGTTATGAGGCTAACTTCACTGAGGAGATCTTCAGGATTACAAAGGTCATCCGTGGTGATCCAAACGTTTACGAGATAGAGGACGCTGAGGGTGAACCGATTATCGGAAAGTTTTATGAGGAAGAGTTGTCGCCGGTGGATAAGAAGGATGACGTTTATAGGGTTGAGAAGGTGCTGAGGAGGAAGAGAGTCGCTGGAAAGAAGATGGTGCTGGTCAAGTGGTTGGGTTATGGTGATAGACACAACTCATGGATACCCGAGAGTGACGTACAAAACCTGGGTTAATGTATACCCGGGTAATGAGGCTAACATTATTCATTGAAAATGGTGAGAAGACCGTCTACTTCGAACAACCTATCATGGTGACAGGTCCGAGACCACAGGTGATGTTGAAGAAAGCGACGGTATACTGGAACTATAACAATGTGGTGTCAGGTCTGAACGATAAGGTGTTGTTTGATGGTGTTGAGACATCCGCTCCTGAAGGTTATTTCGACTTTGACGCGGTAGAGACGTTCCTTAAGACCCTAGCCGGGGGTCTGTTGGGGACGGTTGAGTTTGGAAAGAATGTTTACAACGGAACTTCTAAGGTGAAAACGTCTGAGAAGCTGAAGCTTGGAAAGATGGGTCTTCTTTTAGGGTTTGGTGAGAACGATGTGATAGATGTCGGTGGTGGTGGGTGGACGAACAGTCCGAATCAGGTGGACATCAACAGAGGGTTGAGGTATGTCAGGATCTCGTGTGACGCTGTTGAGAGTGAGAGAAGTCTGGACAATGGGAGGAGGAGTGATCTGATTGGTACTCTTCCGATAACCTCTGAGCAAAGTCTGAAAGGGAGTGTACAGCACTACACAGACATTGAGTCGAAAGCTGAGATCCGAAAGGGTGTCTATGGTAAGATGACCTTTAGGGTTCGTGGGAATAATGATCATTCAGTAGGTCGGCCGACTGGGATTGGAGCTGTCCTGCTTGAGCTGTACATAGGTTAATATATAATGGCTGAAGGAGGAGTTGATATTGAGATGGATGATTTCGATGATGGGTGGGCAGACGCTATGGGGGATACTGACGAGACTGACCCCCCTGACTATAGTCGAAGAATTATACCACTCGACCCAGATCTCCCCACAGTCACAGTCGGTACAACAAATGACACAAACAGAAATAGAATGAACACCAGCGGTGATGAACTAATATTGGATGAATATATCATAAGCAAAAGAAAAGAAAAACTCAAAGAGTGGCTAAAAGTAGATATAAATATAGCAGCTGGTGAGGCTTCTAAGGAACTGTTATTACAGTCCACATTTAGTAAAAAAAATGGAATCCCCGATGGTGGAATGGAGTATAAAGGTGTAAAAGTTTTGGTACGTGACCGTGGTGGTGGGGTCAGGCTTAGCACAAACAAAGCAAATAAAACGATTATTGATGAATTTAAAGATCTGGGAGAAAGGGTTGTGATTGAGAACTCTGAAGGGATAGCCGACCCTACGACCTCTCAGGGAGTTGTGGATGACATCACCTCACGGACCAACTCAGTGATTAACGATCGGATTGAGGAGAAAAAGAAAGAACTGATAGAACAGGCGGAAAAATTATCCCTACCCGAACAGGAAATAAGAGAGATATCTGGGGTGGTCAACCCAAAGGGTATGGATGAGGTGATGATTGAATCTCTTGAAAGACAAATCAAGCACTACAGACTGGAAGCATTAAATAGAACCAACCCTTTCGAAAAACAATGGTACAATGACGCCAAAAAACTCACGGAATTAGTGGCAGACAGCATAAGAATTAGAAACGGTGAGAGACCTAAATATGAGGAAGCCACGTCTGTCTTAGAGAATGAGGTGGAAAACAATGACCTGAATAGGTTGGAAAGGTTTAAGAAGTGGGCTAGGGAGAATATGGTTGGCCTGTCTGCCATAGCCATCACCATAGCTGGGATCATAACCACAATAGTCGTTGCCGCTAGGGGGGTTGTCTCGGGGGGAGCTAGAGCTGTTGGTGGTTTCGCTAAGGCACTCGCTAATCTGGGTAAGACTCTGGGACCTCTGTTAGCACCACTGTTCAGTCTGATAGCACAGGTTCTGACTTGGGGAGCAAAAGGGATAGCATGGTTAGCCAACAATCTGTGGGTTCTAGCCATAGCTATGACGTGGTTCCTGTATGACTACTGGAAAAACAGAAAATAAAACCTGTTATGTAGTATATGGTCAACAGAAGTCAAACAGAGCTGTTACCTGGATTCAGACGGGCGAGAATGTCGGAGATTAAGGGGAGTAGGACAAGACATACGGTCACCATGAACCCCAACAAAGTCAACCCTGGTGAGGACCTCTACATTGACATACCAAAGCTAAAACCTGATAGTTGTCTGGTCCCGGGTAGCTTTCATCTATTGTTCGACTTTAAGAGCATGAACACCAAGTCGTGGTTCCTAAACAATCTCTCCAGGCTTCTGGTTGAAAGGCTGGTTGTTAAGCTAGCCGGCGAGACTGTTTATGACAACACAGGTGAAAGTATTCTCGGTGTGTACAGGGATCTCTGGTTACCGAAGAGTGTGAGAGATCAGATGGTTGGGTATGGAATTGGTCCAGAAAACCTGAGAAAGTTGATGTCTAAGGATGATAGTGGGGCTTCATCTGGGGACGCTGAGAAGGTAGCTGACGCTCTGATGCTCACAATCCACGGGGTGAGGATGAAGGTGAGACTGGATAAGATCCTCGGGGACCACGGACTTTATGCTCCCTTTGAGATGAACAACAACTTCCGCTATGTCATTAGCTTACCAAAGGCGGGTGACGTTATGGTGGCCCAGTCAAGTGAATCTGTTGACGGGTACACACTGGAAAACCTCGAACTGGAGTATGAGACGATTGATAACACCGACATCGCTAGTGAAATAACCTCGCTATACACAGCTGGCCGATCGTTGTCCTACGAACACGTCACGCTGATGAAGTCAACTGAATGGACGGCTGGGTCAACCCTGATCAACGAACATATTAACCTCCCACGAAAGTCTATGAAAGGGATTGTGATGATGTTCACAAATAAGACCCGAACTGATAGTGAGAAATACGTCTATCCGAACATTGAGAGTGTTAAGCTAACAATTGAGGGTGTACCCAACGCTGTCTTCAGTCAGGGGATCCCAAAGAGCCGGTTCTACGATGAGGCTAAAAGACTGTTTGGTGGGGGGGAAAACACAGATCAGTTTATGACAATCCAGAAGTTCTATAAGAATGGTTTCGCTCTGGCGATTGACTTGAGAAGTATTGAGGACCGCGACAGTGTTGGGACTGGAAAAAGAATCGTTAATACACAGTCTGGGGTTCTGATTGAGATCACTAAGAAGGCGACTGTGGCTAACGTAGTCTGTCGGATCTTTGTGCTGAGTGATGGTTTGGTAAATATGGTAAATAAGAATCTAAAATCAATCCAGTATTAAATGGACCACCCATTCAATATGTTGATCGTTGGTATGACGGCTTGTGGGAAAACCTGGTATCTCCTGAAGATGTTAGAAGATGAATACTTCGGGTTCTTCGACTACATCGTTCTGCTCTGTCCGACATTCAGCTGGAACGAAACCTACACTACCTGGAAATACACCTCCGACCCGGACTTCATCGCTGTGGATTGTAGTCAGGACGACGTTGAGATTATACTAGAATATGTTGTTCGGATATTCAAGGGATCTAAAACACTGATAGTCCTCGACGACTGTGCCAGTGGACAACCCGTAAAAAACAGAACAAGTGAGTTGGTTAAGTTAGCCTTCAGCGCCCGGCACTACAATCTCTCAACTATCGTAATCACACAACAGCTAACAGCTATTACAAAACCCTACAGGGAGAATATCAGTAAGCTGGTAACGTTCTACAACCCCAACAAAACTGATATGAAGGTCATCACTGATGACTATCTGGGTGGTTTAGACCGTGATGAGGTTATGGGGATAACTGAAAAGCTAAAAGAAAACAAATACGCTAGGCTTGAGATTATGTTAAGGCATCCGTACGCGTATAAGGTGGTTGTCCCAAAATCTGATCTATAGTAAGATGACTGAGAGGAAAACTAAAACGGTGAAAGTTGGGAAAAAAATCAGAGCACCCGCTGCAGAACCAGCTGAGATATCGGTTGGGGAGCCAGAAACGGAAATACCTACTGAAATCCCCAACCTCGTCGATGAGCTCGTCAATGATCTGAAAAAGACTGAGGAAACCAGCCCAACACCTCCACCAACCGATGATGCCAACAAGAAGAGAAGTGAGCTAATAAAACTGTCAGAGGATGGTGAAATAACTCAGTCAGTCAACTACATCAAAAAAGCGTCGGTAAAGGTTGTGGATAAGCTGTACGCTGAATACGAGGCCAAAAGGATGGAAAGAGCTAATGAATTCCTGACTGATATGTTAATCAGTAGGTTCTCCAATGTTCTCGGTGGTTTGGACGCCGTAGAAAGCTCTGAGGTGTTAGACAACGAATTACAAAAAGACAAACTGCTAAAAAGTGACGTCGGTAAAGTTGTGGCCATAATCACGCCGTACATACCATGCCTCGGACTGCTATCCGGTGGTGTAACTGTGGGAAAACATGTGTACCAGCACAAGACAAAAGTATCTGAAGAGAAATCGGGGAGTAAGTAGGGTGTGTCAAAACCACAACCCTGATCGCTTTGGGGTGTTTTCAGGAAAAACGTCATAACTCATCCCTAAAACATAAAAAGGGGAAAAAAAGAAAAAAGTCCGCCCTTTTTCAAACATCATTCTCCGTCGAATTCTGACATTTTGGGACAGTTTTTGGCAAAATAATAAAAAGTGGCCTGGTAGCCTCATGTTCTATACTACTGGTGCACGGTCACTGAACACATTGTATTTTAGTATAATGAACGAATTGTCCAATAGCAACGTTTCAGTTCAATCACTCAACCGTGCTATTTAAATATTAATAAACCTAAAACAAAGGATGTGCACGGTGAAAGGTACGGTTCAACATAAAATCACAACTCATTATAGGCGCTTTGAAGTTTGCCGAGTTTCCAGACCATGTCTCGATTGACTATGATTTGAACTGTGTCATTTACAGTTTTCGAACTTTGTCAATGATTTCATTAACCCTATCCAGACTTGGGGGGGAGGGGGGGGGGGGGGGGCGGAAAGTGCCCGCGCTGAATTTAAAGGTTAATATCTCCTAAACCATTACAGATATGGTTCTGAAATTTTATGACTTTTCCTAAATATGTATGGGCTTTATATGTGGAAAATTTGGTGAAAAAATATTATTCCAAAAAAAAGGTACAGCGGAGTCGTGAACACCTACGGCACTAAATTTCAGCTGACAATTTTTATTATGCTTGCTTTTATAATAGTTACAATAAAAGTAAGCACTTTTTAATAAAGAGAAACTATTTTTTTGATATACTACCTTTTTTATGTTAACAAAACAATAAGAAAATTTGTTTTTTTTGGAAATTCTAAAAATCCTGGGTGTTTGCAATTAATGACGTCATAATGACGTCATAATTTGTCGCCATGACAAGATAAGTGTAACACATACTTGAACAAGGCATACCAAATGGTTCAGGAGATATTGACCGCGGGCACTTTCCGCCCCCCCCCCCCCCTCCCCCCAGTCCCAGAAGTAAAAAAAAAGCCCAGTCTGGATAGGGTTAAAGAAAATTTTTTACAATTCATGAGTGTATTTTGTCTTATGTCGTTTGATTCTGCATAAATGTACTATATAATGATAAATTTTAAAAATTTAATCTGTTCTCTGGCTTCTGTATGTTATGAAAATTGTGGCAGAACTATAAAACTGATCAACAAGGCCAGTGTTTGATGTTATAACGTTAAAACAAATCAAACTAATATATATGTTAAACCCCACAACGATGAAGCGGATAACAATTGCATTCATTCATTTTGTCCTTTAGCAGTATTTCCATATTCTGAGTAAATTCTGAATGAGAACGGCCTACCTCTGTTCAAAGTTGTCACCACTGACACTGGGAGTTCGCTCCATCGAACTCGCAAATTCCGTTTTCCCCAACATTTTGGGGCTAAACATCTACAATTTTGTCTCCAAATGCTTTACGTGTCCTTTCTTCCTCGTGATAAAAAAGTTTGTCCGAACTCGAAGGAGAAAAATGCCTAAATATACGAAAACTATAATTGTGCAACAGTAAAATATAGCGAAAGTGCATGGGGCCATCCAACATGGCGGCTGTTGCCGACTTCCGACCACTTCCGACTTCAATTTCAGGCAATAGATGCTCTATCCAGTCTTTTGTATAGAAAAGTGGGTCAAAGAGGTCAAACGCCAAGCTGAGCACGCTATGCCTTAGTTTCGCAAGCCTGTCGGGCCAATATCGCGCGGCCGGGAGACTAATGCTCGCAACGCAAATAATAATAATAATAATAATAATAATAATAATAATAATAATAATAATAATAATAATAATAATAATGATAATGATAATAATAATAATAATAATAATAATAATAATAATAATAATAATAATAATAATAAAAAGAATAGACCTTTTCACCAATAACGGCGCCATCTTGATTCGCAATGCATTATGGTCTATCCAGGGTATAAGCTTCACTTGCAGGCGAAATGGCCGCCACGAAGCGAGCATTTTGCTTGTGAGAAGAATTGATTCTTTTAGGCTCATTTTTTGTAGCGCAGGAGAATTTCGAAAAGGGCAATGTATTTGTGGGACTATATAGAACGTTGTGTGCCAAAGACAGCGAAATCAGAGCAGAAATGGCGGAGAAAATTGCTATAGAGCTATTGAAAGAGTGAAGAATATGCTAATAAATACGTTACCGAAGGGAGGTTCTTCTCGACGTTTTCAGGTGAGTAAGCTTAGTGAACATCGGACAGCTCACCATTTTGCCTCAAAATATGTGTGTGTGACTGTGTGTGTTGTTGTTCTATCGCGATCTCGTATTTTCTGAATTACCAAAGTGTTGTGATTTTTTCGTTTGTTGAAATTGACAACTTTTGGCGATGATGTCTGTCATTCGTTCGATTCAGCATGTCCTCTGAAGACAATGTTTTTAAAGAGTCTTTAAATTTTTTGGCGCGGAAACAACCCGGTTTTATCGGCAACGGCACTGGCACTTTGTAAAAACACCAAGAAGAAAGCACTTTTGCCTGACTTTCTACTGTTTTTCTTTTCTGTTTCCTTTGTTGTGGTCAGTTCATATCCTGTCAAATAAACCAGCAGGTTCTAGAACTATTGTAGGCTGTAAGTATATATTCATAACTATATTATTCGTTTAAAACCTTGAAAATTTACCAAGTTTTGTTGCTGTGTTGTAGTTAACAAGCTTTGTAAAACACAGGGGTGGTGCCACTGAGGCAGAGGGGGGCAGGGTTGCTACACCCCCTGTTGGGAACCATAGACCTCCAGGCCCCATCGGGGAAAACTTACCAATTTGTCAGGGAATCTGAAAATGTCTTGAATGTCTAGAATAGCTTTTTCCAAATTATCTGTGTTTCTACAGGAGTTTTATTTCACTATTAAAGCATTACAAAGCTGACCGGGTAAGTGCCCTCCCCCTTTAGGTGCTTACATGAGCAGTGGATGCTTACTGTACACGAGCAAAATGTGCCTTACGCGAAAAACTGATTTTACAGTATAAAGTCAACACAACACTCTGAATTATTATATGAAAACAAACAAAACTTAATGAATTTAAATGAATTTAAAAATATGCGTTTATAAAGTCTTTTGATCATGTTCGCCAAACCCATCAAAGTCTGAATATGAGTCCAAGCCAAACAATGTCTCCAGGTAGGTCATCTTTCCCTAATGCAGGAAAGTTGCCTGAAACGAGATCATCTTTGGTCCCTTTGTGAAGATGTGGTCAGTTGTACTGTGAGAATGTTTAAAAATAGCCTGGAAAATTACTTTTTCCTTAAACAGGGGGGTGAGTGCTTGCTTTAAAATGGGTGCTTACCTGGTCAACTACAGTAATTACTTGTCTGGCTTAATCAGTTAAAAAGTTCTTTGATTCCCTGACAAATTGGTATGTTTTCCTCGATGGGCCTGGAGGGCTATGGTTCCCAGCACTCCTGCCACCCTGTGCTATGGTTATAGCACCCCTGTGTTTTACAAAGCTTGTTAACTACAACACAGCAACAGAACTCAGTAAATTTTCAAGGTTTTAAACGAATAATATAGTTATGAATATATACTTACAGCCTACAATAGTTCTAGAACCTGCTGGTTTATTTGACAGGATATGACCTGACCACAACAAAGGAAACAGAAAAGAAAAACAGTAGAAAGTCAGGCAAAAGTGCTTTCTTCTTGGTGTTTTTACAAAGTGCCAGTGCCGTTGCCGATAAAACCGGGTTGTTTCCGCGCCAAAAAATTTAAAGACTCTTTGAAAACATTGTGCTGAATCGAACGAATGACAGACATCATCGCCAAAAGTTGTCAATTTCAACAAACGAAAAAATCATTACAGAACACTTTGGTAATTCAGAAAATACGAGATCGCGATAGAACAACAACACACACATATTTTTGAAGCAAAATGGTGAGCTGTCCGATGTTCACTAAGCTTACTCACCTGAAAACGTCGAGAAGAACCTCCCTTCAGTAACGTATTTATTAGCATATTCTCACTCTTTCAATAGCTCTATAGCAATTTTCTCGTCCATTTCTGCTCTGATTTTGCTGTCTTTGGCACACAACGTTCTATATAGTCCCACAAATACATTGCCCTTTTCGAAATTCTCCTGCGCTACAAAAAATGTGCCTAAAAGAATCAATTCTTCTCACAAGCAAAATGCTCGCTTCGTGGCGGCCATTTCGCCTGCAAGTGAAGCTTATACCCTTGATATATAATCAATCCCAGGGTTCATTTTTGAAATTTTATAAAAAATTAGGCTTCCCATGGCTTTTGAGGCAGCACTTCCCTTGCGATAGTAACTTCTAGTAATAATAATAATAATAATAGTAATAATAATAATAATAATAATAATAATAATAATAATAATAATAATAATACGACCGAAACTTAGCAACACTATACTGTAGTACAAAAGCTCAGCTTTATAACAGTAGATATACGTGGCGGTATCAGCCAACTACCAAAATAAAACGAAGTAATTTACGAATATGAGACTTTCCTGTAGCTAGGCTACCAGGTCTAATAAATTTCTGATTCTTGGCAAGCTTACCTTTTCGTGGCTTTGCTTCGAAGTATTACATTTAGGTATATATTCACGCCATGTTTCTTGTTTGTCGGTTTATGATTGTGAGTATACGAATTAGAATAATCAGAACTTCAGACACGCTGATTGGATAGCATTCTGAATTAGCCAAATTCAAATAAAACACAAACGTAAATAGGCAGCACTTTACGGATATCCCATCTATCACATTGTGCTTTCAAAAAGCTCTAAATTTTAGTATATATAACTCCATAATTACGGCTGCCAACACCCCTCACCTTCAAAGTATACACTATCCGATACGATTTAGCATGGTTGCTTGCTTGCAACAAAAAAATGCCATCAACGATGTTTTCGAGACACTTTTATCGAGGTTGGTCGGCCGTTTACTTTAACAAATATACTAAGCGTTGAAAAATCGTTTTATTGCAGCCATTACTTTTATAATTAAAGTATCGATCACCCTCTTGTCATTAGCATTGAAAACCAAAAACAAAACTTCTTAAAATTATTCATACCAAAAAATGGCAAATAGAGCATATTTCGTGCATTTATAAACAACATATAAAGCCGTGTTTACACGGCCAAAATTTAAGCACGCTTAAGTTAAGCGTGCTTAAAATGTGCCACCTTGGTGCGTTTACAAGGTCATTTAATAATCCCTTACTAAAACATGTACACCATTATTCAACATGGCGGACGAGCTATATTTTCGGGTTTTGGAAGCTTCGTATGGGTAGCGTGCGTCAACGAACAACGGAAGACATCGGTACACGAGAAAGAGCAATAGCTAAAAGAAAGAAAGAAAGAAACAAAGGAGCAAAGAATAGCGAGATGGAAGCTTCTGCAGCAGGGCAAAAAAATGCATTTTATCGTATTAATAACACCGTATTACGAGCAAGCGTTTTTCAATCCTGTTGCGTTTACACGGCCAAGTTAAGCGCGATTAACTGGTCGTGCTCAGTTTAATCCACCTCCTTGAGGTGGTGCAAACTAATCGCGATTAATTCACGCCGATCTGTTTACACGGACATTTTAAGCCCGCTTAAAATCAGATGTGGCTCAGATCCTGCTTAAATTTTGGCCGTGTAAACAGGGCTTAAGTCAGCAGTCTAGTGAATTCTGCACTGAGACAACCCATGCATTCCATACAAGATGATGTTTAACATTTAAGAAATTATAGACAACTTAAAAAGAAATTCCCTGTTAAATTTCCGTTGAGTTTCAGAAACAGGAGTTTAACAATTATCCGTATATGTAAGTTTTGTTTTATATTTATTCGCTACAAAATATACTTGAAAAATCTGTAAGAAAAACAAGAAAATCTATATAAACTAGTACTAGTAGCCCAAATTAAAGAGCTAACAAAATGAAAAAAGGTGTTTTCGATCGATCAGACAAACTCCATGCACATAAACACAATGCAAACTAAAGTACTTTTTTAGTTAAGATGTATTTGCAACAAAATTGATCCATTTTGTCAACAACCTAAGCGACAGTTGAGTTGCCGTTCCGAATCGGTAAAAACATGCGATTTATATCATAGTTTTTCAAACAATATTATAGTCTTGCCATCACTGATCTCTATATAAACTGGATGGGCCATTGGGCCGGATTTTGCGTGCCAGTTGAATGATGACGTGACCACCACCCAAGATGGCTGCCACTGAAGTTCATAGCTTTCGTAGATTGAAAAGTGAAAACAGACAAAAAGAGTTATTTTAAGAAAATTTAAACGAATGTAAGGACACAAGAAGTACTTAATAAGGTTTAAGACGTTAATTTCATGCATTTGTTTCTGTTACTGAGCTATAAAACCTTTAAATTTCGTTGTTTTTCTTCAGTGCCGACAACGAAGAAACTTCACGATAATATAAACTGAAAAACAGACTATAAAATCTACGAAGAATTCAATTTCAAGTCTTTTATAGTAATCTTAATGCCTTAACAATATTTCGTGTTGTGCACTTGCCATCTTTTGACTGTATTTGTTGTTAAACAGTGAAAACTAAACGAACCGGTATCTGTTGTTTGCTTTACGGCTTTTCCGACTCCCCCGGCACAGCACACATAATATTCCTACCCCCGGATAATCTGACCGTGATGACGTCAAGATTTCTTATGCTAGTGAACTTTAGGATTGGGAACAAGTTCTAAGGTCGCAATGCGTCATATGTTCCACTACGTAAGATGGCGGCGACTGCCACGAAATGTTTGACCGCTGGCAATAGGGAAGGGCCCATCCTGTTTATTTAGAGATCAGTGCTTGCCATTCCCCATGGTATTTAATACGGTGTTAAAGCATTTAACATCTTCGTCACCTTGTACTTACCCATTTGGTTGGTTAGGTACAAGCTGTAGACCGAGGGGGGCTGGGAGCGCACTGTGGTATTTGGATTCAGGTTAAGATCCGAGGCAGTGATGTCTTGAACTAACCACCTCACTCGGGATAGCTTGCAACCTATCACACCAACGTAAATTGGTGGAAAGAGAACTTACCATTTGCACCATTGAATGAAGGGACCAGACGAGTGGTGTGTAAAGGAAGAAGAAAAAAGAAAATTTTCCAAGCAACAGAATGTACGTCTGGCTGCTTGTCGTACGTTTGTCGTACGTATGACGTGCCATCGAGCCGTACCAGTCTCCCAATAATGGCCCCCAACGGAACCTACGTCTGCACCAATATAACGAACAACGCGCGGTTACCTAGCTGTTAACCTTGGTTATTGCATAACCTCACTAAAAGCAATATTTAAAGAAAGAACATCTTTACAAATGACCTGTAGGTTATGAAAGAGTTTTTTGAATTAAGAAAACCATGCAGACACTTAAACCGGCTTCATAAATAGAATAAAGGAAATATTTGCAAGCGAATAGTATTTTTATGCCTTACATCTGTCCGGTTTATATTGTAATTGAGAATGTAAATAACGCAAACCTTATTAATGAGAATTAACATGACCTAAGGCAAAGAGGTGGTATGTCCTTACGAATGGTAAAGATCCAATTGCAGCTACCTCCTATGGGGCTTAAGCTGTTATTTAATAGATAATTACTGAGGCCAACGGCATTATTGAATATATTGCAGCTAGCTGAGGGCGTAGCCCGAAGCTGGCTGCAATATATTCAATAATGCCGTTTGGCCGAAGTAATTATCTATTATAATTACTGACCCGCGTCAAATTCCATTGTTCTCTGTCTGCATTATATCAACGATTTCAGGCACCCCATTCCCAAACAATGAACAGGATGTATTGTTTACAATTTCAATAGGAAAGTTTTTGAATATCACTGTCAGAATTTTAGATTAGTTATAGAATTTGCGTGTTTTGTTTTGTTTGATTGTTATTGATGTGGACTTTGGAAGAACATTTGCATATTATAAGAGAACAAATAATTTTATTTATTCAATTTAGTTAGGCTCAGCTGGTGGCGTGGTATAGAGATGGAAGATTCTTCAGAAGATGAGAGTTTTTATATCACACAGTCGTCGACAAATAAGCGAAAGCTAAGCGAAGAAAGAGACGTTGACGTTCATGAACTAGCTGTTCTTTTCGAGAATGAGAATGCACAGGAGGGAAGTGAAGAGACTGATGAGGATAGAAAAGGTACGGAGCACGTGGCGAATTTAAAATTGTCGAAAGGTTGGTTCGCTAGTTTAGTATGTTCTTTTGCTTGTTGAGTTTTTAATGTAATGAAATGTGTCGTTTGTAACCAGGAAATAGATTTCGAAAACCGATAACGTCGTTGGAGTGCGAAAAGTTCAAACAAAGTTGGACTTCGGGAAGCTAGTCGAAAGAAGTGGCGTTGGGTGTTGAAAACATTTGAAGAGTGGCGGACCGAAAGAAATCATGGTGTGACTAATCTCACCTGTAGTGGAGAACCATAGGTAGCCCAAACACTGTTTGTGAGTAATAAATACTCCTTTATTTACATTTCCAATGTTATATTTCGTGCTTTTAGACTGTAAAAATGCATACTATAAACATATGATTGTCCACAACATAAATATTATGTATATCACTCATTTGTAGACTATAGAGCTGTATTTCAAAGGCTGTACTTCAAAATCTTCGTCTAGTATTTATATATTTACTTGACGTACCCCCTGTGGTGTTCAGCTCTTTAAACCGTCGCCTAAGTATTGACTGTTGTTATATCAGTATTTTTTTACTCTAAATATACACAAAAGTCTAGTATACTGTTCAGATAAACTCCCTAGATAATGTAGCATCTAACAGGCACAATAAACAAATTTACTTACGACATGAGCGGTCTGAAATCGCGCTTGAATACCAACGGTCGCTGCGGCCAACGCGGCGGAGGAGCAGAAGAGGGAAGAGAAAGAAAAGGTTGGCAAGCGTCATGCCAGTCTCGCGTTACATGATCGCCAATAATGCCGTCTAACTCCGCTCCACGGAAATTTCCACCGACAAGATTATGGCCATTTATCAAATGATCACTGTGCTTCTAAGCCAAGCAGTTCTTTTGAAAAAAAATTATTTCGTTAACCAGAAATTTCGCTTCAAATCACAGCGACATGCCTCCAATTTGCGATGTGACTAGGCGTGGGGTGAACAAGGTTCACAACGGAAGATTTTCAAATTCAAATCTCGCGCGTTATTGGTTTATCGTAATTAGATTAAAACGCGCTTTGAGCATTTCCAGGGGGTGGACTTATCGGGTAACAAAACTGGTTGTAATAACTGTGGCAGTTTCGGAGTTCGATGGCGCGTTCACGTTCTCGTGGCGCGCTTTGACGACACAGTGAAAGTATGGAGGATGATCGGATCGAAGCGCACTCCTCTAGCCAGGAACCTTTACGGTAAGTTTTAAACTTTTCATTTACTATTTACTGTCGGTTTTATATAACAAACATTCAACAATATATTGGTCGATAGCCAATACCATGTGTTCAATGCCGTTTAGACATGAATATGTATGAAGCTTTTCTATACAAAATGATTACCTTTAATCTTTATCCAGTGCACGCACTGGCTTTATCGCGTAAACTGTAAAGAAGTAATAAACTTGTTAACTGACGCCCAAACGTTAAAAAGAACGACCAATTTGTGTCCGATCGCTTGAAAGTGTTCATGCTGCTGTTTGTGTATTGTGTATTGGAATGCTCTTTGTGTATTGGCGTGGTCTTCAATAGTGTCAAATTGCCCAAACATTTACCTAATAGATTTACTGGTTCTTATACACAGGTTTTTACTGAATTCACACATTTAATTTTGAATATCTAATCTCTTCTATCCCTAGCAAGTCACTGATTTACCGGGCGGAAATCGTAATCGCAAAATGAATATAAGAGCCCAGCTCAAAATTTTAAAATGCAATACCATAACGAAAGGAAACCATTTAAAACAAAATATATGTATTGACGTTTCGTTACTTAACCAGTAACATCTTCAGAATGAATTAAAGATTACATAGAGAAAATAACATTTTAAAATGCAAATTTATTCCATGTATTATTGTTAATAATTAATATACATGAAAAAATTTCTCAATTCTGATTGGCTGAGGGCAGTGCAATTTCATTGAAACACAGTGCCAAAAAATGAAATTCATGCAATGTTTGGAAATTTTTTTAAATTTGTGCAAAAATCATTCTTGACTAGAAGAAAACCTCTTCCTGTTAAATTTTTTTTCATGCATGTTATTTGCACAAAGCATTTTGATTTTGAAAGATTTTCTTCATGCTAAATTTTTTCATGTACATTATTAATAAGTAATAGCATGTTCTCTCGTGGAATTTGAAAAACACACACTCGTGAGTTTTTCAAAGACCTCAAATAGCACTTGTTCTTCGGACTCATGCAATTTTGATAGTCTTTGAAAAACTCACTCGTGCATGTTTTTTCCAAATTGCACTCAAAGCCATGCTATTACCTATACAAATCTAATTGTAATTACAGTTTACAGTACACTATTTTTTATATATTTTAGATTAACAGAAGATCAAGAAAGATTGTGTGCCCTTGCACTTAAAGGCCACAACATTTGTATAACTGGGAAGGCAGGGACAGGAAAGTCAGTGCTTGTGGCCCATTTGCAAAGGTATTTAGCAAGACTTGGCAAAAATGTTGTCATCATATGTTCAAGTGGTTTATCATGTAAGGTTTACCAAGAGGGGTATGTGAGAACAGTTCATTCACATTATGGTCTTCAAACTGCAGAACTTCCTTTTGAAAGACTTATTGACAGATCCCTTAGAAGAAACAATGTGGACAATCAGGTGAAGTCTGCAGATGTAGTCATTTGGGATGAGGTTTCAATGTCCAGTCTAAGGATACTTGAAATTGTTAACAGAATCCAGCATTTGGTGTTACAGGCCAGCAAACCTTTTGGCGGAACACAATTTGTCCTTATTGGTGATTTCTGGCAGTTGAGTCCTATTACAAGTGCAATCGATGGTGGAAATTTTGCATTTATGTCAGAAATCTTCAACATTGCCTTTCCTCATCGGTTTGAGTTGACAAGCATCATTCGACAAGATCATTCCCAACAGGCATTAATAAATGCATTAGAAGATCTGAGGCATGCCAGGTGCACCGATGAATCAGAGCTGTACATCCGTACTTTGTCAAGAGAAATGTCAAGAGAAATACAAGCTGAAGGAACTTTGCACATTTTCTTCAAGAGATTGCCAGTAGAAATCCACAATTTCAATGTTTTACTTAGCATGCCTGGTAGAATGTTCACATTACATGCTGAAGATAAGGGGAACATTGCCAAATTGGATGTCACCATTGCAAAGACCATACATTTGAAAGAGGGTTGTAAAGTCATGCTGCTGTACAACATAAATGAAGACCTGAGGAATGGTTCAACTGGTGTTATCTGCAGAATTGAAGAGGATAGTCTTCTAGTTAACTTTCTAAAAGTTGGCCTGCAGCAGATTACCCGCCAAACATGGTTTGCCACTGGAAGGTCAGGAAAAGTTTTGGGTAGCCGTGTGCAGTTTCCAATTGTGCCATGCTATGCAGTCACAGTACACAAGTCACAAGGCATGACACTGGACAGTGCTGTGGTCCACTGTTCCAAGGAATTTGTTCATGGACAAACCTATGTGGCAATGTCAAGAGTAAAGAAGGAAGAGCAGTTACAAGTTGTTGGCTTTAGGAAATCGTTTCTTTTGCCATTGCCTCAGGAACTCTTGATGTTTGATCCAACACACAACACAATGTTTTTGGAAGACCAAACATGCTGCAACAATCGTGTTGTTGAAGAGAACTTATTTCTTGTGCACGACCGGGAAGATGAAGTGACAACTCCAGAAGCTGAAGATCCTATTGCTGATGAGATTCAAGAATCAGCGGCAAGGGAGTATTATGAACAGATAGAAGATGCTGTGCCTGTAAACCTGGAAGATGTTCTCATTTCACTGGATGAAATGACCAACAAGCTGTCATCACCCCCAGAATCATTTGATCATCAAGGCTTTCTGCAAAATTTCTTATTCAATCATGATGATCCTCTCTCCACTGGGATCAATGAGGCAGTTCATTTTGGTGTATCAAACCTCGACAATTTCAAGTTGCTGATCAACATCATCTGGTGTAGGATTTTTCTTCTTTTTAAAGAGTTCTTGTTTGAGAATGTGGACACTGTTCAAATGACAAACAAGAACTTTTTCGAGGCCACTGCTAAGATTAATGGAATGTTCCTGTCAAGTGAATACAGAAGAGATATCACAACAGCTTTTGGTGAATCCTGCTGGCAAAATATCACCCCTGGCCAACAAGCTATTGGTGCTCAGATGGTCCATGGTTTGTTTCAGCTTTTCATACATGAAATTGCTGAATGTATCCGACAGGTTGAGGTGTCTGAACCTGTTCAATTCTCTGTTGAACAGACGAATGATACTGGAAAGGGGAAGGTGCGCTACATTGGTGGATGGGCTGTGCGAAAAGTTCTCCAGTCAAGCCGAAGATACATTGTGGACAACAAATTTTCCACTAATGCTGATGTTAGAATGAGACTGGCCAGAGAATGGCGCAAAGCAGAGCTGTTGGAAAATGATGTGATAGTGCAATTTGAAGCTCTTTCACGTACCACAGAGGCTGTTGAAACCCTTAATGTCACTGAGGCAAAGCAATTTCGTGGCAGAGGTCTTCTTCATATCAGTGATGAAGCATATAGATTCTTTCTTCTGCTAGAACAGCGAAGAGTTGACCAGATCAATGACTACAGACTTCTTCATGAACAGATTAACATGGTGGAAGCTGGATTGGTCAATATCCGTAACAATGAAGAGCTGCAGGCTAAATTTCAAGAGCTGTTTAAAACTAGCACAAAAGAAGATGAGGTGTGTAGAACAGTAAATGTATATGTACAAAAAATAATAGTACAAAAATATACATATCAACACAGTATGTTACTATACATTTTCTAAAAGCTAGGTTTCAGCACATTCCCAACAAATATTTTATCTGTGTACATGTTTTGTATAAGTAAATATAGTAAGTTTCTTATTAACATCAAAATCTGGTATGTGGTTTACCAGAACAGTTCTACCTTCTTTTAATTATCAGGCCTAAATTCATTTAATTCTTATAGAATATCATAATACAAAGACCACTCTGTACAACCAATATCCGAACTTGCTGAAGAAAATTTTGGAACATTTCTAAAAGCAATTTCGGCCAATTCAGGTAGTTTACTACCTTAACATATAAATTAAGCTTATGTTAATGTCCAATTTTTATGTACATGTAGGTATTGATTCGAGACATCTTTGAAGCAGTTGTAACAAGATACATTCGGATGGGTGTTGGGCAATATCTCAAAGATTTCAGAAGAGATTACAAGTTGAAAAAGGTTGCTGCTCACAGGCATGCAGTTATGCAACGAAAAGAGAAGTCACGTGAGAAAAGCCAGAAGGTGCTGATACCACACATCGAGCAAGACATGAGTCCAGGAAAGAGAACATCACATGCTCGGTTGGTTTCCTTCCTTTCAGAATTCAGGGAAGCAGGCTTGGTAAACGCATACACCAAGGCAGAGCTCGTAAAATTATGCAAGGCTTACAACATTCAGGTTCGTACCAACTGGGTCAAAAAGAAAATGTGTAGTGAACTTGCCAAGTCAATTATGACAAACAACAATATCCCAGCATATCAATTGCTGAACAGCTACTGTGTTGTTCCAGCATCCAATAACAGTCAAGTTGCTCCTAACACTGTACCTGGGATAAGACTGCGAAGAATTTGAAAACATTTATTGTAACTTACAGTACAAACTAAACTTACTTATATTGCAGTATTAAAAGTAAGGTTATGAAGAGAAAATTATTTATGATAATCTGACAATGCCAAAGTCAGCCAAAAAATGTTGACTCTAGTGGGATTCGAACCTGCACCTTCGGGAAATTTCAATTGACTTTGGCAGTGTCTCTGAGGATAATTGTGAAAAAGAAGTAAGGTTATATTATGTACATGTATATCGATGTACACTGTTTAATCCATTCCTGCCTAGATGGCCTCCCCTTGACCAAAAAACTCTCTGGTGTTAGCCAGAGTAAAAGGAATAGGTTAATTTTGATACTGTATAGTTTCTTAAGAAATGTGTTTACTGACTGAGATAAAGTGCTGTACAGTAGATTCTTAAGCTATTCTTGCCCAGATCAGTAGTCAGAGTAAAATTATTACAGGCCAGCTAGACAGGAATGGGTTAACTGAGATGTTAATGCTATTATTTTGTAAAATAATTCCTTTGATTATTTGTAATATTACTGTACCGGTACAAGTTTTGGTATTTAGAACTGTTATGCTAATGATTAAGGTACATGTAATTGTTACACTTAATGATAATTATTGTAAATATTGGTACATTTAAAAAAATATTGACCCTAATAATGTATGTATTAATACAGATACATCAGATTACTGTATCTGGTACTCAGGGATGACATATTTGTTCTTACAAAAATATTCCAGTAATTGTGTTTGTTATCCCTACATGTAAAAGAATCCATTTTAAGAACCCTTAATTTTTTTATTCCACAAAATACATTTAATTATTCATATTCATCCCATAAAATTGAAAACACAATTACTGAATAATTTTGTTGACCAAGTAAGAATAATAAAGCTTTCCCCTCAGTTTGGTGTTATACATGTATTTATTGAGTATTATTTTTCTTCCTGGAGATATGACCCATGGGAAGCTGAGCTTCAGTATCATTCTTTTCAATGCCTGTGTTGCTTTTCCTACTAATTATTGACTGCCCAAAGATAACTGCATTCTGTGTGCTCTGTGTGAGTAAGTAGGTTGGGTTTTCATTTTGGGCATTAGCTCCTCTCAATTGAGAAAAATAATTTTCACATGCATCCTGGTTGACAATGGCTGGTCGTACAATTGCTTAAGGGAACTTGGACAATTTATAGCTCACCATGGCAATAAATCCTTGAATCAATGATTGCAAGTCAAACCATAGTTTGTGTGAAATGAATTCCTTACCGTCCTGACACTGAGAGTTCCATTTCTTGACGTCTGTCTTGAACACTATATATGAAGTGCTTGTCATTAAAAAGTTCCACCAGATGGCTTGTGTGCATGAGGAACTCTAATGTGAAGTCCAGTCTACTGGAATTTTGTCCTGTTTTGTCCACATGCTCCTTGTATGACTACAGAAAAAAGCAATATCTTACTAAAATATTATACTGTTTTCTCCTTTCTTTCCAGTGGCTGGGGAGGGGGTTGTCAATGTTGCTGCTGCTTTACAAACTGTATGCACATGTTACATCATGTACATACAGAAATTATATATCCAGTACAGTACAGTACTGCAGTACAGCCACAGTGTAACCATGAAAACAAGACAGAACCAATTCATAGGCATAACTTGGCACAAAATTGCTTTAAACATACTGCAGTGTAATGCATTGTCTTGCAGAGTGCAACTGTTCTTATACGTATTATTAACTTCAACGGCAGAGTGCCTCGAATGGATCTTTGAGTCCCATTTGTGCTCTTCTTGCTTGGGTAATAGCATCCAATAAAGTTGTTAAAAAAACAGCAAAGATGGTTCGGAGGTACAGTAGTTTAATCTGCAGATAGTCAATGTGCAGTCTGTGACACTCTACTGTACCCATCTGTGTTTGCTTCAGACTTCTGCAGATTGCCAGCAGGTAACTGAGTCTGGCTAAAGCATGGGTATTCATATAAACTACGAATTTCCATTATCTGGGTCACATAACCCAAACAAAAACCCTAATCGGTAATCTGTAACAGGGTTTACATGCTACAGTGTAGCTTATATACTACCTGACCCACCAAATTAGACTGAGTGTATAAATAAGCTTATCTGCTTTTGGGCACTGACATAGAATGCCTGTGATTTAGTAAAACTCTAACTGCACAGTTACTTGTTGGCAATACTGTATTCCCACACATCGTATGTTTTGGAGGAGGGCAAATGCCATGCATCTGGCACTCTGACATCCCAAAAACACTAAAGCACATACTGGGTACAAGAACAGTAGACAAAATAAAAAAATTCATTTCTGTGACCTACAGTAACATGTACACAACACCATTACATAAATATTATTTATGGCTGGCATACATTACCTGCATAAGAAACAACATTTTCTTATCCAAAACATCTTCTGCCAGATGGTTTCTCATTCTAGAGCTTGGTGTAAGGCTAAAGTGCTCTTCAGTGAGTTTTTCATGGATGTGCAATGATGTTGTACTTTGATCCCAATTGTATGCCTCTTTCCAGTGAGACCAAAGCATCTGTTTCCCATTGAATGTCAAACACCTTGGACTGGCAGTTCTGCAACTCTTCTCCACATTATTTCTCAACTTTTTAAAGTTGTGCTATAAAAATTTGATCAAGCAGATAATTAACCACAAACCAGTATTAATTTCTAACAAAAACACCTGTACTAATGGCTAGTAGTCATACTGTACATGTAATATTGTTTTGGTGGGGGATTACATGTACCTTGCCAGCCACTGGTACATGTACCCCTCAAAAGTAAAACTGTCTGGAATCAGAGTAAAATTATAAGTTTGTCAAATGGCATTATGGCAACAACAGAACTACAGAAGGTAAAAGGTTAATTGGGCAAAAAAACATTAGAGACACCTGTACACATAATTATTGCTCTCCACAATCTAAAACAAGGTTATAAAACCCAATTTATATGGTAAGGATAATTATAAATAATTGTAAACCCCCACAATTTGTGATTTTATAAGAATAATACGGTATAATACTGTAATACTATTTTTACCTTACAATCCATAATAAAGAACATAGGATCTCCATTATATACATTGTAGCCTTGAAAATTAATATCCCAGGGATTAATGCATCAAGGAAAATGCATTTTAATAAGTTGGCGATTAGATTCTCCACCATCACTAATAAGGTAGTAAACACTATAAAACCAAAAAAAAATCATTAAATTACATTTGTTACCACTGTATTCTACTGCATCACAAAACATTCAAAGACAAACATTTTAGTGAAGTGTGCCGAAAAGAACACAGAGAAATTAAGAATGCATGTTCACTTGTATGAATGGATATATATATATAAATATATATATAGTTTTCAAAAACAAATCAAGGTTTTAAAAATATTTAATTTTTTCACATGACGTGTGCAAAACCTCTATACCATGTTTTTATTATTGTATAAAATTGTTTTCTATTTCTTTTATAACTTCTGACTCGTGTATGTATATATATATACATATACATATACATATACATATACAAATACAATATGAGTAGCCGTGTTGTATACGATTTACAACCACGAGCCGTAGGCGAGTGGTTTTAAATCGTATACAACACGGACACGAATATTGTATATCACTTATCCAACGTCTAGGCTAGTTATTTCGTGTTTTACTAAAATTTTCAAGATAAAAGTGAATCTGGCTGAGAAAATCTAACTTAAAGTTTATGCAAACTAGGACGGTGTTGTATCAGATATACAACCTCCTTCACGGTCATGATTTCTTTTGTGTTTTCTTCATGAATTATTAATGAGTTGGATAAATATATATATATATATATATATATATATATATATTAATGTCTGAATAAATTATGCAAATACGTAATCAATTAGACTTATTTGTATAGGTTATAATTCTCTTTGATTTTGATATTAAATTATGGTAACAATGAACAATGGTCCTTTTCTGTGTTTTCTTTTTTGAGTTTTGTTAGCTAAGACTAATAAAATAGAATATTCTATATTTGTTTTAGATATTAATTATGGTGAGCATCTTGGATCCCGTTGCAAGCCATCCAAGATGGCCAGCATAATTAGAATCTAATAAACCTATGCAATGTTTTATTGTATTAGCCTCTTTAGTAACCAAACTAATAGAAGAAAGATTCATTTTTCACTTTTATCACAATTTAATATCAAAATCAAACAGAATGATAAAATATGCAAATAATTCTAATTACATGTAATTAATTATTCACATTTATCATAATTTATTCAGATACTAAAATACAAAATTGAAAAATTAACAAAATTGTATATTTTGCTATGTTTTTCAAGGAACTATGGTGTTCAAGAAGCGAATCAAGGTTTTATAAAAGTTTACATTTGTCACGTGACCCATGCAAAGCCTCTTTATTGCTTAACTTGCCTGAATCCAAAACGTTTCATTAAAAGAACTCCTTCCCATAATTTAAAATACAAAATACTTGGGTGACATGTGTTGGTTGCAAAGTGTGCCACAGGAAACCTAAAGCCACCATCACCTAAAAATATGAACTGCAGCAATTGTGTTGCAATGTTGATTTCAGGCTTTCCTAGAAATTGAACAGACTTGGAATGTAGTGGCTAAATAGTAGCAAAGAAAAATATTGAGCAAATACATGTACACTGTAGGTGTCCAGGTATTCACAGCGGCATTTATATCTTTCACAATGGTATCCATGTCGTGAAAGAACTGCCCAGTTGAAACAACTCCAACCAAGCGGTGAACCCCATCTCGTAATGTCATTTGTAAATCTTCCTATGGGAAAATACAATACAAATAATAATGTAAAGAGAATGAAAGAAATGTACATGTACTGCAAGAGACATCTTAACCCATTCCCTCCTACAGTATAGGCTACCTAAACTGCCCTGGCCTCTTTCCTCTGCTGAATAAAATTGTCTGGCATTAGCCAGAATACGACTATAAACACTTGGCTCAGGAGGGAAAGGGTTAACAAGACAGATTAATGTAAGTGATTTATGAATGACCTTTTAAATCAGCTTTGAATCAATTTTACTTTATAACTCATAAAACACCATGTACAGGTACCACTGTCAATGCTCATACCTGTATCTTCATTTCATCTATAATGAAACAACCCCACCGATCCCCCTCTTGCAACTTTTGTCTATCCGCCTTTGATTTGCACCATTCTGCCACATCAGATTTCCATCCTGACTCTTGAGGAATAACATTTTTGTAGTACCTGAAGTAATATGACAGGAAGTCACAACTGTATAGTCTGAGCTTTATTATCAAGTAAAGCTACAAGTAGCTGCAGTGTTACCTGTATCTCTTTTAATTAAAAAAGTATTTGTATAGGTACATGTACAACATGATGTTGTACTGGCGAAAACAAGTATTTGTCATACAGTACACTGTACCTGATCAGCCTGTTGCTTGGTAACACTATAAAGTTCCTCAATTGATCCAATACTCTGGGATTTTGGCAATATAAATGCAGGCATAATCTGATGATGCTAAATAGTAATAAAATAACAAGATAGACAAAATAATACAATAAATTAGATAGAATTAATGAAATATGATCTACAGTATAAAACTGTATTAAAATTGCTATATAAGAATTAGAAATAAAGAAAATTAAGACAGTATGTATACACCATGGCAATTTTTCTGAAATGTCATCAGATATCCAAATGATAATCACCACCATTAATTTCATACATATGCTGTACGAGTGACAGTATTTACAATATGTACAGTAGATACCCATACACACATATGTACATGTACGTACTGTCACTAGTAATTTTTGACTCTAAAAGGGGACCGGTTTGATTTAATTTGCCATCAAAGTTCTTGATGTCTCAGATTGCCACCAAGAGCCCTGAGTTGCACCAGAATTTAAAACAAGTTCACTCTATAAACTTACCCAGAATTCCACCTGTTACCCTTCTTGGACTTTGCTGACAATTGTTTGATTTGCTCCTGCCACAACACTTTCATTCCATCAGGGACATCCTGCTCTCTACATCCTTCAAAAATCTTGCACATGTCATCATCATCTTCTTTGCATAACACTACAACTTCTGCCAACTTCTCTCGCACTCTTTCTTCCCGGGTTTTTGCCCTCTTCAATTCCTTCTGCTTAGTGGAGGCCTTTTCTTTTAAAGCACTAAAATCCAAATACCTATTATTGCAAAATGGATTTGGGGTTTCAACCATCCTATTCACTTTTTTATGGTATAACTTATTTACATAGGAACAATTACTACATGTCCCATCCAATGATCTGGCCAAGATCAAGCATTTGGTTGATATCATTTGGGTTGTGTTGACACCACATTTACTGGTCGCTGTTACTTTCGTCTGATGGTCACCTTTTGCATCGTATAGTGGAACGTTGTGTTCAACAGGAAAACCTACACATACAGGACTAACTTCCAGTACCCTTAAAACTGTGTCTAGATGGATACACTCAGGCTGCCAAAAATCTAGCTCATTGATTGGAACACAATTTCCATGGGCTCTTATCGTAATGTTAGCAGGAAAGGCAGACAGTTCAAGTTCAAGTTCAAATCTTTGCTCTTCAAATAATACTTCGTGAAACTTTTTGGTTATGAGTAACTTGCTCTCACTTACTACCACACTCCAAGCAGGAAAGTTCTTGTCAATGAATTTTTGCAGATGCCCCCCTAATTTTACCACGTCAATTTTGTCTTGGTCTTTGCGGACTGTCAGATCGTCGTTGAATGTTTTGAGGGAAAGATTTGTGTAGCTTGAACTGTTTGCCACCTTGACCACTTTCTTTCCCCACACATCACAAATAATTCTGCCAACGGATGTTTTGCTTAATTTGACCCCGTCTATTCTCGCAGTATCAATAATGGTTTCGCTGGAACACGAATGCCCTTCTTTTCTCTCATAATGATCTATCAACCTACAGTACAAAAAATAGTTACAAGCCAAGATCAGCTTCAGAGTACACGAATCAACAATATTACGTGTTTAAACTGCAACTTACAATCTTGTAAACATGTGCCATACAAGATATGCTCTTAAAGAATCATCCTCAGAGATACATGAAGAGAAAATTATTCATGATATTAAATCTTATGATATAGTATGCTATTCGGGTACTAACCATGAACGACTTTGGATAGTATAACCAGTTCCTTTACGAAGTACCACAGACCGATTACTCTCAGTTTCCTGGCTTTGGAAAGAAGGTTCCTGGCTAGAGGAGTGCGCTTCGATCCGATCATCCTCCATACTTTCACTGTGTCGTCAAAGCGCGCCACGAGAACGTGAACGCGCCATCGAACTCCGAAACTGCCACAGTTATTACAACCAGTTTTGTTACCCGATAAGTCCACCCCCTGGAAATGCTCAAAGCGCGTTTTAATCTAATTACGATAAACCAATAACGCGCGAGATTTGAATTTGAAAATCTTCCGTTGTGAACCTTGTTCACCCCACGCCTAGTCACATCGCAAATTGGAGGCATGTCGCTGTGATTTGAAGCGAAATTTCTGGTCAACGAAATAATTTTTTTTCAAAAGAACTGCTTGGCTTAGAAGCACAGTGATCATTTGATAAATGGCCATAATCTTGTCGGTGGAAATTTCCGTGGAGCGGAGTTAGACGGCATTATTGGCGACCATGTAACGCGAGACTGGCATGACGCTTGCCAACCTTTTCTTTCTCTTCCCTCTTCTGCTCCTCCGCCGCGTTGGCCGCAGCGACCGTTGGTATTCAAGCGCGATTTCAGACCGCTCATGTCGTAAGTAAATTTGTTTATTGTGCCTGTTAGATGCTACATTATCTAGGGAGTTTATCTGAACAGTATACTAGACTTTTGTGTATATTTAGAGTAAAAAAATACTGATATAACAACAGTCAATACTTAGGCGACGGTTTAAAGAGCTGAACACCACAGGGGGTACGTCAAGTAAATATATAAATACTAGACGAAGATTTTGAAGTACAGCCTTTGAAATACAGCTCTATAGTCTACAAATGAGTGATATACATAATATTTATGTTGTGGACAATCATATGTTTATAGTATGCATTTTTACAGTCTAAAAGCACGAAATATAACATTGGAAATGTAAATAAAGGAGTATTTATTACTCACAAACAGTGTTTGGGCTACCTATGGGAGAACCAGTGATGAACGCAAGCTTAGAAGAAATGTCTGTCGATGAATTGGATTATTTCCTGGCACGTTTCGTTGCAGAAGTGAGAAAAGTAGACGGGAAAGAGTATCCCGGCAAGACTATATATGAAATGTTAAGTAGCATTCAAACGTATTTACGCGTGGAATGTAAGCGTAATGTGACTTTAATTAATAAGACAAGTTGTGTATTTAGAGAGTTAAATTCGGCGTTAAATTTTGTATTGAAAGAAAGAGCAGGGCAAGGATTAGGCGTAGAGGTCGCACAAGCTAATTTTATATCGGAAGAGCAAGAAAATTATTTGTGGGAGCACGGTTTCTTAGGAAGCAGCGGAGCAAGTTTGCTTAGAGATACGTTAGTTTATGTGTTCGGTATACAATTTGCGCTTAGGGCTGGTCAAGAGCATAGAAATTTGAGAAGTAAAAACTCGCAACTATCCCTACAAGTTGACGAATTTGGGTCTGAATATTTGCAGTATACGGAAGATGTCAGCAAGACGAATAACGGGGGGTTAGCCCATTTGCGTATCAAAAGAAAAGTTGTTCGGGCATATAAGAATTTAGAAAATCCCCTTCGTTGTCCAGTTGAGCTTTATAAGAAATATTTATCTCATGTTCCAAAGGAAATCAGCGATAACGCGTTCTATTTGCGAGCTTTGGCAAAGCCAAATGGTGATATTTGGTATTACAAAAAGGCTGTGGGTAGGGAAACGTTAGGAAATGTGGTGAAAAATATTATGAAGAATGCCGGGTTTGAAGGGCATTTTAAAAATCACTCTCTTCGGCGTAGTTGCGCTACAAGATTGTACAATGCGGGAATATCAGAACAAGTTATTCAGGAGACGACTGGTCACCGGTCATCTGATGGGGTTAAGGCGTATAAATGTACTTCGACGTCAATTAAAAGAAAAGCGAGTGAGATATTACAAGGTTCCGATTTACGTAAGGTTGAAGTGAATACGGAAGGTGAAAAGAAAATATGTTTAAAGAAAAATACTGAAAATGACGTGTCTGACTTATGTTGTGATCAATCGCTTGTAATTAATACAGGCTGCACTAAGATCGTTGTGTCGTATAAATGAATGCTTTAAAAATGGTGATTGCCGATATGATGTTATTTAGTGCAGATGTTGTGTAATTATATATTTATAATATAAAATATGTCCTGTTTATGGAATTGGGTTCTTATTTTGTTTTGTGCAATCGCATAATTTTTTATATTGGTAAAATCAAGAGTAAGCTTGTAGATTCATCTAATAATTATGAGGAAGACTGTTTTTAGCTTGTTTTTTTTACTGCTGGGTGCAATATTTTTAATATTGCAGTGTGCTAGCAGCAATATTTTTAATATTGCAGTGTGCTGGCTGCAATATTTTTAATATTGCAGTGTGCCAGTTTAGTACGTTTATAATTACCCCTGATAATTTCCCCGCTACCAAAAAGGACCGTCGCCGTTTTCCTAAAACAGCCTGAAATCGTTGATATAATGCAGACAGAGAACAATGGAATTTGACGCGGGTCAGTAATTATATAGGTATCACATTCAAGAATCAAGAGTGCAGTCTCAGTAACCGCTGCTCGTCGCAAAGACAGGTATAGACGAACGATTTCAATTTGATTTTTAAATCTTCAAGTTGGTTTTGGTGTTCTTCGTCTTCAAGGTAAGAGTTGTGTTGAATCTTACGTTACTATGTTGTTCAGCGTTTCTTTATTGTTTTACCAAGGCAAAGGTGTCTAGTTATGCGCTTATCCTTATCTTTATATTACCAGGGTTAAGTCACGTTGGCCTGAAAAAAAGAGAAAAATCTTCTCGACGTTTCGAGCGAAGGCCCTTTATGCTAAATTACATTCAGGCAAAAAACGTTTATAACTTGCCTACTGGACATGCTTTCTAGTATATTTGTGCGCATCTCTTCGTTTTACTTAAGCCCTTTGCCAACTATTCAGTACTGACTTTTTGCCCGGCACAAGCTACATAGAGAAGTTCGAAGTTGGGCTATATTATTATATTGCCTGTATGGTTATGCATAAATTATGATAACATATCTTTGTGCCCGTGATTCCGATTTTTGTTTACTTCGCATGCGTATTGGACGTTTGTGGCGCGACCTAGCGGGATTTTCCTTGCTCGTCACTGAATTAAATTCGTCGCATAAAACGAATTCGAGTTTACGTCGACTAGTCGACGAAGCTAACTATGAATTAAATTCGTCTGAATGAAATGCGACGTATGAACCAGGCCTAATCCTTGGCTTAATACAGTTTACACTGATATGAAACTAAGAGTCAAATATCTACATTTGGTCTGTACTCATCACGCGTTTCGGTTATAATTGTTCGCACCTCTCCGCTTCTGAAAATAATTGCTATTTTCACCAAGTAAATAGTTATCTGCTCTATATATATGAAGTCACAAGTTACTGGAGTAAGTTCGTATGAGGCTATTATAGTGTCGTCAAACTAAAGATCGCGACGATCAAGTTAGGATACAAATGACCGCCAATATCTGGTCGTCTGATATCCCAGTTACAGTACGTAATTTTGGTGTTTGATTGCACACTTATGGGGCTACGAGATTGAACGCTTAAACGCCACAAAATATTCCTTATCGTATAATACCACGCGGTGGCGCATTAGGTTTGAATGTTTCACCCGAAGTGCATGTTGTTATAATAAACACATCCTTCCGACTTTTTGGGAAATCACCTTTTGATAATTATCTCTGTTAATTCCCACAATTCTGCTTCTAGTGTTATGAACTACGAGCGTTTTCATCTTACGTCGCGGCGACCATATTGGTGTGCCAGAGCAGTGGGATGGCGGCCGTGTTGGTGTACGGTGTGGGGATTGGCTCTTTCTTGTTCAAATATTTCGTATTGTTTCACCACCCCAGTGGGCCGCCGATCGCGTGAGAGCAAACGCTCTATACTATCCGTCCAGCATTGCTCAGCCATTTGGTGTTGCAGGCGTATGGCAATTTGCAAGCGATGTAATTTTAAAGCTTGCACCGTATTGTTAAACCTTGCGATCTAATCTGTATTTTGCACGCAATGTTTTACACTTTTTGGTATGTCCGGTTACTGATAGGATTACTCGCCTGTGGGTCAGGGCGGCTTTTCTGTACTGCCACAGTTGTTGGTGTGCAGGATATTTGAGATAAATTAGATTATTAAGATTCAAGAGATTACAACAGCGGCGACGTGACGCCATCAACAATTTTAAAGTAAGCCATTTGCCGCAGTTGTCTTATTACAATACAGGTTGGCATTTCTGTAGATCATTGCCAGGCAGAAACTGGTAAGAATACGGGAGCGGCCCTCAAACACTTTTCGATTTCAATTAGCACTCTAGGACTGACTAGCCAAGACGGTTGCACGATATGACTATTAATTTTATGCTTATTAAAGGAAAAAAGCGGCCATGCTATTCTATACTACGGAAGTTTGAAGGTGTTTGTTTTCTCTCAAGGCGGTAGGGCAAAAGCAATCTATGATCCAACTGTTTTATTATACAATAACCGCTCTCTGTTTTTCGCGTCATTTGAACTAATTTAGTTCTTAATAAATTCAATCTAGAAGTACACTACCAGGCCACTTTTTTTTTTTTGCCAAAAACTGCCTCAAAATGTCAGAATTCGACGGAGAATGATGTTTGAAAGGGCAGACTTTTTTTCTCTTTTTTCCCCTTTTTATATTTTAAGGATGGATTATGACGTTTTTCCTGAAAACACCTCAAAGCGATCAGGGTTGTGGTTTTGACACACCTTACTTACTCCCCGGTTTCTGTTCAGATACTTTTGTCTTGTGTTGGTACACATGTTTTCCCACAGTTATACCACCAGATAGCAGTCCTAGACATGGTATGTACGGTGTGATCATGGCCACAACTTTACCAACATCACTTTTTAACAGTTTGTCCTTTTGTAATCGTGACAATCTTAATATGGAGGAGATTGAACTTAGGCCATTAGATCCGAATCATGACCCAAACCCTGAGGATGATCAGGAGGAAACAGATTTTGGGGGCACTAATGCTTTGGGAGACTTTTCAGAGCGTGATAGTGTTGAATTTGATCACTCTATTGATGGCCCCATTGTGAATAATGTGTCAGGGGACAGAACTGAGAGGATAAGAAGAAGAGCTGCATATAAGGACTGTGAGGATTTTTTTATAGATATACTAGGGTTGGAACCACAATGCACTGACCCACTGTTTATTGACTATCTGATTGATAATAACATATTAAGTATATCCAGGGAGTTTAGTGATTCTGGTTTAGTTATTGATTATTCTGTGAAACATCTGGGAGGTGGCTTCCATACAATCGGACGGGTTTTAACCGAAGAGGATGAAGATCTGCTTAGGGATGGTATCAGAACACACTATGATGAGTGGACTAAGGCTAACCTAAATAAGACATTGAGGAAAGCTGGAATTGTGACTGCCATTGGTCTGGGAGCGGTTGCATTAGTAACTGGTCTGTCAGTAGGTCTAACCAGAAAGGGATCTGATATAGTTCATCAGGCTAAGAAATGGGAAAAGTTACATCCGGCAAAAGGAGGGGACACAATACCATGGACAGAAATACAGGAAGCTGGTGGGAAGGTAATTGTTTTCACTGGGGAGTATTTAATAGTGATTATTATGGCAGCTGGATTGTTTTCCTACCGTTACACTAAGAGGGGGTAATCTGTGAAGATATACCTTACCGACCACACTTAAGTCAGCTGAATACTCTTATGTCCGTACGCGTAGGAGCTGATCCCATCTTCCAGCAGGTATCTTTTGTCGTCAAAGCATGAGAGTGACACTTTATTTATCTCATAACTACCCAACTCATGTTTCACGCTTCGAATGGTTTTCATTTTTTGAAGCACCTGTTTTTTGTCAAGTAATACTTTTTTGTAGTGTTTATGTTTGATCTGTTTTTTAGTGACACTCCTCTTAATTCCCTTGGCGGTTTTGTCACCTGTTCCGTTGTCTTTTAGGTAAGAATACATCTTACTTCTGAGACCAACGAATTCGGTTATGGGAACGCCAGCCGCCTCGTCCTTCATCTTCCCAATAATCTTTTTGTTCGACTTGTTGTGATAAGCTGAGCTCTCTGGATAGTTTGAGTTGTCAAAAATGTTTTTGTCATCCCAAAAGTCCTTATAAACGTCTTCCGCCTCAATCTCATATGTTAGGCTGTCCGTGTCTGTAAACAACAACTTAGCCCTACTTCCATATTTCTTTAATACGTAGTTGTAATGGAAATCGTACATCAAGGTTTTCGACAGATCCAGAATACACATACCAACGTACGCCGGTCGGTTTAACGTAAGAACTTCTTTAATTTTGTGAACGGCAACAAGGTTTTCGTTGAATATTTTGGCAGACACAAAGGTTGGTTTGGAAGCCAGCCTCAACAGCTTTTCTTCACACGTGACCAACCGGACGTCGACACGCTTTCTCAGATTCTCCATTGTTTTACCGAAGACGCTGTTGTTCATTAGCTTGAAGAAGTCCTTTTCGAAGTCATTCTTAGCGGCGGTTCTCTTCACCGTGTTGAAGTCGATGTACTGTTTCAGCCACCCCGACTGCTCAAACAACAAAACCCGGTGAACTTTCTTCACCTTTATCCCAAGCCTGACGTACAGCTGTAGGTTTCTATAGTGGACGACGTACCTTTCCTTTCCCATCAGGTTGGTTACCAACTTACTAACACCACCAACACTGACACCGAACTTCCCCCTAATCTCAGAACAATACTCCGACAACATATCTTCCCGTATTTCCATCTTCTCAGGGGCCAACGGATAGTCGTTGTGTAGGTCGTGGAGTTCAGGAGGGTACTCAAGATCAACCTCAAGTATCATTCCGGTCCGACTGTCATTCTCCGGAAGTTCCCAAGCTAGGTTTTTCAGATTAGACTCACCCATCCACCTGAATCCACCAGTCGGAAGGCACTGACTCATAGCCCAACCATACAGATTGTTGGCGTCCAGATACATTATATACTTCACAGCCTCATCCTCACTGTACCCTTCCATGTATGGGTTATTCGCCTTCCCATATCTGTTGGCTATGTAACTGACTCCACCTCTCAGTCCTTTCTCAATAAACTGAAACATATCAATGTCAGTCATCAGCTCCAGCTCGATCCCAGTCATCTTCAGCATAGCGTCCCATGCCAACCCAGGTGAGGTGAAGTAGTGACAGGGGTCCAACCCATAGTACTGAACACAGGTTTTCCTAAAGTTCTCAAAAACGTCAGCTAACAACAACACATCCGATTTCAGGTACACGTCATGGTAGTCCCCCATTGTCCCCATTCCGAACTCTCTCCAAACCTTCAAAGCATGGGAATACTGTTCACCGGTTATCGGTTCGTCATTCAACACACTATAGAACTTATTCTTTGGAGGCAACTTTGTTTCCTCAAACCGATTGAAGCTATCCATGTAGTCATAAGGATAAACACCTTTTGCCCTCATAAGATACAATCGGTCACCGAATTCTTCAGCTGTGTGTTTGAAGGCGTCTCCCGGGAGATTTTTCACCAACTTATCCAGGGAGCTACTCATAAACTGAAAACTGTCCAGAAACACAAGGTTTTTACCTAACATGAAGGCCATGTACTTCTCCATATTATTTGGGATGACGTTAATCTCCTGTCCGAACTTTCCGATCTCCCTCATGATGAGATGACTATCATAACCCCTCAAGTTGTGTAAGATGACTGGTATCTTATCAGTTAGTCTATGATTTCTGTTACAAAGCTGATGGGCCGACCCTCTGTACCTCCCAGTCACATGACAATGGTCCCGGACCCTAACATCCCTCTCCTCATACTTTAGACCACAGATGTGACATCCGTTGGCGTCTCTGAAGTCCGCCCTGTTGGAATCAGTCAGAACCATATCCTGGTTGAAGTGCTCTTTCCGAATACCCTTACAATACTCCACCTCTTCTAACATCTTTCCAATAAACTTGTTGACAGCACCAGGACCTCTGTACACCTGGACATCCTTACTGTATCTATCACCATAACAACAGACAACCTTGTACCCATAACCACAATCAGTATGTTTCTGATACTTCTCCATGTATGATCTCTTCTCTTTCTCCTTTCGGTCTGACTCCGACACCTCCGGTCTGCCGACCTTTTCCGTGATCGCCTCGAAGTCAGCATACACAACAAACGGAACGTTTAACTGTTTGTGAAAGTTACTATACTTCAACACGTTCCGTTACCGGGGTCAGGCATCCTAACAGCTTGTTTACCATTCACACTGATACACACAACCTTATGCCTATCCAGAACCTCCGTTGAGCTGAAACACTGAAGACAGTAAACACAGAAGTGTTTTTTCCTCTTGTGTTTTGTTTTGTTGTACATAAACCTATCAAAGTCCCTGATGAGGACGTAATGTTTGTTGTTTTCGTTGGTTATAATCAGGAGGTTCATGAGGTCGGTGAATCGTTCCTCTGATACGTAAACCGGAAAGGTTAACCCGTTCTCATAACCAAAGACGTTGATACGTATCTCATTCTGTTTTTCCACCCGGTTATACTGTCTCTGGCTCACTGGGAAGCTGATTCCACTGTAATCCAAGTCGTTAACATGGTCCCGGTACTTAGACACCCTTTGTGGGTGCTGTGGGACAGGAAACTTATGGGCTAGATGACACCACATGAAACACCTGTCATCACTATTCTTAACATTGATCAACCCCTTCCGACTATTCTTCAGCTCCTTCGGGAGGTCGACGTATGACGAGCCTTCCAGTGGACTGTACACAGTCAGATTAACGTAGTGACCGTCTACTGAGTCTACTGTCCAACCAGATCCCTCGCTTATCCATCGGGCTATCCCAACCACCACCTCCTCATTCGCGACGTCAACGTCCTGACCGATCTCACCGTCGTTGATTATAGTCCTGATGTGGCTGTTGAAGTGAGCCGTCTTATAAGTTGTTCCTCCAGACACCTCCTTCTCAAGCGTCACAACCAGCGTCTCAGCGAACTTCAGCCCCCTCATCTCAGCCAGCTCCCGACGTAGCAGCCGTACCACATCATTCCTAAGAGCGCTCACCTGTTCCAGCGGGTCCTGACTCACCACAGCACAGCTGAACGACTTAGTTTTACCCCTCAGGGCTCTGTCTAACTGATTTATGTCGTAACCGATTATTCTTTCGTAGAGACGGGAGTCCACATCATCAGGATAGTCAAACATATCAGGGTCTAGGTCGTCGTCCTGGTGGATCATGACATTTGGGTCCATCGTTATAACAAAGGTGATCACATTCCGTTAGGTGTCGCTCCAACCACTCGGTGCAGAACCTGTCTGGGGTACGATCCCAGCCAAGCTCCTTATACACAATCCCGAACAGATTGTCGTCAAACAGATCCTTCGTTTTCCCCTCCCTAAGATCCTTCAAACCACCCAGTAACCCAATCCCTCTTCTTGAGCACAGTCTGATGATGTAATAATTGTATCTGGACACATTACGACCTCTTATCAAACCCTTACTTCTCATCACCCGAAGAACCTCGGAGAAGTCGGATAAGACAGCGTCAACGGCTGTGTCCCTGACAACTCTGGTGAGTCTCTTCCTCATCCAACCACCCCTTGAATGCTCACTTCTACGACCGGCCGCCCGGTATCTCCCAACAACATATCCATACTCCGTATCACCACATCCTGGACAGGAATACATCTCAGTTCTAACCTTCACACGGAACCTAGAACAATCCTCACACCACAACTTCGTGCTACGTCTGGGTGGATCCCAGGTTGGGGGTGCTGACTCAATCCCCATCTGCTTACAGACCCATTCAACACCTGAAGACGGTAAATCCTTCAACCCCCCCGGTAAATCCGACCAGGAAACAGACATTATAACTAAACCCTAACGAATTCCTTAACCCCCTACAAAACAAACCTAGATACCAGATACCCACCAACCAGACCAACAGACCCAATAAACAAGGTCTGATACTCTTTCATCTCACTCGATGGTTTGTAATAGTCAGACAACTCAGGCTCTGGTTGGAACGACCCGACGGCCTCAACCTGCCTCAGCCTATCCTTCAGCAGATCCAGAGCGTGATTCGTTGTGTTGATGTCAGCGTTGGCGTCAGACAGTTCCTGTCTCAACCTCTGTATCCTATCCTTCTTACCCACCTCACTCTCATACCATTTCTCCTTCGCCCTAGCCAGCTGCTCAAGGGCGTGGTTGTGTCTCTTAATCTCAGCTTCATACCCGGTGTGATTTAACTTTGAAAACACGAGTCCAGCACCCGCGAAGGCCAAGGCGTTAAACAGTCCACCAGCAACCACACTAGCCATATATAATCACACATAATACAATCCATCACAAAGATCCGATAATAGAACGGATGTTACGTCTTTCCCAATACGGAATCCTGATTAGGTAATGACCGTTGTCCTTGGCGTACTCGTCTTTCATCCGATCGTGCTCCTTCTGTACCCTAAAACGTCTTTCTGCCTCTTCCCGAGTAAACTTACCAGACCAAGTGGAAGGGCTGAAATGTTGTTCACCATCATACTCAATCAGTAAGAAAGTACCATCGCTGAGAGGCTCTGCGAAGTCATACCTCAAAAGACCACCGCCCAACCCCACTAACCCATCAAAGGTCTTCTCCCTAACCGCCTCAATCCCAATAGCGCGTAAAGCATCCCACACATTCCTTTCTCCTCTGGACATAGGGGGCAGCCAACGTGTCTCAACCTCCACGCTCATAGTAACCACCGGATACGGAACCCCCTTAGGCTACTTGAGCTTTGAAAAAGGGTCAACCGGCAGGTACCCCTTTGACTGAGCGTATCCAACCACAACTGTACTAATTCCAACGGCTAGAGCCAGCCTAACAGTACCCTTTACAGACTCAGGAGTACCCAAAGGTTCTTTCAGGATCTTCCTCGAAGCCATGGAGACCGCCACAGCTCCACCCGTAATCAGGAGGGCGTCGTAGAGCTCGTTCATCAGTTCTTTTCGGTCGGTCATTATACACTAACACATATTTCACTCATCAAAGGTGTCTAAAACCGGAGGGGCCTGAACGGGGTTCTGTGGCTCGACAGTTCCTTCCATTACCTTCTCCTCATCAATGGTTTTCAGTCTCTGAACCTCCCTTTTCTCCTGCCTCATAGTGTAATAAAGTGAGGCCCCACCGATAACCAACCCAACGGTTCCGATGATGTAGCCATAATAGGCTGATCGACCACCACCAACTCCAGAACCAATCTCAGCCGCCAACCGCTCTCTGGCTTTTCTCTCCTTGGCTGCCTTCGATATCTGAGCCAGTCGTTTACCAGCCTCCACCCGTTTCGGATCCTTGACTCTTTCCGTCTTGACCACTGATGTCACCTTAGGGACTTCCGAGGTTTTTTCAGGTACTACGTCAGCCATCTATACACTAATCTATGTTTCATCTGTGAGGTCATCTGTTGGGATCTCTGAGGTCGTTTCTGAGGAATCTGTGAGACCATCCGTAAGGATCTCTGAGGCTGCTTGTGGGAAGTCTGTGAGGTCATCGGCTGGGGTTTCTAAGACCGTCGGCCAGACAACAACAGACTCAGTCACGTAGTACTCTCCTCTACGGTTTCTTCTAACACAATGTCTCATCACCCCGATAGCTCTTCTGAGTCCGTGGAAGACGGTCAGTATGGGTCGTCTAAGTCTCTTTGGAATCTTCATATAAAATACAGGAGGTTTAAAGTCGTACCGTATACCTGAGGTATAATGACTGAGACAAAGCTCGGTGCTCGGCTGATCACCCTCGACGGAAACATCGGTGTGGGAAAGACAACGTTCGTGAGACCATTCGCTGAAAGAAATGGTTATTACCTTGCTGAGGAGCCAGTTGATGATAATCCATACCTCGAAAGGTTTTACGCCGACCCCGGGAGGTGGGCGTATGAGATGGAGACCTGGTTCCTCGGTGAGAGGGTCGACACCTACCTAGAGGCTTTGGAGTTAATCAACGAAGGGAGGAATGTGATCGTAGAGCGAACACATCACAGCTGTATGGTTTTCGCTAAAAACTGTTGGCGTAATGGGTGGATAACTGACGAGCAGTTTTCTGAGTATTCCCAAGTCTTCCACTCACTAAACAATCTACTCCCAACCCCTGATGTCCTACTATTCCTGAAAGCCTCGCTTGACACCTGCTACGACCGGATGCTCAGGAGAGGTCGGGAGTGTGAAGCTGGTGTGACTAAGGATTATCTCGGGTGTATACAGAAGTATATGGAGGAGATGACTGAGGACATAGCCTCTGGGGGGACTAAGGTGATTACCCTTGATTGGGAGGACTTCGGTCCGGATGAGTCTGAGGTAGTCGGTACCCTCAGTGAGATCCCTAGCGGATTTCACGGTTGGATGGCTCGTGTGAACGGTCGGGATGTTTACATACCAGAGATCGTCAGAACCGTTAGCCAGGCCCGGCAGGCTCAGCTGAGTCATGGGTCCAGTACGCCAGGACTGGCTATGGTTCCTAGGATCAGTGGGTTAGCTGTAACACTACCGGATATCTCCCCAACCACAGTCAGTCCAACAGAGACCGTCTTGGGGATCATCTTCAGTCTCCTCAGTCGGGTGTGTTCCCACTTGTAACAGGTCGGAAATGTGAAGCAGGTGCCACTAAGGATTACCTAGAGCAGATACAAAGGTATATGGAAGAGACGGTTGTAATGGTTTGGAAGAAGGGGATCAGGGTGATTGGTCTCGACTGGGAGGACTTCAGTCCGGATGAGCCGGAGGTGGTCGATGCCCTCGGTGGGACCCCTCGCAGGTTTCATGGTTGGATGACCGAGACGTCTACATACCAGAGACCGTCAGTCAGGTCCGCCAGGCCCGGCAGGCTCATAAGTCCTATGGTACCGTGTGATCATACTGTCGGAATGTGGACAGACCTCAGTCACAATGTCATCGAGTACACGGACGTCGGATAGGAAGACCGTTTCGTCGTACTGGACCCCACGTAGGAAGCTTCTGATTTGTGTCAGGACCTTGTGGTAGCTAACGTGAGCGAACTCACAGTTTTCCAGTCTTCCAGGCATTCTCGACTTGGTCATGTACCCTTGGATCAGGACGCCAGGACCGGCTATGGTTCCGAGGATCAGTGGGTTAGCTGTGACACCACCGGCTATTCCCCCAACCACAGTCAACCCAATAGAGACCGTCTCGAGAATCATCTTCAGTCTCTTCAGTCGGGTGTGTTTCCACTTGTAACAGGTCGCTAGCCTATGATAATACGAATAGAGTCGGGTTAGTTTGTCCACTTCAGCCGATTGGAGGTTTTTACCAATGTGGTTGAAGCTGACGACGCTTTTCCTCTTTTTTCCCATTCTAATTACAGGTCATATTCAACCATAACCTCCTTACAGATCTTCCCAATCTCAGGATCCCCCAGACGACCCTCTACGATCTTCATGCCGTAAAAGTTGATGTCTGAATAATACTTCCCAAGACGGTTTAGCCCAAACACATTCAGATAAGGTGTCCCTATTTGTCCGATGTTACTCATGAAAAATGAGTCCCTCAGCATTTCACCATTTATCCTGACGTGTGACACTCTAAGCCCGGATAGCCAGTGGGCAGATATCAGAATCTTCTTCCCAATGAACTTCGCTGGGATCGTACACTCGTAAAACTTAGCCGGTGACGACCCTTCCACAAGCAGTTTGTCACTTACTCCAGCTTTAAACCCAAAGCTCTTACCGGGACCGCTTTTACCATTATTGGTAACAATCATTTCCCACTCACCCGACTTATCCTTAGGTCTCACACTGTTCCTCTTTACCACAGCAAAAACTGAGACGTCGACGAACATGAGTCTTGGCACGCTAGCGTGGAAGACTGTTCTTATCGTCATCTCAGGGTGAATGAAGTGGTGGTCGCCGGCAGTGTTTAGCTGTGGGTTGACACCTGGGGGTCTCCAGAACATGGCTGAGTGGACCCCACCGTTTTTGTCTTCTATGTATTCAATAAAGGGGGGGAGTTTGGAGATCGCGTTTTTACTGGCTCTGGTTACGTTCAGGTCGAAAATGACTCTGTGGTTGTGGGTTTCCGTGTAAGCTTTTAGCTTATTGTTGAGCTGCTTTAGATCACTGCTAAGTTGCTTAGTGATCTGACTAGGGGCTCCTTTTCCCGGTTTGCTGTAACCATAAAACAGACTCATATACTATAGGACGTATTTACTGAACAGATACCCAGACACAGCTGTTAGGACCAATAGGATTCCCAACTCATTGTCCGGCTTTGATTGTTTGTCAGGTGTGTGAGCGGCTGGTCTGTCAGGTGTGTGAGCGGTTAGTCTGTCAGGTGTATGAACGGTTGGTTTGTCAGGTGTGTAAACGGTTGGTTTGTCGTCTAGTGTTTCCAAGTGTAAACCGTTTTCTTGGTGTAGCTTCCTTGGTTGTTTGTGAACACCTTGGTAGTTGACCTTAGAGTTAATACCAAACTTCATGCCCTCCGACGCACGTCTGAGAACGTTGTTATATCCTGGAATTTTCTCCTTCAGTATCGTCAGTGACCCCGGCACTAACCACGTGTCAGGGCTTATGGCTAGGTTCTGGGTGACGTTAGTATCTGATATTGCCCTGTTCATATTCAAAATCCAAGTGCTGATAGAATAGTTAACGACAGCATCTTGTACTAAGGTTCTGAATTCTTGTTGTGTTTCGAGACTGCCACCACCTTTGTTAACAACGCTGGTCCTTGTTCTAGCCTGTGAACCAAGAACGGCGTAAACATAAGCCTCGATGGACTCATTCAAATACTGTGTACCTACCCTGGTGAAACCATTTGTCTGTAAAGGTATGAACCTTCTGTAGTGTGTCCTATAATCGCTATTGAGATGCCACACCCACTTACCAACAAGATGATGTTCATAACCAGGGTCACGTACAAGCTTACGCTTCCGGAGTCTGGGTATGTTCGCCATGTTGTCAATCACATCGCTGTGTTCCGCGCCGAACTCTCTCAATAAACTGCTTTTCGTTTCCGTCTTAAGACGTCTCAGTATACGTCGTGTGGTGAAGTAGAGGTGGAAACGCATGATTGAGGTAATCACTGGGTATACATCGTCTGAGAACTTTAGATGTTCTGCCCCAACGCCACAGCAGTATGAGCTGAGGTAGACAGCGGTAATAAGTTGGTAATAGGGATCATTGTTATTCCACCATGCCGCGATGTCCGTCTGGTTACCTGGATTTAGGGTTGGTAATTTTGCCATAAAGTAATCCTCACCGTTAACATAAATCCTAAAATTGTTGAGGTCGTAGTCTATGGCGTTGTCTGACAGATACGTGTAGGACTCTTGGTGTCGCTTACCCTGAACTTTCTGTAACGTACCACCGCTAAGCCATATCATAGGAAACCCACCCTCAACCAGACTTTGCTTCCCTTTATAGTTATGTAGCCAAATCCACATAGACTTGTCATTCCTAAAAGTGCTGCTATCCACGTTCGTTGATATGATGTCACTATTCTTAAACCATACGTCACTTCTTTCGATCTCACCGTCTTTTTTAAGAGTTGTTGTAAAGGTGAATTTGGATAACGTGGCATGGGGGTACCTCTTGAGTAAATTGATCTTAGCCGATGTATTTCCCTTTCTCATATTCTCCATTGCCTTTTCATAGTTTTCCCCATAATACTTGTGGTAGAGTTTGTCGGTATCCATATATTATAGGTTAGGTTATATGGACGCTGGGGTTGGGCTGGAACAGGAACTGAGAGATATATGGTATGACCCGAAAACAGGATATCAATCAGCTGAACGATTGTATCAGAAGGCGGTGGGAGAAGGTCTTGATGTGAGTAGGAAGGCGGTAAGGGACTGGCTGAAAACACAGGACACGTACACGAGGTATAGACCGGTTGTGAGGAGACATAAGTTCAGACAGACGCTCGTCAGCCACCTCGGTGAACAGATACAGATGGACCTGGTTGATATGGGAAAGTACAAGAACCAGAATAAGGGGTATTACTGGATTTTGACTGCTGTTGAGATTCTGAGTCGGTATGCTTTCGCCGTTCCCGTTTACAGGAAGGACACGAAAAACATGACCGGGGCTGTGGATAAGCTGTTGGAACAGTTCAAAGACCGCTTTGGTGACTACCCCGACCTGGCTCAGTTCGACGACGGAAAGGAGTTTTATAACGTCGGTGTGAAAGGTCTGCTGAAGGAACGTGGTGTTGAGTACTTCAGTACGTTTTCAGACAAGAAAGCAGCGATCGTCGAACGGTTCAACAGAACACTTAAGACTGCTATGTGGAAGTATTTCTACACCAAGGGGACTTATAGGTGGATTGATGTTTTGGGTGATCTCGTTGAGGGTTATAACAACACAAAACACAGTGTCGTTATGCTGAAGCCTAAGGATGTGAGTAAGTCAAACGAGAATCAGGTCTGGAATACGTTGTTCGGTCATCACTTTGGTGATCATCCTTTGCCCAAGTTCCGGGTTGGAGACACTGTGAGGGTGTCAAAGTACAAGAGCATATTTACGAAAGGCTATGAGGCTAACTTCACTGAGGAAATCTTTAGGATAACGAAGGTCATCCGTGGTGATCCAAACGTTTATGAGATTGAGGACGCTGAGGGTGAACCGATTATCGGAAAGTTCTATGATTCAGAGCTGTCACCGGTGGATAAGAAGGATGATGTTTATAGGGTTGAGAAGGTGTTAAGGAGGAAGAGAGTTGGTGGGAGGAAGATGGTGTTGGTCAAGTGGTTGGGTTATGGTGATAAGCACAACTCATGGATACCTGAGAGTGACGTACAAAACCTGGGTTAGTATATACCCGGGTAATGAGGTTAACATTATTCATTGAAAACGGTGAGAAGACTGTCTACTTCGAACAACCTATCATGGTGACAGGTCTAAGACCACAGGTGATGCTGAAGAAAGCGACGGTATACTGGAACTATAACAATGTGGTGTCAGGTCTGAACGATTCGGTGTCGTTTGATGGTGTTAAGACATCCGTTCCTGAGGGTTATTTCGACTTTGACGCAATAGAGACGTTCCTTAAGACCCTAGCCGGGGGTCTGTTGGGGACGGTTGAGTTTGGAAAGAATGTTTACAACGGAACTTCTAAGGTGAAAACGTCGGAAAAGCTGAAGCTTGGGAAGATGGGTCTTCTTTTGGGGTTTGGTGAGGACGATGTGATAGATGTCGGTGGTGGTGGGTGGACAAATAGTCCGAACCAGGTGGACATCAACAGAGGGCTGAGATATGTCAGGATCTCGTGTGACGCTGTTGAGAGTGAAAGAAGTCTGGACAATGGGAGGAGGAGTGATCTGATTGGTACTCTTCCGATAACCTCTGAACAGAGTTTGAAAGGGAGTGTACAGCACTACACAGACATTGAGTCGAAAGCTGAGATCCGTAAGGGTGTTTATGGTAAGATGACCTTTAGGGTTCGTGGGAATAATGATCATTCAGTAGGTCGACCGGTTGGGATTGGAGCTGTTCTGCTTGAGTTGTATATAGGTTAATATATAATGGCTGAAGGGGGAGTTGATATCGGAATGGATGATCTCGGTAAGGAAGAGGAAGAAGAAGAGGAAGAAGAAAATGTTGACGAAACAAGCTTCACCGATGAAGATCGGGGAACGGGAACGGTAGGTCAGACGTCTGGCGGGGGTGACATAACTCACGTAGCAGATGGAGATATTCCTAATGTTGGACGTGATGCTGGAGTGATGAGGAGGTCTGACACAGCTGGTGTTAAGCGGGGCTTCCTCGAGGCGTTCAGTATGGATATAAAAGTAAAGGATGGTGAAGAATCTAAGGACCTAATAAAACGAACTAAGTTTAATTTTGATAAGGAAGACACCGTTAGCGGAGTGTCGTATGATAAAAGAAAAATTTACATACGTAAGAGAGGTGGTGGAATCAAACTTAACAAAAATGAAATTGACAGAAATAAGAAAAGCGAGAAAGCCCTCTTTAATTTCTGGGATCATATAAGGAAAGTTAAAGCTGAACATTCCAAAACATTTGCAGGAGCTGTTGAAAAGGTTAGCGGTGACTCAGCAACCTCTCAGAAAGCCGTGGATGATATAGCCTCACAAGTCATCTCAGAGAGTGAAAGTATAATTGAGGGAAGTGTGGAGGACCTACGGGAACAAGCTAGAGAAATCCTAACTGAGCAGGAAGCAAGAGAATTCATAGGAATGCTTGAACCACAGGGTACAAGTGCAGAAAAGATTAGGTCTCTTGAAATAGAAGCCGACTACTACAGAGAACAAGCGGCTGGTGAGGAAGACCCCCGTAAAAGACAGCTGTTTGAGAAATTCAGTGAGGTGGCGGAAATGAAGGCGGACACAATAAGAATTAGTATCGGTGACGCCCCCGAACACATTGATGTTATGTCTATCTTAGAAGATAAGGTGGAAAACAACGACCTAAATAGGTTGGAACGTTTTAAGAGGTGGGCTAAGAAAAATATGGTTGGTCTGTCTGCCATAGCCATCACCATAGCTGGGATCATAACCACAATAGTCGTTGCCGTCAGAAAGACTGTCTCGGGAGGAGCGAAGGCCGTTGGTGGTTTCGCTAAGGCACTCGCTAATCTGGGTAAGAAGCTGGGACCTCTGTTAGCACCACTGTTCAGTGTGATAGCACAGGTTCTGACCTGGGGAGCAAAAGGAATAGCATGGTTAGCCAACAACCTATGGGTCCTGGCCATAGCTGTGACGTGGTTATTGTATGACTACTGGAAAAACAGAAAATAAAACCTGTTATGTAGTATATGACCAACAGAAGTCAGACAGAGCTGTTACCTGGATTCAGACGGGCGAGAATGTCGGAGATTAAGGGACTCCGAACAAGACACACAATCACCATGAACCCCAACAAAGTCAACCCTGGTGAGGACCTCTACATCGACATACCAAAGCTAAAACCTGATAGCTGTTTGGTCCCGGGTAGCTTTCATCTATTGTTCGACTTCAAGAACATGAACACCAAGTCGTGGTTCCTAAACAATCTCTCCAGGCTTCTGGTTGAAAGGCTGGTTGTTAAGCTAGCCGGCGAGACTGTTTATGACAACACAGGTGAAAGTATCCTCGGTGTGTACAGGGATCTCTGGTTACCGAAGAGTGCGAGAGATCAGATGGTCGGATATGGAATCGGACCAGAGAACCTGAGAAAGTTGATGTCTAAGGACGACAGTGGGGCTTCTTCTGGGGACGCTGAGAAGGTAGCTGACGCTCTGATGCTCACAATTCATGGAGTGAGGATGAAGGTGAGATTGGATAAGATCCTCGGGGACCACGGACTCTATGCTCCCTTTGAGATGTACAACAACTTCCGCTACGTTATTAGCCTACCGAAAGCGAGTAACATCATGGTGGCCCAGTCAAATGAGACCGTTGACGGGTACACACTGGAAAACCTTGAGCTGGAGTATGAGACGATTGATAACACCGACATCGCCAGTGAAATAACCTCACTGTACACAGCTGGTCGATCGTTGTCCTACGAACACGTCACGCTGATGAAGTCAACTGAATGGTTGGCTGGATCGACCCTGATCAACGAACACATTAACCTCCCACGGAAGTCTATGAAAGGTATTGTGATGATGTTCACAAACAAGATCCGGACTGATAGTGAGAAATACGTCTATCCAAACATTGAGAGCGTTAAGCTAACAATCGAAGGTGTACCCAACGCTGTCTTCAGTCAGGGGATCCCAAAGAGTCGGTTCTATGACGAAGCTAAGAGACTGTTTGGTGGAAAGGAAAACACAGATCAGTTTATGACAATTCAGAAGTTCTACAAGGATGCTTTTGCTCTGGCGATTGACTTGAGAAGTATTGAGGATCGCGGCAGTGTTGGAACCGGAAAAAGAATCGTTAATACACAGTCTGGGGTTTTGATTGAGATCACTAAGAAGGCGACTGTGGCTAACGTAGTCTGTCGGATCTTTGTGCTGAGTGATGGTTTGGTAAACATGGTAAACAAAAACCTAAAATCAATCCAGTATTAAATGGACCACCCATTCAATATGCTGATCGTTGGTATGACGGCCTGTGGAAAAACCTGGTACCTCCTGAGGATGTTAGAAGACGAATACTTCAGGTTCTTCGACTACATCGTTCTGCTCTGTCCAACGTTCAGCTGGAACGAAACCTACACTACCTGGAAATACACCTCCGACCCGGACTTCATCGCTGTGGATTGTAGTCAGGACGACGTTGAAATTGTACTAGAACACATCGTTCGGATATTCAAAGGATCCAAAACACTGATAGTCCTCGACGACTGTGCCAGTGGACAACCCGTAAAAAACAGAACAAGTGAGTTGGTTAAATTAGCCTTCAGCGCCCGGCACTACAATCTCTCAACTATCGTAATCACACAACAGCTAACAGCTATTACAAAACCCTACAGGGAGAATATCAGTAAGCTGGTAACGTTCTACAACCCCAACAAAACTGATATGAAGGTCATCACTGATGACTACCTGGGTGGCTCAGACCGTGATGAGGTTATGGGTATAACTGAAAAGTTAAAAAAGAACAAATACGCTAGGCTTGAGATTATGTTAAGGCATCCATACGCGTATAAGGTGGTTGTCCCAAAATCTAGTCCATAGTAAGATGGCCGAAAAGAAAAGTAAAACGGTGAAAGTTGGGAAAAAAGTCAAGACACCCGCTGCAAAACCAGCTGAGATATCGGTTGGGGAGCCAGAAACGGAAATACCTACTGAAATCCCCAACCTTGTCGATGAGCTCGTCAATGATCTGAAAAAGACTGAGGAAACCAGCCCAACACCCCCACCAACCGATGATACCAACAAGAAAAGAAGTGAGCTAATAAAACTGTCAGAGGATGGTGAAATAACTCAGTCGGTTGGCTACATCAAAAAAGCGTCGGTAAAGGTTGTGGACAAGCTATACGCTGAATATGAAGCCAAAAGGATGGAAAAAGCTAACGAATTCCTGACTGATATGTTAATCAGTAGATTCTCCAATGTTCTCGGTGGTTTGGACGCTGTGGAAAGCTCTGAGGTGTTAGACAACGAATTACAAAAGGACAAACTGTTAAAAAGTGACGTTGGTAAAGTTGTAGCCATGATCACGCCGTATATACCATGTCTCGGACTGCTATCTGGTGGTGTAACCGTGGGAAAACATGTGTACCAACACAAGACAAAAGTATCTGAAGAGAAATCGGGGAGTAAGTGAAATGTGTGTCAAAACCACAACCCTGATCGCTTTGAGGTGTTTTCAGGAAAAACGTCATAATCCATCCTTAAAATATAAAAAGGGGAAAAAAGAGAAAAAAAGTCTGCCCTTTCAAACATCATTCTCCGTCGAATTCTGACATTTTGAGGCAGTTTTTGGCAAAAAAAAAAAAGTGGCCTGGTAGCCTCATGTTCTATACTACTTCTAGATTTTACAGGAATTTTAATGTCTTAATAAATTCAATCTAGATTTTACAGGAAATTTTACTATCATATACTTTTGTCTCAATAATAAATAGGGATTTAAGATCATCTACGACGTCAACTCAACGACGATGTCCTTTAAACAAAATAATTATTTTTGTAAAACAAAGAGACAGAATAATTGTGAGTCCTAATGTCCCTAATTCGCCGTAGCCTGTTGTTCTCGTTCCTCACTTTACGGTGCGGTATCGTTCCAGCACTTGTTGGCCGTTAGCTTTATGGCGTTTGTCCTCAACTGAGGTTTACTTATTAACAGATTTTGGCCACCCAAGGGCCGGCGACGTTGCGACATTAGCTGTCTGCCATGCTTGTCTCTGCAAAGTAAAATTTATATTCCTTCACGTTTCTCTCAATCTACTAAAAGTTTTGCTTTACTATCATCATTATTATTACTACTACTATCATTCAGTTACTATTATCATTCAGTTACTATTATTTGATTATTGTTATTATTATTATTATTGTTATTATTATCATAAATTTATTACTGTAAAGGTAACTACATATCTTTTGTCTTTGCGCATTCAACGAGGCATAATTGTTTGTTATTCATGAGGCTTACATGTTGTTATTCAGGCTTCATTGCAAGTTTTGACTAAGGCTTTGACCTCTCCTTGTTGTGATGACTTTGCTACCACGGCATTAACCCTGTATAGTCCATTGGCCACTTTAAGAATTTTATTCTGGCTAACGCCACACGATTTTATTCAGCATATGGGAGGGTCTTGGGCTATAAGGGGTTGAACAACAATGTCGCGCTTTCTCCTTGGCCCTGTGTAGTCCATTGGCCACTTTAAGAGTTTTGTTCTGGCTGACGCCAAACGATTTTATTCAGCATATGGGAAGGTCTTGGGCTGGAAGGGGTTAATTAATTATGGAAAAGCAATCCTTTGTCTTCGACAAAGAAATCCTTTGTCTTCTTCTAAATTTCCCGCTTGCATATATTTTCCTTCATCAACATGCACGGGAAAATTAGATGAAACTTCTCTGATCAACCGTGTAAATTTCCTGTCGGTAAGATTCTCAAAGTTTTCCGGCCCGAGGCCTTTTACAAATCTTCCCGGGGCAATGGGGAAATTTAATCGATAATTTCCATCAAGTCATGTTATTATATATATATATAGTTCAATCTACAGACACGTGTTTTGCTGTACTACAGCTCATCAGTGTAGCTTGGAACAATCTGAATGAATTTCATCAATTACTTATACACATGCGATCGTCGGTGACAACCGCATGTGGGACAGCACCGGTGAAATGTATATATATATATATATATATATATATATATATATATATATATATATCATTCAGTTACTATATATATATATATATATATATATATATATATATACAGTCGTTTACAATAGACAAGAGAGTGCTCGGTACCTTTGGAGGTAAGGCAAGATAGATTTTTAAAAAATAAACGTTGCTACTCCGAGTTTCGCGCGTTAAGCGATCATCAGGCAACTGAAAAAGTTTCACTTTAGTTTCTGGTTATATTGTGTGACACGCGTGAGATCGCACACAGCACAAAAAGAACAATACTCTTACGTATTCTGGTGTCTATACTCTTCGGAATAAAACACATATTCGTAACGGTATTCCGGCAATTAGGAATATTGATTAGAATACACGTAATATTCCGCCGTATATCCAGTGCGAATATCGTATAAATATATGACACGTATTAACCCATTTTTCGAGCCTGAATACTTCAGAAATATTGAAGAGGCCCTCATGCACAACTTTTGCAGATGACATATATAATATTTGTCCCGAAGTCTTAATAGGAGTTGACGCAGTGCGCGGAAAATCTCGACTTCTATACTCGTTCAATTTTACTGTATAGTCAATAATTTCATATCTGACTTATAATCAGATTGAGTATGGTTTAATGCCAAAGATATTACCTGTCATACAATTTTGCAGTTAACAACTTTCCTCTCCTGCATCTTGGTAAATGGGATAGATCATAGTCAATCGAGATATGGTCTGGAAACTCAGCTAAAGTCTTCGATCTATCTTTTTGTTCGCCTTTATGCATTTTTGTGCACGGTCACTGAACACATTGTATTTTAGTATAATGAACGAATTGTCCCATAGCAACGTTTCAGTTCAATCACTCAACCGTGCTATTTAAATATTAATCAACCTAAAACAAAGGATGTGCACGGTGTAAGGTACGGTTCAACATAAAATCACAGCTCATTATAGGCGCTTTGAAGTTTGCCGAGTTTCCAGACCATATCTCGATTGACTATGGATAGATCTTAGCATGTACAGTACATCAGGTCTTTCAATGAAAAACATCTACACGAGGGGTGTTTGTTTCTGAGTGGTTACATAATTAATGTATATACATACATTAATTAATACCTGATTAAGACTGGCCAGCTTCGATTCTTGTTAGGTGCAGGCATAAATTGATTAATAAAAAAATTCACCTGGGCTGCATTTCACCTGGGCCGACGTCAATTTCATTTGAATTCTTATCAATTTCGTTTACTGTCTTAGCTTTTGTATATTTTCAATAGAATTTAAAAAACCCTGAACATGACGTCAATGGCGGAAAATGACGTACTCTGCACTTATTAAAAGGGTCTATGGGATATATTTTGAAATTCTTTGATGCGAATTCACTAGTCCAACGATGCATGCATGTGTCTAAACTTACTTTTTTAGCACATGTATGAACACAAATGTGAACAATGCAGTAGACAAATTATTATTATTACGTACAAATGTTGAATTAACTGTGAGACAATGACGAAGTCCCAAGTCTACGGGATGAAAGTTCAGTTAAAAAAGTTAAAAACAGTAATTTGAAATAGGTCTTGCGGATAGAAATGACGTTTGCTTATTGTAATATATAATAGAATATTAGAATATTTAATTATTTTCTATTGGAGAACTTAGAACGCTTTTGAATAATTAATTTTTTTTCATTGTCAATTTTATTTTCTGGGATTTGAGCACTTATGATAGTATAAACAGCAATTCTTCAGCTAATTTTAATTTTTAAACATTGTATAATTAACAATTAGACAACGAGCCCGAGTTTTCTATGATCGAGATCTCGCCCATAGAAAACGAGGGCGAGCTGTCCAATCATAGATAATTGATGGGGAACTGGATAGGAAACTTACGAAACCAGAAACGATGTTTGCACAACTTGCTATGGCAATTATTCACTTATAAGGGGCTAATACACCTAACTGGTGGTCCCACATGGCCAACATCAGACACTGCTGAACTTACGTGATATTACACTATTGTTAATTTCAGCAATAGCTGATCCTAACTGCTTATAAGTGTATAATTACCATAGCAAGTTGTGCAAACGTCGTTTCCGGTTTTGTAAGTTTCCTATCCAGTTCCTCTTCCATTATCTATGATCTAATTGTTTTAGTATAAATTTACTAACAAAAGTTAAATTAAAGTCTCGACCATAACGTATTCTTTGAGCTCGTTTAATACATTTTTAACTGCCAACAACAAACGTCCAACAGTCATTTCGGATATCTCCTTGGTCCACTCCCGTAAGTAACTGATGGAAAAGTAAAGTTTTCTTGCATAATTTAGAATGGCTTTTCATGTACAATATTGAAACAATATATATCCACTCATTTGATTTGTAAAAGTGACAAAAAGTTGAAAGAAACACTCAATTTAGCATATAGTTTACATCACGAAATCTTGACAACAGCAAGCGTAATTTTGAAATGTGTTTTGTTTGCAGTTATTTTGTTTTAAACGAACACAGATAAACAATTTAACGATCTACCATTAATAATTTCCATTCTAACCATTTTCTATCCGTTTTTGTTTTCTGTAGAACTTATTGCTTTGCCTAAATGTTCAATTTCTTCTTTCATTTTCCCACTCCGTTATAATTTCGGCGCCATTGTTGCTTAACAGAAGAACCGCTGGATCTAATGATCATTGCTCGTGTTGTCGTGGTATACTACGCATTTGGTCATTGATCAATTTCGTTAAAAGAAGGCTTTTCATTGGCTTATCGCCAGAGGTTGCTATCAGCGGATAGAAACTCCTGCGATAGCCAATGAAATTCAAGAATTTGTGATAGAAACTTGTAAATTTATAGTAATTATTTTTATAAACTAGTGTATATATTTAGAATCCATCAATAAAGAATATTGAACTAACATCAATTATTACAGTACTTAACTTATTAATGAAATGTGATCATGCATGGGTTTCGATATTTGAAATGGGACAAAAAATGGGTGAAATTCTTGAAAAATGTAAATCTATTGTTATCCAGTAACTTTTAATATGACCTAATTAGTTCCGTGATTATTTAAATATTAAAATATGTAGATTCGATCCCATTCTCTCTTTTTTGCCCCTTATCCCGCAAGCTCAAGGAACACCCGTCACACATCGCGAAATATTCAAACCATATACTAACATATTCCCTAAAATATCATTTACAAATATTTTTTTGTATTCTGAGGTATTCTGAATACAAAAAAAAGAATACCTAAGAATTTGTTTGAATTTCACGAATATTTCGCGTAGTATTCTGACATACAGTGTATAGACATCAGAATATCCGCCTTTTCATGCAGTGCAGCACACGTGACCGCACGCGCGAAATTGCGTGAGATGAGTTCGAGAGCCTGTTCCCGGATGTACTTCTCTGTTCCTAGGGAGGCGGACGTTCGTAGCGTAAAATTTATTTTCATGCCCTGACTCGATTCCAGTCGTCTCTTGTGTCTTTCGTTAGAGAGAATTTATTAAAAATAGGGGAGTAGAAAAAAACACGTTGGCATAAATGATGTGCAGTAGGGGTCAGGGGAGTGAAATTCGATAAACTCCAGCGTAATGTGCGTGATTCAAGCGCAAGGTAAAACGCGAGAGAAAGGGGAAATTAATTTACAAGGCGCGCTCTTCTCTCCCTTTCTCTTCTCTCCCCGCGCGCTTCCATTTCTCGCTTTCTTCATATCTGCAGCCCCGCGCGCCTTGTAACTTAATTTCCCCATTGCGATCTCCTGCGTCTTAATTTTTCTATAGTTTTCCCGCGCTTGAATCACGTACATTACACGCATATTACGCTGGAGTTTTTCGAATTTCACTCCCATGACCCATGCTGTACATCATTTACGCCACCGTTTTTTACTTCCCTATTTTAAATAAATTCTCTCTAACGAAAGTTTTAAATAAATTCTCTCTAACGGAAGACACAAGAGACGACTTTCCTGCCGGCATTTCTTTACTAGCTCTGATCGTTTCTTGATCAAGTTCGCCTTGTTAGCTTTCAAGCTGTAAGGGGCGGTGGGTTTCAAAATAGACCAATTTACTGTGAACGGTTTCCCTTTTGATTTTATGTCCCAAACGTACTTCGATAGTTCAGTTTCGTTAATTCTTGCATTTCTCGTCATGGAAAGAGTTCTGGTGGTTGTTAAAGCATTGCTTGAAGTTGTTTTTTTTTGTGTGTTTTTTTTTATTAGATTCGCCATTATAGTGTTGTAGTATATACATGCATTACAAAATGAATTCAAAATATAACGGCATGGTCACCGCAACAGCAGTAAGCCAATTACTGCGGGCCCAATAATAAACTAAACTAAACTAAATAAACTAGTAAATAGATATACTAACTACAAAGTCAAATCTTAGCTACAATTAATAACAGCAAAATACTAATTAAACTAAATATGTTAATAACAACAAAAAATAGGGTACCTAAGGCTATACGGGAACAGTTACATTTTAAGCAGATTGTTTTAAATGTACGAGGGTTTTCACAGTCATAAGTAGTTTCCAAAGATGAGAAATAATAATTAAGCATAACGGATTTAAACAAAGGAAGGTTGTCCATAGCGAGGTTAAGTTCATTTGCTAAAGTATTCCATATTCTAATTGATCTTACAAAGAAAGATTTCTGGTATGTTGATGTTTTGCATTTAGGAACGACAAATTTTTTAATGTTAGCATTATTGGAGGATGATCTAGTTAGTCTGGTATTTTGGACAAATACTGGTAAAGTGGAGGGATTTAAAGTCACTAAGCCACTTATTATCTTATAAAGAATAGTACCATATCTAAAAATTCATGCCAGTAAGAAATAGGAAGTAAAGACAGCGTAAGCAACCTAGATTTATAGCTATCAGTGCAAGAAAATGGTAGTTTCAAAATGTATTTCGTAGCTCGCCTCTGAATTCTTTCTAATCGAGAAATTAAGTCAATGGTCTGCGGTGCCCAGACTTGTGTTGTATAACCTAACTGGGAACGAACTAGTGTCAAATAGATTGTGCGCCTCACCGCAATACTTCGGATATACCGCGTGTTCCTCCTGATGTAACCCAAGAGCTTGTTGGCACGGACTGACTGTTCAGAAACTTGCTTACTCCAAGTGAGGTCAGCAGCTATCCATACACCGAGGTTTCGTTCAGATTTCGTTGACTGTAAGTTGTTGTTGTTCAAACTGTAGGTAGCAACATTCGGCTTGATTTTTCGCGTGATGCTCTGCGATTTGCATTTTTTCTCATTGAACATAAGGCCGGATGCTGTAGACCAGGTTTCTAGGTTGCCTAGATCTTTCTGGAATAAAGCAGCATCGTCTGGTGATTTGATTGCTTTGAAGATCTTTGTGTCATCAGCGAACATGGCGATTTGACTCGAAATAACAGCGTCTGGGAGGTCGTTGGCGTACAATAGGAAAAGTAATGGACCAAGAATAGAGCCTTGAGGTACACCAGAGCTGACAGGTAATGTATCCGAAGTTCCGTGAGATAGGAACTGAACCACTGGAGTAGGCTGCCACCAAAACCAAACTGTCGTAACTTGTGGATCAACAATTTATGGTTTACCTTGTCAAAAGCTTTCGACATGTCCAAGTAAATAACATCTATTTGCCCTCCATCATCGAGGAGAGAGCCAAAGACATCTGATCAGGGATATTGCGAGACTTTGGATTCAAGAGAAGAAAAGAAATTTTCACGGCTTTTACGTAACGATCTTTTTACTTCGGCGCGCAGAATTTTGAATTTTTCTTGTAAATGACGGGCAGGAGAAGTTTTTAGTTTTCGCCGGATTGACTATTTTTTCTTTATCTGATGTAGAATATTACCGTTGATCCATGGTACTGGATTTTTGCCTTTCAGTCTCTTAGAAGGAATGTAGTCGGAGACTGCTGCAAGGAAAGTATCCTTCCATTGATGCCAGTCGATGTTAATATCATCATCAGTTTCTGCTATTGTGGAAGACAGGTTTACTGCCTGTAAAGCAGCGCGCAGACCTGCAAAGTCTCCTTTTTTGTAATCATGAACAAATCTACGGGACTTCTTTGGTGCTTTAATGAAGGAAGAAAACTCGTAGACAATAGCGTGATGGTCCGTGAAAACAGCGATTTCATCTGGCGACAAAACCTCAGTCAAGCTAACTTATTCCGGCGCATTTGTGATCACGAGATCGAGTATGTGATCACCACGAGTAGGAGTGTTGTTAAATTGTGCTAAGAAGTGATCGTTCAGTAGTTCAATAAAAAGCAGTTCATTAACCCCAGATGTATTTTCTATCGCGTTTCATTGGATGTTTGGTAGATTGAAGTCCCCTGAAATTACAACGTTGTCATATTGATCACAAGCATGGTTGAGAAAAAGTTTAAATTTATCCATCCAACTTAGGTCGGCGTCAGGTGGTCGATAACAAGAGCAGTATAAAAGCTTCTGGTTTGACGCTGTCTTCAGCTCGGCAGACACGATCTCCAGTTGTTGAATCTCCTCCGATTCTGGTGAAAACTCTTTAACAGACTTAAACGATTTTGCTTTGACCGCAACAACGACGCCACCACCACTTCGACAGTTCCGATCTTTCCTGTAAATCGTATATCCCGAGTGTAAAATTTCTTCGTCGCTCATGTCTTTATTGAGCCAAGTCTCGTTCACACAAATAATGTCTAAGTTTTCAGTATATACAAGATTTTGAAATCGCTGAAGATTACAAACAGTGGCGTTGGTCGTATGGTCTCTGTGTATGCTCTTTAAGCTCCTTTCGTTGAGCAGAAGACACTTGATTTGGTTGTTTGTTGACCAGTTACAAGTTCTTGGACCTGGATTAGTCTCCACATCACCCGATAGTAGTTTCAGTATTGTTACAAGTGTAGCGTAAAGTAGTAAACGGCGCCGTCCAGTTGCAAGATTTAACGAGTTCACCAACGGTCGTTGGTCGACCGTTATTCGCCGAATACGGTAATTCATAAATTTAAACATCATTTTACGCGTTGTAACCAATCTACTCACGCAAAGAAGTACACATCTTGATAACGTTCTGGAGTTGTATCTCTTTGAAAGGTAAAGTCCGTGAAAAGTGACATAAATATAAAGAAAAAGCCAAATTTTCCGGGAGCGTAAAATTTTCCGACTGCACGCCATGATGGCGTAAGCAAACAAAAAGTTGTTGGTTGTCATTCCTATGTATTGTTTTGTTGTGTCCGTTTCGTCGGTTGTTTTCACATCAGCTTTGTAAATGGCTCCTGCAACCATGCAGTTTCCTTACAAGGGGCAATCGGTTTTATTTCTGCAGCTGAAATTCTTATCTTTGTTGTCCTCATTTCCTTATATTTGTTCTTATTTGTTGTGTTGTTTTGTGTTGTAGTGTTCGCCAGTGCTTTGCTTTTACGATAGACCGTCGATAGGAAAGGTTTATGGGTCCACTGGGGTTATAACAATCGATTAAACAGAATATTGGGTGCGGTTATGACTAAATGAGAACGAAATCTAAATTCCGGCTTAAGGTTGGAAGTACTTTGTTTTGATTTTAGGAACGGCATATAGAGGAACTTTTTGTACCGCTTAGATTTCGGTACTCGAGCTCGCTGCGTTTGTACCTTTTGAAAAGGAACATATTCAAGCGGAACGTTTCGTTCTCATTTGAATTGGGGACTATTTTGTTCCGATATTCAAAAATAGGAACGGGTTTAAATTAAGAACAAATTGTTCCGCATGAGCTAGATCGCTTTAAATAGGACCTCTTTGTTCCTTATTTTAAAGGTCATTTCGTTCCCTTTATTCGTTCCCATAGGAACAAGCAGTTCCGCATGAGCCAGACCGCTTTAAATTGGTCCTCTTTGTTCAGTATTTTAAAGGTTATTTCGTTCCGTTTGTTTTTTCCCATAGCAACAAGTAAAGAATAACAAGCTTTATATAAATGTTTGAAATTGTTAACTTACCAGGCTTAATATATTAGCCCAAAGAGAGTTCTGCACAGTCTTCGAATCGAGTTCCTTTGCTGGACGTCTCCGAAACATCTCTTTCCTTGTAAGGGGCGGAGTAGATAGAAAACCAGACACAATGCTAAAAAGCGGTGCCCTGTGGCGTTCAAAATAACGCGTTTAAAATGTCGCGTCAAAAATATACTATTGATTCCTAACGAACGAACGAACTCACACACAGAATATAAAGCGTTTGAAAGTTAGCTGCGCCCGCAAGCCAACTTTCAGGGCACCACAATGCGAGATTACCTAGCGTATAGTTTGCCTTTTATACATGAACTTTAATCCAAAAATTAGAATAAGTTTTTGTATGCATAATATATCTACCAAAAGGGAACGAAATTTTCGACTTTGGTTGTTGTTGTTGTTGTTGTTGTTGTTGTTGTTGTTGTTGTTGTTGTTGTTGTTGTTGTTGTTGTTGTTGTTGTTGTTGTTGTTGTTGTTGTTGTTGTTGTTGTTGTTGTTGTTGTTGTTGTTGTTGTTGTTGTTGTTGTTGTTGTTGTTGTTGTTGTTGTTGTTGTTGTTGTTGTTGTTGTTGTTGTTGTTGTTGTTGTTGTTGTTGTTGTTGTTGTTGTTGTTGTTGTTGTTGTTGTTGTTGTTGTTGTTGTTGTTGTTGTTGTTGTTGTTGTTGTTGTTGTTGTTGTTGTTGTTGTTGTTGTTGTTATGCACATGTGACGTGAAGAAGTTAAATTTGCATATCAACCAAATCTCAATATCTCAAGAACGAAGTGAAATGTGAAAAATTGCTGTAAATTGATATTCTTCATTATTTTTAAAAGTTCTTTTAAATAAAGATAAAGTAAGTCGATTTTCGCTTCATATATAGACACTTCAAGTTAGAGAAATACTACTGTACCAAAATATAACCAAATGCCTTGATAACTTTTTTACCATTATCAGGCCAGGCACATATCGCACCGTTACCACAAGCGAGGCTATGTGCTTGGTTACAAGCGATTCCTTCAGGACCAAATCCCATCCAAGAGTCAGGATTGTTACAATGATTCTCATTATTAGCCACAACGCCAAGTCTAACGCACATACCGTTCGCTCCCCCCGCGTTGACGTTAAATCCTTCTAAGTTGCAGTTTTCCTGTAAAGACGATCCAACCAAGACTGATTTCCAAGCAGCTTTTCCAAGTTTTGTTTGTCGATACACATTATCAGCAATCAAACTATACATCGAGCTTGTTTCGTAGTCGAGTTTGATCCATTTTGTGACACCATTATGTTTCATTCCAAGACAAATCTTTGTAAATGGATTGTTCCAGTATGAAGCCAACATGGTTTCTCCGCCTGATAACCCAAGTTGTCCATCAGAAATACCATAAACATCCTTATTGGTCCAGTATGGAGAGTTGTAAGCAAATGTTTGCTGGGTAAAAATAAATATTAAACAATTAATAATATCACTATTAACATAACCGGGTTATCTTGGGGGTAGGGAAAATCGAGGATTCCTTAACGCGTGTAGCGTTAGTGGTAGAGTTGTTTCCACTACAGTTTGGCGAAGTGCGAGGAAAGAAACGAGGTATCAGTTTAGGTTTGAATTTATTAGTGAAATTTTAAGTTAGAGATCAACTGCAACTCTACTCACATAAGTTCAAAGCTCGATTCACATAAGTTCAAAGCTCGATAACGGGGTTATTCCCAAGCGGTCATCCATCCAAGTACTAACCCCGTCTAACTGGGCTTAACTTTTTGGTTAGAGGCAGCGCGCTAACAGCACACGCCACCCGTTCTTCCCTATGGTGTGTACATAATGCATTTGGCGATACTGAAAAAAAGGGATTTTTTATCTTTTTAAAGGGAAGCAAAAGCATACACAACCTATAGTAGCTGTTGACGATGCAGAAGAAGAGACAGAAAAGCAGGGTGCCGGCAAATAAACGGAAACAAACTATGTGGTTTTGGCTGTTTGGGAAGATTGGAGGAGATCGACACCTGTACTTAATGAAGAAGAGTTCCCGATGGTTGAGAGAGATATAAGGGAGATGGATGTCGACTAAATGAATTTATAGCTTTTCAAATTTGTTCTGGAAGTACGGAAAACTAATGGTGATTGCTTTTATCCGAGTACTATATGTATAATATTTGCTGTGGACTACAGCGTTATCTGCGTGATGGTGATCGCCCAGAGGTAAACCTGCGGGCAGTTTAAAAGTTTCCGTGATAGCTGTTTGGATGGGGAGATGAAACGTCTTACATCGTTAAGTGTTCGTGTGGTGAACTGAGAAACAAGCGGAAGCCTTTAGCCGAGAACAACAAGATTTACTTTGCATGGAAGAAGAAGTTATTCAGTGGGAGCGCATGCACCTATAGGCACATAGGTTTAAAATTTTCCGTGATAGTTCTGTTTGGATGGGGAGTGGTAAAGAAACAAACGGAATCTTTTAGATGAGAACAAGAAAATTTACTTTGCATGGAAGAAGCAGCTATTGGGAGAGCATAATGCTCAAAGATTGCTGAACACGTTGGTATTCTTGATTGCCAATTTTTTTTTTCTTTGCGTGGTGGGAAAGAGCATAGGCCGTTAACCGTTGGGCAGATGCGACTGAGAGTTGAAGAAGCGAATGCTAATTTACCTGCAAAGATTTGCTATGCTTCGTATAGCGAGAAGAATTTTCACGGTGGTCTGAAGCATATAAATAAAACGAGTGAGAGTGAAGATGAAAATGCTGGAAAGAGTTCGAAATTGTCTTGTGGAAAATGCCTTATTGTTGTGAATGGAGGAAATGTAAAATTTCATTTCTAAACTTGTTAAATAATGAATAATTGTTGAGTGACTTTTGTGTGTAGTTATTTGTTGTTTTCTTATTGGTTTAGTTTAATGAGAAATTTTGTCGTTTTTATGGAGGGAAAATATATATTATCCCGCTGATCAACTCTATTGTTATATCATCCCGCAGAGTGTTTTCAGGCATAAATATGTTTTTGGCCAGACTCAGGCGCATGATCAGACTCTCATTGGCTATGAGAAGGGCCAAAAATATATTTATGCCCCAAAACATTAACTCTATTACTATTTGCTCCCGTAGCTGCGTAGCGAGGCGATAAGTTATAGTAACTTGTAGTAATGTCTAAATACTCTGTCCATTGTAATTAATATTAAATTTTTGGACTTTCCAACCTCCCTCGCAGGCAACTCTGGGTGGAGTGGGCAACCTTGGGTGGAGTGGGCAAACTCGGGTGGAGTGGGCAATCTTGGGTGGAGTGGACAACCTCGGGTGGAGTAGGCAACCTCGGGTGGAGTGGGAAACCTCAGGTGGAGTGGGCAAACTTGGGTGGAGTGGGCAAACTTGGGTGGAGTGGGCAAACCTTGGGTGGAGTGGGCAAACTTGGGTGGAGTGGGCAATCTTGGGTGGAATGGGCAAGGGGGTTGTCACATTGGCCACAGACTGCACAGATTTGCTTGTGGAGTAGGCCCATTGTCCCATTTGAGGCAGCACTTCACTTGTGATAGTAATTTCTAGTATAATAATTTTAGTGGGCATTTAGAAAAAAATCAAAGAATATACAGTAAACAGTAATCTCCCTCGCAGCCGTTGTTGGGGTCGCTTGGGACCGACCCTAACAACGGCTACGAGGGAGACTAACCCAGACATGGCCAGACATCCCCGTAAAATTTATTATCTGCTAGATAAATTTCGCCGACACTTGTAGCTTTTTAAAAACTTTTCACACAGATTTACTTACACGACCACCAAGAACATATTCATAATACCACTATTCATAAATTTTGTAAAGCTCTGAGCTATAGTAAGCGAAATATTAGCTTTCAAGTATTAAACTAATTCGGGCAGTCGCTTCAGACGCTAAACTGTATTCGAGCTTTTGTTTTTACAACCTTAAATTCCCTTACGGACCTTACTTGCCTTACGCTCTTATTACGCTTTACAATGACTTTCACGCTTATTTGTTTGCATAGGCAGCAAGAACATAATCAAAACAATATTCTTCGTAAATTTCGTGAAGTTCTAGGCGATACTTTTCAAAATATTAGCTTTCGACTAAACAAATTACACATACCACTAGTCCAGGACGACTTTAAAGATTTACATAACTCATATAAACTTACATGTAAACTTGGCAGAAAAACGCAACATTTTGTCATCAAAACAATCTTTGCTTCCAAGTATTGACAAGAAAAGTATACAATTCCATAAACAACAATTTGTACTGTCCATTTTAGCCATTTTAGCCCGCCAAAATACACCACAATGCCCGATAAAATTATTCAGGTCGACCTCACATCCAAAATTAAGGATTATCCTTAATTCTCAACTCGCCTAGAATTAAGGATAATCCTTAATTTTAAATGAAAACTCATCCCCCATACCCCAGCCCCTAACCACAAGCCCCCGGTAACCCTAAACCTAACCAAAACCCACCGGTAGCCCTAAACCTAACCAAACCCCCCCGAACCTAAACCTAGTCACAACCCTCCGGAAAAATGACCCACCTCTCAAACCCCGACCATCTAGGATTTTTAGCTTTATGTGTTCAAGTTTAACATCCCGCTTGTGGGACAGATAAATTAAGGCCATGTCTTAATTGTAGCCCTATTTTAAAATTAAGACCATGTCTTAATTCGAGCCCTATTTTACAATTAAGATATACACTTAATTTTGGTAAGAGATCGTGTTGAATTATTATAATATATATTGTCCCTCTGTCGCAACCTCTGTCGTTGGTGCTGGCGCGCGGAAAAGGCTCTGGGGGAATCCATATATCATCGCGATCTGATTGGTTGTTCAAATTCAAAGGCCTATACGTAACGGAGCTTAGTGAATGTTTATAAATAAACAGTATTTGAAAGACGAAAACTGACAACGAAGCACAATTCTAATCATAGCTCTAATCCGAACAATTTAATCGAACGTTTTTCAAAGCTTAGCAATCAACCCGTTTCCCCTTATATAATTAAATCGAACACGGAAGACAGACAGCAAATGAAACCGATAGGCGATTGGGTGATAGACCGCACACTGCAGGCTGTTCGTGCAAGGTGCATATTGAAAATATCATTGAAATATACAAGTCAAATATAAACGAACGGTGCAACAAACTAAAGAGAACTACCTTCACTTAAAGAGGCCGTAAATACGAAGAAATTCCGACGCGGCTCTACTAGTCCTACTAGTCTACTGCCTAGCTCTGAAGCGAACTCGTATTAAAATTTTAATGTCATTTCCCCCGCCGAGTAAACGCGTCGATGAGCCACACTCGACAAGGACCTTCTTCGCAGGGAATCTACCACAATCAGAATTGTTCCAAAGTCAAACGAGTCAATAGTACGAGACAGCCACACCGCCGGAATCGAAAACGAAAGAAAATTTATATTCCAAACAACTGTCGATGATCTTGTGAAACGCATGCGCTTTAGAAAGAACACCAAAGAATCTTGGTGTTTCGGTTTGGATTCCCCCAGCCTTTTCCGCGCGCCAGCACGGGAGAGGCTCTGGGGACGAGAATGATGCAGTCTTCCCTGCATGTATGGGACTAATCAAATGCCCCAATTTCTTTGAGTAAGAGTTATTGACCTTGAATCGAGTCAATGTGTGATTTATATCCCGCTGGAGAACAAAATTAAAGAAGCCGAACCAATCGTGATATATATATCTTTAGATTTAACAAATAGAAGATCGCTTACGTATCTCTGTACTGTGATACAAAGACGAATGACGTCATTTCAACCGGAGAAAATGCCCGGTGGAAACACGAGGCGAGGCCACTGACCTCTATATAACTGGACTGCGGGTGCCACAGTTAGATCTTAGCCGCGAAATTGACCAAACACAGATAACCGACAGGACGCCGTCTTGTTTGGTCTGAAATTAACCAATCAGTAAACCATAAAATCAAAGATGGCGCCGTTCTATTGGGGACACTTCATGTAGTACAAAAGTATCGTGGACCCGCAGTCCAGTTATATAGAGGTCAGTGGGCGAGGCCGATGGTGTTTTCACACATTTTCCCGGTTGAAATGACGTCATTCGTGTCTAGTCACAAAAATCATTTTCTGTTTGTTTTATAAAATAACTAAAAGGGTGTTCAGGGGCCGCGGAAGCACCTGAAAAGAGGGGCACCGCCAAAAAGGGGCACCTCGGGTTATTTTCAAAATAATTGTATAATTTAAAACGTTGTACGGTTTGTAACTTCCATTTGATCACCACCATTTTGTTTTTCAACATAATTTCTTGGTCAGCGGCATTACATTTCTTTTAAAAATAGAATACTTCAAGTACCGCCAATGTGCTGGACACTTACATCATATCATATTTTATAAATAACTATTTTACGTCACCCTTCGGGAACAATGTCATACTTCTACGAAAAGGGTACATTAATTCTTCCCAGTATGGGCAATATGACGCAGTAAACCTTAACCACCACATGCCACATTTATAAAAAGGGCATTTTTATTTCGGAAAAAGGGCACGTGCACATTTTCCAATTTTGAAAAAAGTGGAGGGGGGGGGGGGCATCTTCCCCCAGTGGCCCCGGGTACTCGGGCTAGCCCGCTTTGCCGAAATCGTGGTTAATTTTGCTATTTATTATTCAGTTCTTGTCAATTTTCATCTTGTGTTTATGAGAGTCGAGCCAACCCAGCTGGCCGAGATCTCGCTTTGTGAGACCGAGATCTTGGTTACCTGACCTGGGTTTTCCCCAACCTCGTACCCAGGGTTTTTCACTCTAGCGAGAGAAAGAACTTTCTTTCCTCCAGTCGGCGCAGAGAAAGAGCCTGGGTACGAGGTTGGGTTTTCCCCATGTAAACACGTTTGACCCGGCTAGTTCGCCTTCCCGGGCTGGCACAAAAAGCTTCATACACGCGACAAAATTTGCTTTTATCAGCTTTTTTCGACATATTAACAATTCACAAGTTCTTCTTGTGCATGTACAGTTCATATTTAAAACAATGAGACTTCGTGTCTTACCACAACTGATACATTACTCAATTAGCACAACAAGCAAGCCAGCCCGGCTAGGCTAGGCGATGTAAACACAATAAAAATTATCTCGGCAAAGCGGGCTAGCTAGGGTACCCGGGCTGACTCACCTCATATAAACACTCCCTAACCATTTTACGAGGTGAAAAAAACAAGGAGAAGCCACCAAAGTGACCGAGATTCTACTGACGAATAATGGCGCAATCAAATAAATACGCCAGTGATTACGTGAGATTTAACGAAACGGGGCATGCGTTGTACAATATAAAATGAAAATGACGTCAAACGTGTCTCCGTACTGAGTGAAAATGGCTCTTGTCCAATCAGAGCTTGCGTAGCTAGGACACCTGTTATTTTATAAATAGATGTAGATGAAGATCTGATGTAGATGTAGATAAGATGTAGATGTAGATGTAGATGTAGATGTAGATGTAGATGTAGATGTAGATGTAGATGTAGATGTAGATGTAGATGTAGATGTAGATGTAGATGTAGATGTAGATGTAGATGTAGATGTAGATGTAGATGTAGATGTAGATGTAGATGTAGATGTAGATGTAGATGTAGATGTAGATGTAGATGTAGATGTAGATGTAGATGTAGATGTAGATGTAGATGTAGACATATATATTAGACAAAAAGCACTTCTTTCCCACCTTACTTCCGTCAATTTTCATTACCAGTGTCCAACCGCCATCTCCACATCCTGGAATTTCAGTCATGTGGCAGTAAACTGGATATCGGGGTGAAGTTTCATCCAATTGAAGTGTGTAGGCACCGCTGCTTAGCGAACTAGATAAGATAGTTTGTATATAGTAGTTGGTTATTAACAACGTAACTAAACAGAAAACATAACTGGCCAACACTTTACACAATAATGTATACACAATGTTCAATACACAAGATGGCAGAGTAGACACAATAACTTCTGTCCAATTACTGTGGTGCCAAAACAAAGTTGACGAGCTATAACTGGATTATAGGCGGTGTGCAACCAATGCCCTGAGATTCAAAAGACAAAGACATTTTCACCATGTTGGATAAAATTATAATTGCAGATGATCAAAAACTTTTGTCAAATTCATCCAACTTGGCGGCAATGACGTAAGGTGCACACCACCAATACACATTTACATTTACAAAGTTACACATACAGATACTAACTTAAAAACAACATGAAAAGCTTTTGAACAAGTCACATGCCTAATTGTCATTTTATATAAATTGACGTTTTCTAAAAATTAGAGAGTCGTCTACATTATAAGTTTCTTTTGAAGCAGAATGGTAGTATTTGATTAAAGGTTTCTTGAGAGATATTAGAGATTTGTATTAATCTAAATAAATATTCAGTAAATATCTACCGATAGTCACTTCAACTTAACCCTTACGAGAATTACATATAAGACTTCATATACGATTTCATATATGAAATGTCATTTCATATATGAATTACAAATTTCATATACGAAAATGTTCCAATTCGATATATGAAATTTCTTATTCCATATATGAAATTTTTGTATAAAGTTAAAAATTTCATATATGGAATAAGAAATTTCATATATGGAATTGGAACATTTTCATATATGAAATTTGTAATGCATATATGAAATGTTTAATTTCATATATGAAATTACAAATTTAATATATGAAAATACAAATTTAATATATGAAATTACAAATTTAATATATGAAATTGACATTTGATATATGAAATCGTATATGAAGTCTTATATGAAATTTTCGTAAGGGAAGTGACCAATTGGTAAAGTGCCTATAACAAAAATCAAGTTTGTCTTATTTGAAAGAACATTTAAAATTACAGAGTAACATCTTTTGCAGTTTTTTGGTTTCCTTGCTTTGTTGTTGAGATATATTTCAAAGTGTTTGATATACTTATATTGACGGCACGTGAGCATATATAATTATATATCTTTGGTATTATAAAACATAATAATTTAAACATCTACATGTTTGGTGTTATGGAAAAAGACATAACCACACGCTTTAGCATAAGCGTGTGCACATATGACGTCAAAATGTTTATTTTCCTATTAAACGAATTAAAATATCCCAACAAGAAAGCAAGGCAACGACTGAAACTATAAAAGTAAGTGTTCTTTCCAAGACAGACTTACTTTTCGTTTCATTGGCACTTAAGTAGCCACGTTACTTTTTTATTGTTTTGTTTTTGAACAAGAAAGTTTTAAACCAAAATATTTCAATGTTGTTTATATACCTGTCCTTTTTCAAGGCGACCTTACATGATGGTGCAGAAATACATTTTCCTGATCCTACAAAGGAGAACATCACATATAAATTTTAACATTATGTTATCCAATCTAATTTAACTTATATAACTTTCAAAATAAGTAAATAGGGTAACGCGAACAGTTAATACACAGCATGTAAAAGATAGGAGGTGGGATTTTATGGATTTATAAATGAGATGATATGAATCAAATCTTAATATTTTCATGCGTCCCAGTTACACTATAGCGGATTGCTAACGGATTATTTTTCGTATCGGATTCCATTTATACCATGCAGTAATTCGATATATGCCGTGCCGCAATTTGTTGTGTGTAAACGGGGTAATCCGATCCGTTCCGCTATAAATATTCGACCTCCAATTCTTTATTGCTCGTTTCAACACAGCTTTTGGCAGCTTTTCCAATACATTGAAAGTTGAAGGCAAATATAATATATTTGTTTCTTGTAATCACTTCAGCTAGTCGTCCAAGATGTCTATCTGTAGTTTTTGTTGTGTCTCATCTGTGGTGTGGGCTAGTAGCCTGCCGCAATTTAGTATTTTATTTTGTGATAAGTGGTCTGACAAGCGCCAGGATCTCGTTGAAGTTCTCTGGTGTCATCCTCATATATGTCTTGTAACCTCCCGCGTCCTCCTCGGCTAACTCTCAAAGGAGGTTACTGTATACTCCAAGGGTCGGTCGTCGTTGCATGTATCCAGTAAGACGCCAAAATTGTGAAACATGATGAGATATTAATTTAATAAGAACGCTATACTTCCTCATGCTGATAGTACTTCTAGATTTAATCATAACTGAAAGAAGATTTTCCGTCTTACTGCATGCCCTTTAGAAGAAACAAATCTTTTTCGAAAAACCTGCGCGAGAAACGCGCGATTTTTGGTTATTGTAATTTGTCAATCAGGTTTAGACATATTGCGTTTCAAATTTTAAAAAGAACACAAACAGTCAATACAGTGCATGTAAAAGCGTTTCAAATTTTACTAATGAACTTTTTTGTGTCGCCCAGTATATATATTTATTATATGGCTGGGTTTGATTTCCGGTCCGTACGCAAAACGACGCACGCTGATTGGTTCCCGAAAGGTCGGGATTTTATGATATTAACGTCGGGGTCAATACGCTTTTTTGTTGGCCCTGTAAGTTTTGGCGAGAAGATTTCTGAGTTGAGTTGAGTTGAGTTGAGTTGAGTTGAGTTGAATACAGCTAAAAGAGTACTGGTATCTTTATTCAAACATTCTGAACAATAAAATGTGTTGGAACATTACTGCTGGTTTTCTTTAAAGCTGTTTATCTAAAAATACGACAAATAAAAGCCGAACTGGTGTAAACAAGAAGGCCAAGAAGTGACACGTAACAAAAGTTAACAGGTAATTTAAAGTAAACAGCATGCTCCGAAGGCGAAAACAACGCTCGGAACTTCAAAATAAAATGAACCAATAGCCATATAATAAATTCCTTATTAACCTCGTTTGCTCGGTCTGTACGGGAAAGTATTTGCCCTCGGTTTTATCGCACAAACCTCTTTCCTTCGTCGCTCGGTCTGTACGAAAACCTCAGGCAAATGCTTTCCCGTACAGACATCGCACTCTCATTACTTTGAGAGATATTTAACAAATGATAATTAATATTATATAGAAGTCTAATAAATATATAACATTTCAATCAATAAAGGCAAACTCAAGCGCTTTTAACACTGAGACATGCAAATTAAGGACCTAAAAGAAAATACATCGGACTTACTTTGGGAAAACCTTTCGAACTTTTTACAAGTCTATAAAAATTAAAAAAAGCAAACCATTAAAATGGAAGAAAAGAAGAGGTGACATAAAAACAGGAAAGGAATAACAAATATCCTCAAAATGACTGAATTGAGAATAATACAATAAATGATATGCAGAATGAAAATACAGTTTTCATTACAATTTAACAATAAATGTTCATAATAAAAATTCCCCACTGATCAGTTGGTCAAGAAAGAAAAAATATTTTTCACCAAACAGAATCTAGCCATTTAATGCGACATGCACTATGCCTATTATTAAAAATAGTGGAAAGCATTGGTATGATTTAACAAAAATTTGGATTCCTGAACCATTTGTAAAAAGATATTTCAGTTCATGATTATCTTTGAAAGACAAATAAAAACACTTACTCGGTGAATGATTTTAAAGAAAATCACCCCCTTTTTGGTCAATAGATTCCTACTGACTGACTCTTCTTCTGTTGCATTATTCAGCTCACAGATATCTCGACCATTGTTCACAACTTGAAAATTTACCGAACTACAAGACTCCTCCCTTGCACAACGTAAACCACACTCGGGTTCGCCTTTCACGAGAAGCTTTCTTATGACATGGTTTCGCAAATACTTGTTGTTTCGTTTGCTGTACAAAATTTGCTCCAAACCAATGCATGTGTTTAAAGATTGAGCCCAAAATACAAAGTGAAGGATACTCCTTGTCAGAAACATGGTAAAGTCAAACGTTTAATTACAACGCCAGCTGAATGCATAAATGAACTATAAGTTTCGAAAATAATGATTTAATATATTGCGTTCACCTGCTCCAAATGTTTAACTTCGGTGTTTGTTTAATAAAAACATGTAATGTTACGGTCTTGAAGAAATCTTTTGATCTCTTTATTCTCCTAGATATAGCACAGATATCTTCCCTAAACATGAACCAATGAGGAACAATTAATTTTAACATTCATGAGAAAAATTCAAAAGAAATAATGTTTCGTCAGTATTTACTATTTAGAAATCAGGGGAAGAGAGCTTGAGAAATCTTTTTAGTCGATTTTCTCTTAACACTCGTCACAGCTCAAATGCTGTTTCATGATGCCGGATTTTCATGCAGGAATGGCGAGTTTTTTATTCTCCTGACGCCTTTGGTTGTGTTGTTCGAAACTTGTGAATTTGTGTTTTAATGATAAACACACTCGCAATGCTTTTATACTATAGTAGACCTGGGTTGGTCCGCGATCTCGATAACCGTACGCTGAAAATGTGTAGTACTTGATCAACTCTTGATCAATGTGTTCTCGATCAATTTTATACATGTGTTATTAATTAAATTGTACTGAAAAATGTTGCTCAAGTGCTGTAAATCAAAGATCAAAGAAACTTGATAAAGCCAACTTGCAAGTGAAAGGTAAACATGCTGTGTTTTACATCTTCTTTACATCATATGTCTTACACCGAACTGACTTGTGTCTGTGAATGCTGTATGTAAATGTATTGAGGTTTAAACTGTATTAATATTTGTGGTTTGCTTCATTTTTGCTTGTATTGTTTATTATTGATTTATTGTACTGATGTCTTGCAAATAAAAGTCAATGCTATTCAACAGTTTATACATTAATTTCATAAAGTGTGTATTATTGTTTGTGTACACCAATATGGCCACCATTTCAATGTTTAGTTACACCAGTATGGCCACCATTTCATTGTTTTGGTACACCAGTATGGCCACTATTTCATTGTTTTGGTACACCAATATGGCTGCCATTTCATTGTTTTGGTACACCAGTATAGCCACACTATTTCATTGTTTTGGTACACCAATATGGCCGATTGGCCACTATTTCATTGTTTTGGTACACCAGTATGGCCACTATTTCATTGTTTTGGTACACCAATATGGCCGATTGGCCACTATTTCATTGTTTTGGTACACCAGTATGGCCACTATTTCATTGTTTTGATACCCCAATATGGCCGACTGGCCACTATTTCATTGTTTTGGTACACCAGTATGGCCACTATTTCATTGTTTTGGTGCACCAGTATGGCCACTATTTCATTGTTTTGGTACACCAGTATGGCCACCATTTAGATGTTTTGGTACACCAGTAATGGCCACCATTTCAATGTTTTGGCAGACCAGTATGGCTGCCAAATCAATGTTTTGGTACACCAGTATACCCACCATGATCTTTTCTATGATGAATATTCCACTACTACAGTCAATTGACTGAAAGTTGCATCAAATTCAACTATTAACTCCAAACAGCACTGCTGTTGTTCTATTATTTTGCAAGGCGCCAGCCCACAGTAGCCCGAGTTCACGCCTGGCAGGCGTCTTGTTCAATAATATCTACTTTACTTTTGTGGCATAAACACAGATGCCTAATTTGGTAGTATGATTAAAGAAGTCAACTTATTGAACTTACTTGAACTGGAATAAAATCTTTTGAACAATTTGATTCCTTCAAACTTTGGTGTTATAAATCCCGTAACAGGACGGGTTCGATACATTTTCTACAGTTGCTGTGCTTATTCATCTAAAAATTCATAAAATTTGTGGCAAGCTGTTCAAAACAAGTTTAAATGGACAATTCGGAAGTGTTTATAAATATCAGATGCCCTATGTTTCAACCCTTTCTTCTTCTTCTCTTCACTCGCTCTCTCGCTTGCACACGCGCTTTATAGCGTCCATACTCGGCTCGGAATTAGGCATACTTCGTGTAAATTCAAATGAAAGTCATTCAGTGTTATTTATGTAATTATTAATTCTTTATTCAGCATGCCATTTTTGAGTACTAAAAAAACATGTACAGAGCGTATTTGATGACAACTTTGTGCAATGTCAACTCATGTGCCATTGATAATGCGCCATTTAGGATTTGACAAGATTTCCAGTTATAAAAACATCAATATCTCAATAATTTACATAATTTCTGTTGGAATTTTGTTAGTATATGTTTGCACCACCGCCTAGTTTAATAAAATGACAAGAAAAAATTTTGTTGCATTTCACCTTTGAGAACATAGGAGCATATTTGCATGGCTGAATTATTTTTTTAATCATTTTTTAAATTACTCGGTTTTTAGACTAAATTAAAAGAGCTTAGCATCGAAATAATTAACAGTTTAAAAGAAAGATGCTAAAGTGCATATGAAGCAAAAATTAAGTCGACCGTCTTATTTGAAAGAATACTTGAAATGATAAAGTAACATCTTATGAAGTTTTCCGTTTCCTGCTTCGTTTTTGGGATACTTCAATTACAATTTGTTTGATATGCAAATAAGACATCTTGACGTCACATGTACATAATGACTTATCAGAGAAAGTTATATATCTTTTCATTACCAAACCAAACCAAAGTAATTCGAAGAAATCGTGTGGGTGTGTTTCTCCCACAACATATATATAACCTTGTCCGATGTCTCATTATACATTGTGACGTCAAGATGTTTAAGGTGGCTCCATACAGTTTCTTGAAAAATGGAAAATACAAGTTTGAGAGTCCAAAACACGTGATTAAACAATTTGGAAAAAGAATAAAACTAAATGTTATGCATAGTTAAATAGTCGGACAATAAAAAACTGTTACCAAATAAATAGCAACAGTTGTTGCTATGGCAACAATGACATTTCAAAATGGCTGCCAATTACCCTTCAAACTAATTTAATTCGAGAAAAACTTTGGTGGCCCCCAATTTGTTTTTTTTCATTAAAACATTCCTGGAAGTATGAGTAATCAATAGGCCGATTTTAAAAAAATTCTGTAGAACGAAATTGTTTAAAAATTAACGAACATGATTTTTCCGAAAAAAATATTATTCCTTCTACAGAATTTTTTTTAAATCGGCATAATTATTGATTACTCATACTACAAGAAAAGTTTTAATGAAAAAAAATTGGGGGTCACCAAAGTGTTTTTCGAATTAAATTAGTTTGAAAAGGCCTTGATTACTTTCTCAACATATGAAGGCCAGAAAACGTATATAGCACCGTTACCACAAGCGAGGCTATGTTCTCGTCCACAAAAAATTCCTTTAGCACCGAATCCTATCCAAGAATCTGGAGATGCACAATCATTCCCATTATTAGCCACAAAGCCAAGTCTAACATACATGGCGTCGAGTGCTCCCCCCACGTTGAGGTTCCAAGTTGCAGTTTTCTTGTAAAGACGATTCAGCCAAAAGTGACTTCCAAGCAGTTTTTCCGGCCAAGACTTGTTTGCCGATACATATCATCAACAATCAAACCATACATCGAGCTTGTTTCGTAGTCGAGTTTGATCCATTTTGTGACACCATTATCTTTCATTCCAAGGCAAATCTTTGTAAATGGATTGTTACAGTATGAATCCAACATGGTTTCTCCGCCTGATAACCCAAGCTGTCCATCAGAAATACCATAAACATCCTTATTGGTCCAGTATGGAGAGTTGTAAGCAAAGGTTTGCTAAGTAAGAATAAATATATTAACTTGCATAAGCGACAGATTTTATGCAAATTAGATTTTCTGCATTTATTGAAAACAAACAAAATTTCTTAACTTTGTAAACCTTGAGGGTACAAAACGTTTCAAAAATCAAGACCACCACTAAAGCTATGCCGTGAACTAAATTGAAGTTGATGAGACGTGTGCAAAACGTTTTATATGGAACAAACGTAATTTCCCATAATTTAGAGTTTAGACTGTCAGGCAGTTAATATATAATTTATTAGTAGAAACTTATTAGTATACTATTGCAAACGCTTCAATCTGATTGGCCACTCTACTCGATATCGATCTATCCGTCGATAAATAGCGAGTAGGGAATTGAGTACCAGTACTTGCGCGGCCATGCAGTAAAACAACATGGAGGCGACGAGGAGTGAAAGATTTGTTTTGGCTTGGTTTTTACACAGAAACAATGGTTATGCAGTTACACAAGTTAGTTTCTACTAAGTTAGTTTCTACTAGTAAGTTTCTACTAATAAATTATGTATTAACTGCCTGACAGTCTAAACTCTAAATTATGAGAAATTACCTTTGTTCCATCGAGAATTCTCCGTCGAGAAGCGATGGCGTTAATCGATCAAAAGCACAAGAACTACATTAAAGCCGTTTCCATTTCCTTGAGGAATAACCCTAAACGTTTCTGGTCGTACATAAAGGCACGGACGAAATCAGGATCTATTCCAAATATTGTGACGCTTAGTGGTATACTCAATACTCGACTGCGGAAACAAAAGCAGAAGCATTTAATGACTTCTTTTTCTCGTCTTTCACACAGCCTACTGGTGGTAATTATTCAGGACCGGTGGAGCATATGAAACGCGCTCGACTTTAAATGAGATCTATTCATCGGCAGCTGAAGTCGCGAATTTTTTACGCCATCTGAATGTTAATAAAGCTCATGGTCTTGATGGTCCCAGCTAGAATTTTGAAAGAATGTGCTGATGTGTTAGCGCCTTCTTTGTGCCATCTTTTTAATAAATCGCTTCGCCTTGGGGTGTTCCCGACTCAATGGAAGCGTGCTCACGTCGTTTCGTTACACAAGAAAGGCGATAAGGAGTTGATATCAAATTCCCAAACTTGAACCGAAAACGAAGGAAATCAGAAGACTCTATCCCTGACCATCTAGCCATCAACATCTACAAATATGCTGACGATTGTACTCAGGAAGAAGCGATTCTTTTCGGTTCTACCAGTCACATGCAAGAGGTACTTGACGCAATGAATGGATGGGCTGACAGAAATAGGATGGTCTTAAATTGGAAAAAGACAAAAGATATGTGGATATGCTTCAAAGATGCAATCCCCGAACCATCACCGCTTACGATTGGTAATCATGTGATCGAAAGAGTGAACTCGTTTAAACTGCTTGGTGTTTGGATACAGGATTATCTTAAATGGAATACTCACATCGAAGAAATTGCTAAGAAAGCTAATAAACGTCTGTTCTTTCTCAGGGAATGTCGCAGAGCTAATCTACCGACTATAGTGGGCCTTACATGTTATGAAACAAAAATTAGACCTGTATTGGAATCGGCTGCGATATGGGGTGGACTGCCACAATATCTAAGTGAAGAGATAGAAAATATCCAAGCTAGAAGTCTGAGAATTTTGGGCTTACCTGGTAAATCTTTACAACCTCTGACGCAGAGGCGAGACAACATTGCCATTCGGGAGTACGAAAAAATCCGCAAAGATGCAACGCATCCGTGCAATAAGCATATTCCTAATACAGTAACGAATCATTATGACTTAAGAATGGGAAGAGTCCATCCATATTTTCTCTCTCACACTAAAAGACACGAACTATCGTTTATTCCAAGAGCAATTTCTTTATTTAACTCTCTATCTGAATTTATCTGTATAGTACATAGTTTATTAACAAGTTTTATTAAAATAGTTTGTTTTGTTTTTTTAAGTATAACTTATAGATGGTGCATAAAGTTGTAAATCCATTGTATTTTTAAACATAAGATGAATATTAAATAAATTATTATAATCAGTACCGAGACGGAGGTTTTGTTATCGGAGGAAGAAATTACATAAATTAAGCCAAATTTCGCCTCGATTTTCTATTAAAATACTGACTTGTTTGAGAAGCTATATCATACACTCGGAAGAGTGTTTCATCAGGATTCCAAACACTTCGAAATTTGTTCAAAAACCTCGGCTTCGCCTCAGTTTTCAACAAAAGTTTTGGTGTTTGGAAATCCTGATGAAACACTCCTCCCCGTGTATGATATATAACTTCTCATCCAGTATCACTCATCGGTGTTCTGTCTAAAGTACTAGAACGTTGTGTGTTCAATCGTGTCCTTAATCAAGTGTCATCCGTCCTTTATGATTACCAACACGGTTTTATGAAGGGAAGATCAACTGTTACTCAGCTCTTGTGCTTTTTGCATGAAGTCGGATCAGCGTTGGATAAGGGAATTCAGACAGATGCTGTCTACCTTGACTTTTCTAAGGCTTTCGACAGCGTGAATTACAACTTGCTTATTTATAAACTGGAATCCCATTGCATCGATGGTAGTCTTCTCCAATGGTTCTCCAGTTACCTTACCGACATCAGGACCCGGAGAACTGTAGTTGGTGGTTCCCTATCTATACCTCTTCCCGTGTTGTCTGGCGTACCTCAGGGCTCTATTCTGGGGCCGTTGTTATTTGTGATTTTTGTTAATGATTTACCTGCAGCTGTTTCATCTAATTGCTCAATTTTACTATATGCCGATGACACCAAGTGTTACAGAACTATTAACAATTACAGTGACGCACAGAAGTTACAGAATGGTCTCGACCTCTTATACCGTTCGAGTATAGAATCCCAGTTGAAGTTTAATGTTCCCAAATGTGAGAGCCTCTCCATTACAAGAAATAAAATTCCTGTAGAGCAAGTCTATAAATTAAGTATACATCCTTTGGAGAGCTCATCTTGTCAAATATATCTCGGTCTGGTGGTGAACGGGTCAATGACATAGAAGAAACACAGTTCTAAAGTCATCAGCAAAGTCAATTCTATGTTGGGACTCTTAAGACGCTCCTCTAGCAAATACTTCACTGTCTCAGCCAAACGACTTCTACACCTGGATTATGCTAGCGAGGCGTGGTCTGGGAAATCTATATATTCAATTGATTCGTTCTGTGGAAGGTGTTCAAAGGAGAACCACAAAATACATCCTTGGTTGTTCCGGCAATTCCTTGCCTTACAGTGATCGTCTAATTAAGTCCAATCTTCTTCCAGTTTGCTACTGGCATGAGATGAAAGATTTACTATTCTTGCATGGTTGTGGAAGATATAATATTAGTCTCCGTTTTTCTTCGTATAATCGTCTGAGAAACTCTAGTGACCTCAACTTTTTAGTACCAAAAAGCAGGACCAAGCTTTTGAGTCGAGTTTTATTTTAGAACTTGTAGGCTATGGAACAATCTACCTAATTTTGTAAAGGATGAAAGCAAGATATTCCACTGCTTTGCATGATACTTTTAATGTTGAAATTTATTGTTCATGGCGTTCTATTTGTCTTAAATGTAATTCTGTAGGAAATCTTTCAGCAGGTAATTAATTTTTAATGTAAATATGTTTTAGTTTAATAGTGCAATAAAAGTAGCGTGCTGCGTAGGCAGTGTAGAAACAACAATCGAAATATAGTAAGGTTAGATATACTGCCGAAACAGAGAACGTAGGAGTGTAACGTTTCGAGCTAAGGCCCTTCGTCAGAGAGAAACGTAAAGAGTGTAAACAAACAACGAGCTTATTTTCGAAAGGTAATCATGTGACCAAAAATAAGCCAATCAGATAAAAATGACAATAACAAACTGATCATTTTTCGCATCTCATTATCAGTTTGTTATTGTCATTTTTACCTGATTGGCTTATTTTTGGTCACATGATTACCTTTCGTATATAAGCTCGTTGTTTGTTTATACTCTTTACGGTTCTCTCTGACGAAGGGCCGTCGCTCGAAACGTTAGACTCCCACGTTCTCTGTTTCGGCAGTATATCTAACCTTACTATTTCGACTTTAGTTTAATAGGTATGTAATTTTATCTTAATTAATTAGGGATTGGGGGATGCCTAGGTTAGGGATTTGCCCTGTTGCGTTGTGCTTTTTATTTGTGTAAATTATGCACAGTTGAAATACATTATATAAATAAAGTATATGACCGTTTTTATACTACAGACGTATTATGGGTCTGGACGTACTTGGGCAAAGTTTTTAGTGCGTCTTTTAATGCGTCTCAAATTTCGTCTTGTATAAAGTCGGGCATTAGACGAATTATACGTCCAGACGAACTATATGCTTTAATGCGTCTTTACCGACGCACTAAATCATATAATCGAAATATAGTAAGGTTAGATATACTGCCGAAACAGAGAACGTATAGGAGTCTAACGTTTCGAGCGAAGGCCCTTCGTCAGAGAGAAACGTAAAGAGTGTAAACAAACAATGAGCTTATATACGAAAGGTAATCATGTGACCAAAAATAAGCCAATCAGATAAAAATGACAATAACAAATTGACGAGATGCGAAAAATTAGCCAATCAAACCAAAATAACAATAACAAATCGATAATGAGATGCGAAAGACATTTGCTATTCATACCGTCGATGAGCAAGGAGGGGGTGTAAAAAGGATGAGCGAGAGTAAACATATATAAATATATAAAGTGAAAACGCTGTTTATGTCCGCCCTTGCTAAACAGAAACAATGTCGTTGAGTCCGTGAGGATGAATGGTACCAATTTTGAAAATGGGACGCATTTCTTCGTTTGCGGCTGACATTACCGCCAGAAAAGGGTGAGATGGCATAAACTTGCATGTCCGAAATACAATGGTTGGCACTATTAAAATGTCGGGCAACAGGCTTGTCAACATCATTGTTCCTTACAGAACGAAGATGTTCAGCAAACCTGTCAGATAAACGTCTTCCAGTTTCACCGATGTAAAGCATGCAACATTTATTGCAAGAAATACAGTAAATGCATGTTGGAAGAGATGCAAGTAAAATTATGCTGAATAACAAAATTAGATTTAGGTCCCAAAATACATGTAGCGGAATTAAGAAAGGAACACGTGTAACAACGGGTACGGGAGCAAGAAAAAGTACCCGCTGGTGCCAATAGATTTTTTCTAAGGGCACTACGCACTAAACCATCACGAATATTTTTATTACGCCGAAAAAGATTAAAGGGTTGTCGGTAAAAATAGCCGACGTTTCAGGATCATTCTTTAGGATATGGAAATTGTGGCTGATACCCTTAACTTTGTAGTTGAAAGGATGAAATGTGAGAACTAATGGTATTTTAGTATCAGAAACTCTTTCTAAAGGTTGTTTTAAAGTGTCAGGTCGAGGAATACTAGATGCTTTGTTAATAGCAGTGTCTAACTAACAGGTGGGTGGGATAGCCACGCTGGACAAAAAAGGATCTCATTTCCAAACATTTGGTCTCAAATAAAAGGTAACTTTGTGAATCGGTCGGCTTATAAGAGACAGAAGTCATGAGCGAATGATCACTAATCGACACCAAGATATCCAGGAACGACACACAGGTTTTACTGATTTCCCATGTGAATTTGAGTGCTGGATGGAAATCAATAACATAATTAATAAATCTCTCTAAATTCACACGTGAGCACGATGCTGTTCCGAAACAATCATCTATGTATCTCTTAAAGAGATCAGGAAAGGGTCCAGTGTATCGTTCAAAGATTTGTTTTTCAACATAACCAACAAATAAGTCTGCGTAGCTAGGGCCCATTTTGGTACTCATTGCTACTCCACTAATCTGTTGGTAATGTTCACCACAAATGAAAAATTGTTGAGGGTGAGTACAAGTTCTGCCAATTAAGCGAAGTAATGTAGTGGTGGATGGTTCCAAAACGGTGCGTTGATTAAAGAAAAACTTCAAAGCTTCCAGACCATCACGGTGAGGAATGACGGTGTAGAGAGACTTAACATCCATGGTGAAAATAAGTTTACTGGAACGCTGAAATGTATTTGGTCGAAAATCTGTAGAGCATGTTTTGTATCTCTGATATAAGAAGGCAACTTCTTTGCCAAAGGTGACATAACATGGTCTAAAAAGCTGAAAATGAGTTCAGTAGGACAGCTGCAAGCCGAGACGATCGGCCTGCCAGGATTGTTAGGTTTATGAATTTTAGGTAAAAAATAGATAACTGGTGTTCTAGGAGTGGTGATTATCAGGTTGGAGGCAGATGCAGGCAATTCACCGGCTTGAATAAGATTATTAATGGTAGTTTTGACAGTTTTTTGGTGAGTAGGGGTGGAATCGGAATTTAACTTAGTGTAAAAGGAGGCATCGCTGAGTTGACGAAGAGCTTCTTGTCGGTGTACAAGTCAGATCTCCAGATTTGATGACAACGTCATTGCGACTACGCAATGATTGAAAAGCTAGAAGTACCTCTTTATTGAGGTTGGAAGCCCTTTTGGGGCGTGATTAAACCATTCACAGATTAAACCATTCACGCCCCAAATGGGCTTCCAACCTCAATAAAGAGGAACTTCTAGTTTTCAATCATTGCGATTGTTCAATTTGGTGAAGTTTTGGACGTTCGCATGTCGGAATTTACAATTATAGTAAATAACCGAAAATGATTGTTCTTTATATTTCCTTATGAAATCTATTGAAGGACGCCATATTGAATTAATTAATAAGGGATTCAGTGCGCATGCTTTGCCGCCATATTGTCTTCGATTTCTGGCCATGATTACCTAGACGACCGACAACAAGAAAACGTACCAAAGAACTATTAAAATGCACACACTCAACAATATTATATAAGCTAGTGAAGCAGTTAGTTGAATCACATCGAGTTTATTTGGCATAACTTATTAACACAACAATACATAATCCACGCAAATTACAAATACTAAAATTACCTCAATACATTAAAAGTTTTCCCATTTAGCGTAAACTTCAGCACGAAATTTCACCCGGAATGTCAACACAGCATATTTACCCGTCCTTTACAAGTTGTCAATTCTGTTTTCAACGTTGTTTATGTCTCGCTCATCTTGCAGATAGTTTCCAATAGTCAGCAGGTTATCAGATTGTGATCATGAGCAACACTTTTCAGTATTAAAATTCAATAAATCATATAAATCGTTTATATTCAGTTTGTCTTGATCGAGACAGCGAAATATTAACCCAGATCGAAATATGACAAGACGCCCGCTAGGCGTGAACTCGGGCTACTGTGGGCTGGCGCCTTGCAAAATAATATAACAGAAGCAGTGCTGTTTGGAGTTAATGGTTGAATTTGATGCAACTTTCAGTCAATTGACTGTAGTAGTGGAATATTCATCATAGAGAAAATCATGGTGGGTATACTGGTGTACCAAAACATTGATTTGGCAGCCATACTGGTCTGCCAAAACATTGAAATGGTGGTCATTACTGGTGTACCAAAACAATGAAATAGTGGCCATACTGGTGTACCAAAACAATGAAATAGTGGCCATACTAGTGTATACTGGTGTACCGAAACATTGAAATAGTGGCCATATTGGTGTACCAAAATAATTAAATAGTGGCCATATACTGGTGTACCAAAACAATGAAATACTGTAGTGGCCATACTGGTGTACCAAAACAATGAAACAGTGGCCAATCAGCCATATTGGTGTACCAAAACATTGAAATGGTGGCCATACTGGTGTACCAAAACAATGAAATAGTGGCCAATCGGCCATATTGGTGTAAAGTGACTATACTGGTGTACCAGAACAATTAAATAGTGGCCATACTGGTGTACCAAAAAATGAAATAGTGGCCATACTGGTGCACCAAAACAATGAAATAGTGGCCATATTGGCGTACCAAAACAATGAAATGGTGGCCATACTAGTGTAGCGAAGCATTGAGATGGTGGCCATACTGGTGTACCAAAACATTGAAATGGTAACCATACGGGTGCACAAAACAATGAAATGGTGGCCATACTGGCGTACCAAAACATTGAAATGGTGGCCATACTGGTGT